>CM029771.1:29754390-30354390 GCA_017562165.1 Ectropis grisescens
TGTAGATGATCTTAGATTGAAATTCTAGAGATATTTCTATTTGAAGTCTGGAAACAGGCATTAATTATTGTTTTGTACAAAGTAAATGCATTCAATACATGTTTGGATGGAAAACAACCAACATTACATAGTTGAAAATACTGCGCAGTTTCAGTAGGTCTACTTGATAATCATATTTTTCTCGTTCCGAACACTTATTACTATTTTAATACTCATTATGTAACTTTTCTGGATAAATTCAACAAGATAAATGATTACGAACATAAAACTCACCATTAAATGTTATTAAATAGCATTTGCAGTTCGTGATTGTATCCTTGAAGATTTTAGTAAAATCGATGTTTTCATAATTTGTCCACTTCACATTCACATAATGATCCTTGCAAAATACTATTTAGGCGAAATACACAAGAAATATGGGGTATTTGCATACATAATATAAGATTGTAAATAATCAAAATTATTTTGTTCCGCGCGTGTCAGAGTTCGCAGGCCAAATGACTTTGACAACTGCGTCTCAAAATTGCAAGCACAAATTTAAAATTGAATGTGGCTAAAAATGGAAACTAAAATATCCTTTTCGTTATTAATAATTGTTCATATTAACTTTAGACAGTTGCGCATCATCGGAGGTCATTTGTATGTTGGTAGTCCGCCTAAACCATCTAACGCGTTTAGCCGAGTTAGACCGCCAGTCGTGAATGGGCGGGGCCTAATTTTTGTTCGGAAAAAGTATAAAGGGAACCTTGGGAGCGTTGCAGGAGAGTTATTCATTATTTTTCGTCGAGTAAGGAAGTAAGGAGTCACGCTGGAATTTTGTGTCCCCGTTACGTTGTGCCATATAATTAAAGTAAATTCAAGTTTCCAGGACTAATCATTCGTACTTTAGCAGTGAGAGAATTGCAATTTTCTTAATGCAAAGGAGTGAATTAGCATCTCATTTTGGGATTGAAAACGTTTTTGCGACGCACAAGGCGATTTTGAATGTAATCGTATGTGTTTTGTAAATAGCGTTTTGCAGTTCCAACTTATGTGAGCATTAAGTTAAATTTGGGGGGGGTTTTTCTTGTGGGAAATGGACAACGTAACATTACATATACCGTACATGGTTACGGGTTTTGAAAACACGCGTCTCGTGTTCCTCTCTTAAATTCAACTTGGGTTTGTGGCGTCCCAGGGTCGATTTTGCCTCTTAAATGGGGATCGATTAAGTCACCGTTTCGATATATCTTTCCTTCGGAAGAACTAGACGGCCTCTGACAAGAATCAACGCGCAAGTCGTGCTTGTCTCGCGGGCTGGTGAGACATTAGTCTCCTAGGAATCCTAGCTGGAAATATCTGTCGAAGCGTCTTACGTTAGGTTGGTCTGTTTCATTCAACTCCCCAAGGGACTTACCTTGTGTTAGAGGTTTTTCCGGCTTCCCGTCCAGAATGAAACTTTCCCGTAGGGCTGTTAGGGATCATAGGTTTTGTCAGTCTGATCAACTGGTAGGTAAATTTAGAAATTCAATGTTAGTAAAGGGTATTGCACTTTATACCGAAGGCCCGGATAAAATATACCCTTTTGGTGAGAGTAAATCTTAAATTGGGATCCGCGAATCTCTTGCAATTTTGTATCTCTTAGTTGATAGGCCATGCTAGGATAGGTTTAGGAAGTAAAGTCATTACGTTGATTCTAATATGTCATTAGTATGTGATGTATCAGTTCAACGGAACATAGGGAATTATTAATCCTTTGTTTCAGGTCAATAAACGAACGAGAAGTTGCAGAATAACGTAAACAGATTGTTCGATAGTCTTTAATATTTTAGTGTATTATAATAACTTGCACTTGCTCATTACATTTACAACCTTTTAAAACTAAAATCCTAAATAGTCAAGTTCTCTGCTTAATTGAGAGAATCGCGACGTACATAACGAGTTCAGATACTTACAGAGTTCCATGAATACTAATATTTACAAAGATTACATCAAAATCTTGAAGACTATCTAATAATTAACCACCTAGGTATTTATTTACAAACCTATATATTGTTTCATTATTTTCATCACAACTATGTACATTTACAAATTCGAACAAGCAGTTGTATACATAATGTTGTTCGGTGGACCTTACTGAGTTCAGATTTCCAGTTTAACTTGTAAAGTTATATAATACTCAACCTTTGCAGAAGTCTGCTAATTTTGGACATTCTTTTAAAGTCATGCACGTGTCATGCAGTCGGAAGCCTAGCTGAAATGGGGTCGAAGACGTTATAAGATTTGTCTTTAAATTATCTGATTGGGTCGGTTGAACCCTAGTTAGTTCCTTTCTGCTGGTACAGAGGAAGGTCTGACATAACTACATCAAATTAAAGAGCTCGGTAGAAGCTAAATTATCTAAGTTACATTGGAAACTTAACCTTTAAGGTTTATCTAACAATTTGACTAATTATTGGAAAACTAGTAAACACACTTTTTTATTCCCGAAATCACATTCCTTTGCTGTCGATCGGTACAGTAAAGTTCTATATGGGATTTCACCGACTGATTGACGAGACATACAATAGTTATGTAAACTCATCCCTCCCCTGCATAATTCCTCCAATTCCCTTGGATAGCTTAATTTGGCATAACTAATACTTAATTGTTAGGAGTAAACTCAACAAGCCCGCGAGCTCGCAAATCTGTGGGAGACGCTGGATTCTTGTCTTTTGTGGGTAGCCAGCGATCAAAGAAAGGCGATTTGGCCAGGGCCTTCTTTTTACAAAAAACAAAATATTGTTAAGTTAAACAAATAATAATACACTGATCCGATCAGTAATACACAGAAATATTTAATTTATCTTCCATACCTACTATCAAAAGCATAATATATATATTAACATAATATAAGACCATGACACCATATACAAATCATAATCACTAACTTATTACATAACGATAATACATTACTATTACTTAGTTTCATTGACAAGCTCTACCTCTCTTGCTATTTTGGAAACTAACCATGATAAGATTACTATTACTTCGTAAGCCAATAAAACTATGATCTAATAATGCAGGTAGGAATCTTTACATAACTTTAATTAAGACATCTCTAGGAATCATTACTGAGCTAAACAAAGCCAATACTTATTCGAATATTTGTCAAACTAGAATTCTTAGGTTCATTAAAATCAGGTAAAATCTTAGGTGGGCTAAAATCATATTGTTAGAATTAGAACAATGGTTCATCTCAAGTCTGTCTGGGTTACAAACATACGGTTCACATACGTAGAGTCCTACTACTAGACGATCAAGGCCAAATCAAATCAAATATAGTTAGTAGGGCGTTTTACAGTTGGAAAACTGCGGATGTGGAAATAAAAAAATAATATATTTTTAAAAGGGGTTTTACAATTGGTGGTGCCAAAACCAGGATTAAAAAGGTTAATTATATATTTTAGAAGGTTTACAATTTTAAAACCGTGGACCAGGATTTGTTAAATAAATGATAAAAATTTAAAAGGGGGGTTTGTTACAATTTAATGCCGTGGACCAGGATTTGATAAATATAAAAAAAAATATTAAGAGGGGGGTCTTTACAATTAGGTGCCCTGGACCAGGATATGTTATAAAAATATGAAAAATTATAAAACTGAAACCCGATTTTTACAATTTGGTGCCGAGACCAGGATTAAAAAAAAAAAAAAAGAAAGAACCTTAGATTTTAGCTTTTAACTATTAATTTTTATGTAGATATATAAGTCACGATGTCCATGTCTATGGACAATTTGTTGGCGTGAAAAAGGATCGAATAAGATTTGGGATGAATCATTGTCTAAGTAAAGTAAAGTCTGGGGGTCGTTGGTTTAGAAGAGTTTAAGTTATAGAATAAGAAAATTAGAAATACGGGGTCGTTAATTGTGATTAGTTTGAAGACGCCTATCTAGCTTTAAAAATAATAAATTTAGAACTGTCAATTAGAAATATCTATTGGAACTAAACTATATAATATATATAGCAATATATAATATACTATCTTGGCTAAAGTCTTATAATCAAATTGTCATGTAGGAATTATGCTAACTGATATACAGGAATCTTAAAACTACATTAGTTTAAATTATAGTAAATTCTGTCTTCATGTTTGAGATTCTGTCTGGAAATTGCACGATGTCCATCTGTTGCTTGTTGTCCATATCTGAAAAATGCGTGAAATTAAGGATTAGTTACTGATTTACAATGAGATTTGATAGTGAAAAAAAAAAAAAAAAAAAAAATGGTGTAGATTCAATAGTCATGCCATATTAGAGTTATTATCTGACATAGGTAGATTCAATGGTCATGCCATATTAGAATTATAGTTTGAGTTATTATCATTAATTGGTTTCAACATTAGGAGGTACGATGCTACTCTAAAAGTTATTTAAAATAAATTCATAATGTTTGTCCTTTATGGGAATCAAACTTACAATCTAGGATTCTTGAACAAACTCATTATCAGCTGTACCATTAGGCCAATTCAACTGTCTGAGTTCAACCAATTACTCAAATTCATAATGATTGTCATGCATGGGAATCAAACTCACAATCTAGGATTCATGAGCAAACTTATTATCAGCAGTGCCATTAGGTTAATTAAACTGTCTTAGATCAAACAATTATTCAAATAAATAAATTCATAAAAATTGTCATGCATGGGAATCAAACTCTTAATCTAAGATTCATGACCAAACTTATTATCAGCTGTGCCATTAGGTCAATTAAACTGTCTGAGATCAAGCAATTACTCAAATAAATAAATTCATAATAATTGTCATGCACAGGAATCAAACTCACAATCTAGGATTCTTGAGCAAACTTATTATCAGCTGTGCCATTAGGTCAATTAAACTGTCTGAGATCAAGCAATTATTCAAATAAATAAATTCATAATAATTGTCATGCATGGGAACAGAACCCACAATCTTAAAACTCACAGGCAAACTTTTAACAACTCAGCCATTAGGAAAATAAGTGACTGCTACAGCAAACATGGGCATAGTAAAAGTTGGAATTAGTTCATAGCACAGATATGTTATAGCGCACACACAAACATTACATCACAATGGATTCTTATAGAACGGTAGTACAATCACTAGTAATGTTACGATACAATGCAGAGTTATCACACCTTTGCCAGTTATTCTACTACAAAGTAGTGAATGTAAACATACAATTTTCAGATGATAGGGCAATGTTTTCAGTGAATAGAAGTAGTTGTCTCAGGTGACAAGTATAGTGCAATACTAGGTAACAAACTAGACTCCTCATAATCTAATAGCTGTATGACACTATTATAGGCAAGCGCATTGGTTATTACCAGATTTATGTATTGTTAAATTTAGATATGAGAATAAGATTTTTAATTACCGTTATCTTGATGATAGAACAAGGTTGACATAAATCTAGGAACAGGCAGGAACAACCACTGCTGAATCTCGGGCTTTTAATTTCCATCATGATGTAGCTCGCATACTCTGAAAATAATAGGAATTTAATTATTCCTATTTATTTTATGTACAGTTATAAAATAAGAATTTTCCTACATTTTACTTGATAATAGGCTCAATTTAATTAATATTTACAGACTATAGTAAACATGGCTATGGTTAACATACTCATAATTTACAAGTTTTTGGAACACATGGTAGCCTATAAACCTTTCAAATTAGGGTCTATCATTTATGTTCATTACTGTTCAATTGTAAACAATTACTCGCTTACATTTTATGTACAAATAAACTTAAATTTACATTAGTTCAAGTACATCCGCTGTTGTGATAATTTATACATAAATTAACCAACAACAATACATTTTGACATACATACATACTCAGATACACTATAGGTACCTACTATTCAACCTATTGTCAACTTATTTTAGTCGTTGTAGAATATTATAAACTAACTTAAACGTCAGGACAGTTTGACAGTGGATAGGCAAAATTAACTTCAGTATAAGTTGGTAATACACATTATTGTGATTGTGTTCACTTTGCAATATATATGAACATATTACACATAGTGAAAAACACAAATATTAATTTAACCAAGTTTACAACGGTGACCATAACAGATTAGATAATTAATACATAATTATCCATGGGAAACTCAAAAGATATGAATGATATGAGATAGTGAATTAGATTTAGAAAGGTCAGATTGTAGGTCAAGTAATTTATAGTAGTAGATACTATCACCGTAAATAGTAGCCCATTTTAGAAAAGTTTAGTTTAGTTACATTGAATTGAATCACTTACTTTTGTGACAGCTCGGCTCAGTCAGCAAGCTGGCAGGTTAGTATCTCATTATAAGCTGGCTAATCATTTCTTGGCGATTTCCTTTGTTCCTTGGGTTAAGTTTATCCACAGTTGTCTCCAGAGTAGTGCATTCGTTATATAACAAAATCTGTAAAATTAGTATTTACATTTAGAATAATTGTAATACACTAATACAAAGAGGATATCGGATACTTCACTTTACAAGAGCTGAAACCCCGTTACGTCCTAAACGATCTAATCGTCGCCGAGTCATTAATCAAATTGTAATACATATCAACGTCTTGTTATAATTTACTGGAATAGAATGCTGAATTGGCAGGCAAACGATTGTCGAACAACTAAATCGAATGGTAATACATGATCACAAAATGGCTGGCGTATTCATACGAAACATTTATTACTTCGGGTTGTAAATTTGGGTTATAATCAAACTATTTAAGCATAGAATAACGCTATACAATAAATTGACATACCTTTAGGATCCTTAGAATAATTAGGAGTTGGTAGATAATTCGTCATATAAACTTCAGTATACAAGCAGCCGTTATCACTTTTTCTTCTTGTAATTTGAATTGTTTACGAAAACATCGACATGGAAATTTAAGGTGACGTAAACACACACAACTTCAATCAAATATTGCAGGTTTTTTAAAAGTAAACAAGTAAAACACTGTAAAATAAGTAAATTTAGAATACGCATTTCAAATTTCAAACCGGCGAGAAAGATACATTTTCTATTTGCTAGTGACGTAGAAACCGATGATACCAGTAATTGATTTTTAAAATTATCTACTCTTACGAATTTTCAAAAGTTTTAAAGTGCTACTTTCTGAGAATGAATATGTTATTACATAAAAAGAATAGAATAGATACATAATTATGTAAATAGTCTTCATCACATACATAACATTAAATGTAAAATCGAACTAAGTAAAATAACATTATTAGTAAAATAAGCACGTTTAAACAAGAAATATAGACATTCTTAATCTAAAACTGATTAACTTATATAGAATCATTACGACACAATTAATTTCACTAAAATAAACACAATTACACATATGCATAATTATTATATCTACTAAAATATAACATAGTATATCTCTCATATAGACACGGGGATTAAAAATATAATAATTTGACATATTTTTAAGAAATTGTAATAAGTCAATTATTCAAATCTTTCATACAATTTAACTTGTAGTAGAAAGAACGCGTAGCTTTGAATTACAATTTCGAACTAAAATTTTGCTAAAAGAGGTTATAGTTGATAATGTGGCAATACCAGCATAAATTGTAAGATTGGAAAAAAAAATATTACAGGAAATTGACATGTCAGTGACAAAATCAATAGTTCTTTGTGTCAATTCAAAACTGAATAAAAGAATTAAGTACATTTGTATATATTCCAATAATTTAAGTACATATTTGTAAAATTTAAAGAAATTTCAGAGTCATAAGTATTGAATGCAATTTCACTATAGGAATCAGCAGTAACTTAGGCGAGAATTAAAAAGAAGCGTTCGTGACTTTAAAAGTACAGTCGACCTTTGGTTTACTTTGGTTTCGATAAAACATAGTTCCTGTCATAATTAAAATACTTATAATTATATAATTGATAGATCGGGAAGCAAATAATGTATGTAATTTTACCATGTTCTAAATAATTAAAATATGTAATATCAAATGTATCACTGTTCATATAGCGTTAGATTTTAATTTGAAGGTAAAAAGTTAGACAAAAGGAAATCCACTTCAAATTGATGCATTTCTAGTTATGGTATAATAAACTAGATGGCGCTGTACACACCTAAAACGCGCTATAAAGTTTCGACTCAGGATATTGACCTAAAATTTATTCTTATATTTAAATTTCGCCAAAATTGACAAAATGAGGAATTCACGTCATAAGTATATACCAAATCTATACTGATAATATAGACAAGTCTTAGTTTTGTTTACAAGGTTATTTGCTATTATCTCGGAAACCACTGGACAGATTTCTGAAATTCTTTCACTGATGGAAATGTACGTGGTCACTGATTGCTAAGGGCTATGTTTTATGCACCACGGTCAAAGTCAGATATATCGCTAGTCTCGTATATAGGTAGAGTATAGATATAACTTATAGAGATATTAGGTATAATTAGGGATAGATTATGATATAAAATATGGGTTCATATTGTTTTAATTCTCTATCAATCGAAAATACGTAAATTAAGAGTGAATAGGTTAGTTAATATTTTAATCTTATAATAATAATAATAAAAAGGGACATTGGTTTAGATAGGGATATTACACAGATACTCAAATTTAAGGACATAAATTAATTCTAAATTTCTCTAGAATCGTAATATTTATATAATTAGCAAGTGCAAGATAGAGCTAGTGAATGAAATAGAATAACGCGAAATAATATCTCTACGGTCTAAATTTCATTGAGTTTGTACAAGGTGTCACAACAATAGGTACAATGTATTGTTAGTTTTCTTTTCTAAGGGTATCGGGGTACCTATTTTGATATTTTAAAGAATTTGTGAATAATAGGTTCTATTTTTCAGTTTAGTCCTGGTTAGGATTTCCAGAAAACGAAAGAAAAAGAGGAATAACTAGTTAGTAGAAACAATGAAATAAATGGAAGCGATGAACCACTTGAAATAAGTAATTGAACGAGTTAAAGATGGAAATAAGCCAAATCTATGATGTATTAATATACTATACCTTGGTTCTTAGTAATGACAACAGTTATGTTATTTAGGAACCTAATTGATTTTCTTATAATAAATATTCAAGCAAGAATATCTTTCCATTCCCATTACATTATTAAGTTAGTAACCTTTTACTTTTGACATTTCTCTAACGATTGTTCATTAGAAGTATACATATTAAAAGAAAAAAAAAAAGGAAAAACGAGTAATTTAATTCAACCTTAAACTGTCAATGCACTTTATCAATCCTATAAATAATTATAAAAGAAAATGTAGTTGTTTTATTTAACCAAATTTGGTAATTTTCTACAATAAGGAGGTAACAAAGGTACATGGTTGATATGGTAACGTTCTTAAAAGGTATAATAAACGTTATTTTGGAATGGGTAATATGGTTTCATTTTTAGTTAGTCTGGTAACACAGGTTAAGTATACACTTTATTTTATTGGGGACATATAAAACGGAGTTAAAAATATATTATATTTATGTAAGATCTTAAAGAAAATAATAAAAGTGCAAACTTTTCTTTTGTCTCATATCTGTGACAGTGTTTCCGAATTAAGTCACGAGTGTTTCAATGAATGGAGGGGTATGCGAAGGAATAATGAAAAAAAAAAAAGGGACTTGAAGCGTTAACACTGCTTCGATATCAGACAGGTCTGTCAGGGTTTAAAGGTCGACAAAACACTTATACAAAATAAATTCCCGAAGAAAGCAGGTGTTAGGTTAGAATGCTGATTACAGCAAGATTTCGATTTTTTTTAATCGACTTTGGGAAATTATTTACTCTACATGCAGCCAATTCTAAAATTTACACTCTACATTCTCCAAATCTAAGCAAGCTTATTGGAGCATTTGATTTTTTGTGGTGGTTATGAACATACGGCAATATGTCTTTATCTACGATAGATTCATCTTTTATTTGAGAGGGATTGCAAAATTTCTACGATTAAACAGAAGGTTAGTTTGAGCGTAGTGGGGCTTGCATTTGGCACTCGGCCTATATAAATTCACAACTTATATCCCAGACAAATGGAGGACGCTTCTGTGGAAAGGGCAAATTTCTTTATGATGATTAATCAACGAGCTTAAAGTCCGGTGCTCCAGGATGTTTGTTTCTAGTTGGTATAAAACCACACTTTCTTATTGTAATAGGGAATCATTCACTATAACACATTCCTTTATTGTTGAACACTGGATTTTGACAGATTTATTGCACAATAGGATAGAAATATTTGAATCTTTATTTAAAATTTTAGGAAAAATTACTCCGCTTAAAAAAAAAAAAAAAATTTTTTTTTCATCTGAGTAATTTTTGGGGTCGGTGTAACGGTGCAGCTGTGCTACCCGTCAACAATCTTCAAATATTTCATTTATACTATGTATTTATTAATAAAGTGTGATTTACTAATGTTTAATTGCATTGGTTACTAGTTACTGGTTACTGGGTATTGGTTAATCGGTTAAATATATTTAATTAAAATAAAATCTTGATTTTGAATACATCTTTCAATAATTTAATCGATAGAGAACATACCTTAGAAGATTACATCTTACACCTTAATTTGAGAGTACTTAGGTAAATGTCAGCATCGGTGAGAATTCCAATAGAGAGGTGGGTTTGTTCCATTTTTTGTAGTAAATTGGGAATGCAGGTGCCATCACTCTGGTTCCTTCATAGAGCATCAGTTGTAGTCTGAGAAAAAGGTGCAAAACAACAAAGTTACATTTATTACTTTACAGAACATACAAACAAAGGAAAGAGCAGATTAGTTATAATTGAGACCGTTAAATGAGGAACTGGACTTCAATAACAGTTAAAAGAGCTGTAATTGATGCCTCTTTATATTTATTCGGTAGAGAACATTTAGTATTACTATTTCAATTCAATTCAATTTATTACTTCAAACCTTAGGATCATCACTTGGTAACGTCACATAAAACAATTATTATTGAATAGTGATTCCGTTTACAATAAACATGCAATTTTAATTACCTATAATATGAATTGTTACCTCAGTACTAAATACATTTATGATCTTTCACTGCTATATGTGTAATGAGATTACATAGAGAAATATCTAGACAGGTAGTTTTACAACTCAATCATCTTCACATAATTTACTCGATTGAGAACATTAAATTTAGTGTTAAGTACTATATTGTTATATGAATTATTCTTCCCACAGAACTAAAGACTCTAATCACTCACTGGTGTGTATATTATAGAATACATGGAGAACATACCTTGAAAAATCACTCCATACACCTTAATTGAGGTATCTATATTGTGTGAACTCGGTGAGAATTTCAATAGATGTAAATATTTGTTCCAATTTTGAGATAAATTGAGAATGGAGAGATAGCATCATTTGATATCTTCAAGGAGCATAAGTTGTTCAGAGTTCAGAGTTGTAATCTGAAAATTAAAGGTATTTCTTACATACAACATAGGTACATTTCTAGATCAAGAATTAGTTATTGTTGGGGTCCTACCTAGCCTAGGAAATCTGTAGTAGTTAACACAATAGCTGTAATTGAGGTCTCTTAATCAAGTGTCAATCAGGAGACATAGATGTTGTAGTGTTGTGTGTTAATGTATTATCATCATAAAATATGTAATTGTAGATGATCTTAGATTGAAATTCTAGAGATATTTCTATTTGAAGTCTGAAACAGGCATTAATTATTGTTTTGTACAAAGTAAATGCATTCAATACATGTTTGGATGGGAAAACAACCAACATTACATAGTTGAAAATACTGCGCAGTTTCAGTAGGTCTACTTGATAATCATATTTTCTCGTTCCGAACACTTATTACTATTTTAATACTCATTATGTAACTTTTCTGGATAAATTCAACAAGATAAATGATTACGAACATAAAACTCACCATTAAATGTTATTAAATAGCATTTGCAGTTCGTGATTGTATCCTTGAAGATTTTAGTAAAATCGATGTTTTCACATAATTTGTCCACTTCACATTCACATAATGATCCTTGCAAAATACTATTTAGGCGAAATACACAAGAAATATGGGGTATTTGCATACATAATATAAGATTGTAAATAATCAAAATTATTTTGTTCCGCGCGTGTCAGAGTTCGCAGGCCAAATGACTTTGACAACTGCGTCTCAAAATTGCACAACACAAATTTAAAATTGAATGTGGCTAAAATGGAAACTAAAATATCCTTTTCGTTATTAATAATTGTTCATATTAACTTTGAGACAGTTGCGCATCATCGGAGGTCATTTGTATGTTGGTAGTCCGCCTAAACCATCTAACGCGTTTAGCCGAGTTAGACCGCCAGTCGTGAATGGGCGGGGCTAATTTTTGGTTCGGAAAAAGTATAAAGGGAACCTTGGGAGCGTTGCAGGAGAGTTATTCATTATTTTTCGTCGAGTAAGGAAGTAAGGAGTCACGCTGGAATTTTGTGTCCCCGTTACGTTGTGCCATATAATTAAAGTAAATTCAAGTTTTCCAGGACTAATCATTCGTACTTTAGCAGTGAGAGAATTGCAATTTTCTTAATGCAAAGGGTGAATTAGCATCTCATTTTGGGATTGAAAAACGTTTTTTGCGACGCACAAGGCGATTTTGAATGTAATCGTATGTGTTTTGTAAATAGCGTTTTGCAGTTCCAACTTATGTGAGCATTAAGTTAAATTTGGGGGTTTTTCTTGTGGAAATGGACAACGTAACATTACATATACCGTACATGGTTACGGGTTTTGAAAACACGCGTCTCGTGTTCCCTCTCTTAAATTCAACTTGGGTTTTGTGGCGTCCCAAGGTCGATTTTGCCTCTTAAATGGGGATCGATTAAGTCACCGTTTCGATATATCTTTCCTTCGGAAGAACTAGACGGCCTCTGACAAGAATCAACGCGCAAGTCGTGCTTGTCTCGCGGGCTGGTGAGACATTAGTCTCCTAGGAATCCTAGCTGGAAATATCTGTCGAAGCGTCTTACGTTAGGTTGGTCTGTTTCATTCAACTCCCCAAGGACTTACCTTGTGTTAGAGGTTTTCCCGGCTTCCCGTCCAGAATGAAACTTTCCCGTAGGGCTGTTAGGGATCATAGGTTTTGTCAGTCTGATCAACTGGTAGGTAAATTTAGAAATTCAATGTTAGTAAAGGGTATTGCACTTTATACCGAAGGCCCGGATAAAATATACCCTTTTGGTAGAGTAAATCTTAAATTGGGATCCGCGAATCTCTTGCAATTTTGTATCTCTTAGTTGATAGGCCATGCTAGGATAGGTTTAGGAAGTAAAGTCATTACGTTGATTCTAATATGTCATTAGTATGTGATGTATCAGTTCAACGGAACATAGGGAATTATTAATCCTTTGTTTCAGGTCAATAAACGAACGAGAAGTTGCAGAATAACGTAAACAGATTGTTCGATAGTCTTTAATATTTTAGTGTATTATAATAACTTGCACTTGCTCATTACATTTACAACCTTTTAAACTAAAATCATAAATAGTCAAGTTCTCTGCTTAATTGAGAGAATCGCGACGTACATAACGAGTTCAGATACTTACAGAGTTCCATGAATACTAATATTTACAAAGATTACATCAAAATCTTGAAGACTATCTAATAATTAACCACCTAGGTATTTATTTACAAACCTATATATTGTTTCATTATTTTCATCACAACTATGTACATTTACAAATTCGAACAAGCAGTTGTATACATAATGTTGTTCGGTGGACCTTACTGAGTTCAGATTTCCAGTTTAACTTGTAAAGTTATATAATACTCAACCTTTTGCAGAAGTCTGCTAATTTTTGGACATTCTTTTAAAGTCATGCACGTGTCATGCAGTCGGAAGCCTAGCTGAAATGGGGTCGAAGACGTTATAAGATTTGTCTTTAAATTATCTGATTGGGTCGGTTGAACTCTAGTTAGTTCCTTTCTGCTGGTACAGAGGAAGGTCTGACATAACTACATCAAATTAAAGAGCTCGGTAGAAGCTAAATTATCTAAGTTACATTGGAAACTTAACCTTTAAGGTTTATCTAACAATTTGACTAATTATTGGAAAACTAGTAAACACACTTTTTATTCCCGAAATCACATTCCTTTGCTGTCGATCGGTACAGTAAAGTTCTATATGGGTTTCACCGACTGATTGACGAGACATACAATAGTTATGTAAACTCATCCCTCCCTGCATAATTCCTCCAATTCCTTGGATAGCTTAATTTGGCATAACTAATACTTAATTGTTAGGGAGTAAACTCAGCAAGCCCGCGAGCTCACTAAATCTGTGGGAGACGCTGGATTCTTGTCTTTGTGGGTAGCCAGCGATCAAAGAAAGGCGATTTGGCCAGGGCCTTCTTTTTACCACAAAAACAAAATATTGTTAAGTTAAACAAATAATAATACACTGATCCGATCAGTCATACACAGAAATATTTAATTTATCTTCCATACCTACTATCAAAAGCATAATATATATATTAACATAATATAAGACCATGACACCATATACAAATCATATTCACTAACTTATTACATAACGATAATACATTACTATTACTTAGTTTCATTGACAAGCTCTACCTCTCTTGCTATTTTAGGAAACTAACCATGATAAGATTACTATTACTTCGTAAGCCAATAAAACTATGATCTAATAATGCAGGTAGGAATCTTTACATAACTTTAATTAAGACATCTCTAGGAATCATTACTGAGCTAAACAAAGCCAATACTTATTCGAATATTTGTCAAACTAGAATTCTTAGGTTCATTAAAATCAGGTAAAATCTTAGGTGGGCTAAAATCATATTGTTAGAATTAGAACAATGGTTCATCTCAAGTCTGTCTGGGTTACAAACATACGGTTCACATACGTAGAGTCCTACTACTAGACGATCAAGGCCAAATCAAATCAAATATAGTTAGTAGGGCGTTTTACAGTTGGAAAACTGCGGATGTGGAAATAAAAAATAATATATTTTTAAAAGGGGGGTTTTACAATTGGTGGTGCCGCAAACCAGGATTAAAAAAGGTTAATTATATATTTTAGAAGGGGTTACAATTTTAAAACCGTGGACCAGGATTTGTTAAATAAATGATAAAAATTTAAAAAGGGGGGGGGGGGTTTGTTACAATTTAATGCCGTGGACCAGGATTTGATAAATATAAAAAAAATTATTAAGAGGGGTCTTTACAATTAGGTGCCCTGGACCAGGATATGTTATAAAAATATGAAAAATTATAAAACTGAAACCCGATTTTTACAAGGTTATCTATTTTTCATTAGGTTTCGTTCACCGAAGGTGCACACTTTATTGGAACGCATTCTATGCAGTTGCGGCAGACTGAACGTCTGACCACTACTGGCTGGAACGTAAAATGTTTCAATTTGGGCGTAAAAGCCGTCGAAACAGTGAAAATTGTGTCTTACTAATTATGTTGGATTGACTGCTATCTCAATTGAGATAAAATAGCGCTACAGTTAACAAGAACAAAATTTAAAATTTTGATTAACCCCCGACTGCCTCTGATTTGTTATCTGTACACATTCTACTAGTCAAGCCCTTTCGTTTCATACCCATATTAAGGTAGCAGTGGAAAAAATAATATAATTCGCCATTTTGTGGTAGCGGCTATCATGGATTATTTTTTTTAGTGTATAGTATTTTACTAGTCAAGCCCTTTCGTTTGATAGGTACCCATATTGAGGTAGTAGTGAAACATGAACAAAATTAAAAATTTTGATTAACCCCCGACTAGAGATTTACTACGATAACATGACCCGCCCCTCCAGAATACAAAACGTTTGAAAGTATTTGTAAAAGAATATACAACGCACCACCACGCATGTGTGCGTATTGCTACTGCAGGTGAATAATTACAACTACATACAAACTCTTTCGTAAGGATGTGACTACACACATTAAAACAGTAATTTGGAGGGGCGGGCCATGTTATCGTAATAAATCTCTACCTTAGATTTGTTATCTGTACAATATTCTACAAGTCAAGCCCTTTCATTTGATACCCATATTAAGGAAGTTGTGAAAAAAGAAATGTAATTCGCCATTTTGTGGTAGCGGCCATCTTGGATTTGAAATTTGTCATAGTGCAAAGTATTCTACTAGTCAAGCCCTTTCGTTTGATACCCATATTGCGGTAGTAGTGAAAAAATTATATAATTCGCCATTTTGTGGTGGCGGCCATCTTGGATTTGAAATTTGTTATAGCGTATAGTACTCTGCTAGTCAAGCCCTTTCATTTGATACCCATATTGAGGTAGGTTGTGAAGAAATATTTTGTCCGCCATTTTGTGGAGGCGGCCATTTTGAATCGATATTAACCAAACATAGCTAAGAACACCCGCACGGATAATAACTTTCAAATAAAAAAAACCGCATCGAAATCGGCCCAACCGTTTGAGCTCTACGGTGCCACAGACAGACACACACACAGACAGACAGACAGACAGACAGACAGACAGACAGACAGACAGACAGATAGACAGACAGACAGACAGACAGACATCGACGTCAAACTTATAACACCCCTTTTTTGGTCGGGGGTTAAAAATAATATAATTCACCATTTTGTGGTAGCGGACATCTTGGATTTGTTTTTTTATAGTGTATAGTATTTTACTAGTTAAGCCTATCGGCTGCCTATTTCAGCTCGATCGGTGCAGAACTTTTTGAGTTTTTGAAGCGTACACAAACCAACATAACATTTTTATGTACAGAGATCTATTATTTCTGTTTGTTTGCATCATAATAAAGATACTTGACCGCCTGTTGTTAAGTGACTATGCGGTCTACGGTGGAGCGTGCTTACCTATCTAGAAGGAAAGAGAAAAACCCAGTCATGCAACTCATCTATCCATCTAATCACACAATGTTCGGGTGGCGACAACACTGGGCCGCCGGGCGGAGCGGCGGGTCCATCGATCACTCCGAAGTCGATACCGTAACGAGCAGGTAACAGGTACCGGGACCAGCCTCGCAGACTATCGATCATTAAATTGCATTTATCTAGGCTTCTTACGAAAATTACAATGTCTTTGCAGACGAGACAAGGTGGTCGACCGCATGATAGTTAGAAATACGCTTGTGCACAACAGCACCAGTCCACTACAGTCACGCAGTGTTTTGACGGTTGACCCACGGTTTGACCCGTTTTTCCCGTTCCCGTTGTTCTCGTTATTTTTCGGACGAAAAAGTATATTTGTTGTAAGGTTTGTTTATTTTTAATTACATTAAACACACCAAACCACTCAAAATACAGCAGAAAAAATACAATAAAAACGCTGTAACGCTGAAAGCCATTTTTCCAGGAAACCATTTATGGATTTATTGTGACAGAAATCGCGTAATTAGATGTTGTTATGTATTGTTTATTAATTTGTTACACAGTTTTACCACTCAACGTGTATTTTTTAAACGAATATCCAAGGAATCTATCCTTCAAGCTTTATTTTGTACAACACTTGTTACATATTGTTTTTAACTTTCGCGATTTGAACACATAATGTTAATATACTCGTAGTACCTACGGAGCTTAACCACGAATAATTAATTGTTTAGAAGATTGGACAGTCTTCTCGTGACCACGGCGGTTGTAACGCTGCCGAAACGTAGAGGTATTTAAACAATGAATTATACCTGATTAAAGGTACTATATAAATATTACACTTGTTACATTTGGCAGGCAAGAATAGTAACAAACTAAGCTACTCGTATCCGCAATTCTAAGGTGTAAGACGTAAATTTGTTCATAACTGTCTTATTCTGTACCACACTTGTTACATTTGGCAGGAAAGGATACTAACGAACTAAGCTATGTGCAATACCAAGGCTCACACATAATAGTTGTGCACACATTTTACACGAAATTTCCTCCCTAGAGCCCATATCACTAAAGTAGCATTTCAATGATATTAGCTTAGGTTCAAATAGCATATATCGACGGGTTCTGCATTTAATTATGTGTATTATAAATTTGACACTAAATTTTCGAAATGTTTTAAAATACTTAACTAAAATAAAATGGTATTTGTTGTTGTCTAAATGGTTAACATTTTGTTTTTTTATCGACAAAGTTGCTACATCCTTCGTTTAGAAAGTAAGAATTACCCTCATAGTACATCCTCAGCACGCCACAGAGGTCCCGAGAGCCGGCCTCCCCCCCTCTCCCCCGCTATGAATAATTCTACCTCTCAGTTTTACGTTACTCCATAAATCTGCGTCAATACACTCCGTCATTAATTTTTATTGTCAGGACGTAAAAGGTATTTTCTTTCGGCATTATTTTGGCGTAAGTTCAAAACATATTTTATGATGTTACGTAAAAACTTGCTGTTGTATTCATTTGTAGTTCGCTCGAGAGCATAGGTATACCTATAGAATGACGGGGCGAACAGGAAGTGCCCATGATGGTAAGTGACACGCCTGCCCATAGCAGCACAGTACTACCACAGTATGAAGACAAACTATTAGTTTGTGGTACTATGCTACTATTTGAACGTGAAGACTTAAAAAAAATGCCAGCCATAGGAACTGCCAATAGAAGTGAAAACTTATAACTCAGAAGTTAACAGCTTACTTTGGAAACTACGCGGGGGAAACCCGACCCGAGGGCGTGGCCGTGAGCATGGCCATTGAACCTTTGCTAATCAAAGTTTCTAAATCTGAGTTGGTACAACCAATTTCCTACAGGTGGCGTAGCAGGTAGCTGAAGAGGTTTTTTGTTAGAAACCGATATTCTCATGAATTCCTGAACCGATTTCAAAAATTCTTTCACCGTTGTATATTTACGGGATCCCGATGAGTGCTACATATGTACCACGGGTGAAGCCGGGGCGGACATCTAGTAATTAATATGAGGCAAGATAATGGTCAAGTACAAACCAATCAATGTCATACAAAAAAACTGGCAGTCTTGTCCGAGCGACACGAGACTAGTTTTTCAAGCTAGGATAGCAAGCCAGTACTTGAAGCTTCGTGTAGATAACGCTACGCAACGGTAGTTTTGTCCACACGCAGTACCGGCGTTGGCCTTGGGCGCAGTAGAGCGCCGGATGTAAAGATGCGCCTGCGCTTGCGGCCAGGCGCGGTCCCAGCCTCGAATTTTGGAGGGGGTCACCAGTACGCAGCCTCAGGTTTTGGGGGGGGGTCACAAGTAGACATACAATAAATCGAGCAAAAAAATTACTTTACTAGTAGTCCCCAAGGTTTTACCCTCGTAGTTCCCGTTCTAGTTGTTTTCCCGCGTTAAAAATAGTCTATGTACTATTAGATATTATTAATTTTCTTAGATTTTTTGTTCGACGTATACGATTTTGGGGGGGGTCATGTCCCCGTGACCCCCCCCCCCCTCGGACCGCGCATGCTTGCGGCGCGGTGCCCCTTTGTGTTTAGTTTGTAACCAGCAGGTTTACTACGAAGTCCGATAAACGATATATCGGCCGAAGTTATGGATGTTTTATACCAAGAAACACAATCGGTCGGTTGATGCCACAAAAACTGTCAAACCAGTGTCTGTCGGGATGAACGCAACGCCCGATCAGATCAACCGACCGATTGTGTTTCGTGGTATGAAACGTCCATAACTTCGGCCGATATATCGTTTATCGGAGTTCGTAGTAGACCTGCAGGCCTCGCCCATTGAGCGGTCAAAATCTCGCCCAGGGCGCCGGTAGTGCTACAACCGGCACTGTCTACACGAAGCTCGAAGTATTAGCTTGCTAGCTTACTAGCTCTAGCTTGCTGTCCTAGCTTGAAAAACTAGCTTCGTATCGCTCGGGCACCACAGGTACCTGTGCGCTGGTACTGATGCGCTGATGAAAAAAATGAAAAATGAAAAAAAATTATTACCACAAAAATTACCAAGATATACAAGACAAAGGTAGAACAATCACATCGATTTTTGGATTTTTGTACACAATTATTAAAATAATATAGTAATAATATCCGTTGGTTTCCCACTAGGCAAGCCTGTATCGGGAAAACCAAAATCCAGAGGAAACAATAAGAATTAGACCAAGTCTCGTATTCAAGACAGACAACATTTGACAGGTTAAACTAAATGAATGATTATTACATGTGAATGATATAAGTGACTTATAACTTAGAATGTTGGTATTAAACATCACTTATTTTTTTTCATTATCTCTCATCTCCTCTCATTACCTATGGCCTATCCGTTATTCGGTTGCCTGGAAGTGATCGCTTTTAGCGATAAGGCCGCCATTTGTTTCACTAGATACAAATACAAAAATCTTTATTGCTGTTTGCAGGTAAGATAAGATGATACAAAACATTTTAATAATTGACCCATACAAACTGGCCTCTTCTTCTAGAGACATGCAATATGTCTGGCAACGCAGTTTCCATTGGTCTGAATTTATACAATGATAATAATAGTCAGCTGATAAAGTCTTCTTCTTCTTTTTCATTTTTAACTTTTAATCGGTTGTATCATGTATGTCATCTGATTCATCATGTATTAATTTCTGGCTTCTATCCCGGTGTGTTATGTTAGTGTGATATGTTTGATGAGTACAATTACGCCAACGTCTTGTGCTTCAGCAGGATGATGTTATGGACTTTGACAAGTGTGTGGTTTCATGTAGAATCCAAGGTCTTGCAGTAGTAGCTCTTGCAGTTTAGCCGTGTGAGCAATTTTAAAGAATGTCATTATGTATAGAAAAATCAAAAAATAATAGTCAAAAATAATAATAATAATAATAATTCAATTTGTATAAAATAAAACAATGTCAATGTGTGTAAAGAATGTTAACATGTATAAAATTTATATTTGTATACCTACTCAAAGAACTCTCACAATATATTATAGAGTAATCTGATTCAACCTGTCCGTTACAATATATTATCTGATCTAACATTAGTTAAATCTAAAGTTTCATAAAATATAGACAATGGACACTAATGTGGCTAATGGAATTTAATGTGGAAGTTAATGGAATGTAAAATGTCATGTTATACAAAATCTATACATCAGTATTCAATTAATTTCCCTATCATTTAAAAATTCTTTCACAGTGTAATAACATTTGGGTACCAGTATCTTTTTTAATTTACTTTTGAACATGGATGAGTTAAGTTTTTTAATTGATTTTGGCAGCTTATTATATAGAAGAGGAGCCATACAAAAAATACTGTCACTCATAATCTTTTTCTTGCGTTTGCCTATGAGCAGCCTACACTTATCACGTCGGTTCCGTTCCACTTTGTCACTCAAGAGAGGAAAACAATGGGGGTTATTCCTTACAAAACACATAACTTCAAAAACATAAAGGCTTGGAAGGGTTAAGATTTGGTTGTCTATGAATACCTGTGTGCAGCTATCTGTAACTTGCATCCCGAACATAGCACGAATGCATCGTTTTTGTGCTTTGAAAGCTAAGCCTGTATCCTGTAGCCTGTATGTAGATTTAAAAATGTATCTCTTTTTTATTAATTTTTGTTTTATGAATAAAGTGTTTCTATCTATCTATAGCTACAGGTACACTTCTATCGCGGATGTCGCGCGCGCGCTGCGTTGCTTGTTGCTATTGTCGCTACGCTATTAGCATGTCAGTGACGTGAATCCACAACATTTTCCCTAACCAAAAAGCACTCAATACAGCACAAGAAAATTTCACTTCAAAAATTTTTTTTACAAAAAGAGCGATTCTCAAGATTCGTTTCATAAGCCTTCGTTACCCCTGTTATACGAAGCGAGACATTGTAGCGAGTGGCCGCGGTACTATATGTACTTTTCGTACACGTGCGTATCGCCGAGCCTGTCATTTCACACCACTTGGTCTCCGTCAATAGCCGTAATATTCCCAAATTCCCCGGGAAGGCGATTACAAGGAAAAAACGCTATAACAACGCCACATTCCGCCGCTGAAGTGCCTCCTCATAATGTACTGAATACATATTTTCGTCGTCTGTGGGCAAACGTGATTTAATCGAACTTAACAAAATGTCTGCCGTCTCTGACTACAGCTCTAGATAATTGTGTTCTCGTTTCCAAGAATAAAATACCTAGAACCGGAGAGTACATTTACTTTAAAACATGTGTTTACTTTTATCAATTACAGCGAAGTTTTTGAATACTTTTTTAAATCCTAAATGAAATAATAGTAGTATGTCTATATTTATGTATGTGGATTTGTGAAGTGAATACTTCTTTTTGGCGCACCACATACAGATTTTTCGTTGCCTGTGAATTGGATTCTAGCGTCACGCTCGGGAATGATAAGAGCTATTCGGGTAAACTCGGCACCATGACCATTGGCCATCAATAAATGTAGAAATGCGTTAGCATTTCGCATTGGTCACCTATAAATGCGTCAGCATACTATCTGGATGGTCATGCTCATGGCCACGCCCTCCGGTTACACGTTCCGGTTTCCAAAGTGAGCTATCAAATTCAGAGTTTTTAAGTTTTCTCTTCTATCGGCAGTTCAACTTCAACTTTTTTTTAAAACTTTTATAGGTTTACACTTGGCCGCCATCTCGCCTGATGTTAATCGACGATGCGGTCTACGATGGAGCGTGTTTACCTAGAAAAACCGATTCACTCTCGATTTGAAGATACAAAGATTGTAACCAATAGGAAAAACCCACTCAGGCAACGTATTCCACAGCCTGAACGTTCTTATCACAAAAGTAGAGTCAAATCTCTTCGTTCGTGTCTTTGGAACATCAACCATAAATCGATGTCGCTTCTTCGAGCTACGAGCATTCCGATAGAAAAAAGGGCAAGGTGGTATTAGATCATGCAAATCAGTCGCACACTCTCCGAAGTGTACCCGATAAAAACCGATAGGCTAGCAATTTTTCGCGATGTTCAAGACTTTGAAGTCTTTTCGCACAGTTCGCAAGTTCTTTTGGCTTCCATTCGGTAATGTCACCGTAATTTCGCCATTGTCCAGCGTTTGAGCGTTGGGAGTAACTTTGTTATTTTAAGTTCTTAATTCAGGTGATCAGTCTTCCGTCTTCTTCATAGTTTCTGAGAATTAAGAGCTTGATTGTCGGAAAACACGTGAAATCGAGGTAGCAGCTGTCGGCAGTTTCTATGACTGCCAATTTTTTTACATTGATCACTTCATCGCCATCTCGCCTGACGTTAAACGACAACGTAGTTTATGATGGAGCGTGCTTACTTAGAAGAAACTGATTTACTCTCGACTTGAGGACAGATACTACAATGATCTCGAAAAAACACTCAGGGAACGCATTCCACAGCCCAGACGTTCTTTTACGGAATTGGAGCTAAACTTCCTCGTTAGTCTTTAGTACGTCAACTATAAATCGAAGTCACTTTTTTGAGCTTCACACTAAATATATGCGATAAAAACACGATAAGCTAGCGACTAAATATTTAAATATTGCTAAGCACTTACTCTGTTTATTGTGTTTCTTTCATATGCCGCGGGTTTTCCACTGCCATTATCCCAGCCACTCCCAAGCCAAGTATTCTTGCGCGCGGCAAACACCTGACGCCATGACTCTTATGCTAAGGTGATTTTAGGCTGTAACAGAATAGGGCCGGTGCAGCTGCTAAACTCGTAGCTTCGTGAAATGTTGAAACATTGGGCCTTAGGGGGGGGCAAACTCACTATCAAGACATCGAGCGTTTGGTCGATGCGTTACATACAAGCGCATAAGTGTTGCAATGGTGGTGTGTGAAAACATTACTATGTTCCGGTTTGAAGGGCAATGTTTCCAGAGAGAAATAATGGGGTAAATGATAAAACCTAATATCTCCAGGTGTCGAGTGCAGTGCGGTGCTAGGCAATGATTTGGATTATAATAGCTGCGTGTAACTTTGCTGTTATGGCCAGACATGTTGCTTACCACCAGGCACATGTACTGCTCGCGTTGTCACTCTAAATTATAGAAAAAGTAAAAATATTGACATTTAGTATTTACATTGATCAAGTAACTAGCATGTTGGGCGCGGTTCCGACGGATAGTGGTCTTGAGCATTTCAATTATCATTAGATCTTCACTGCTCTATTTGTTATTAGGATGTGCTAAAAGAGTAGATAATTAAATATGCATATTACTACATGATTTTATTAACATGATACTACATGATATTAATTTTTATTGTAATTTATTTTTGATCAAGTAAATCCAGTTAAATAATACTGAATCGATCTTCAGATATAAACCTGGAGTTCTCATAAGTTTTGCTCAAACAGACTTGAAAAGCATGATTTGGAATGAAACGAAACATAATATCAAGGCAATCCCAATTTTTAATGGTCAACCTTTGAGTGGGGCTCCTGAACTAGCGACTCTTACATCGAACTATGGATTGAAATGAATTTAAAACTTATCTAAATAAAATTAAATAAAGTGGTCAAGTGCGAGTCGGACTCGCCCATGAAGGCTTCCGTAGCAGCAAGTAACATAATATAAAAGTTCTCGTAGTTCGTTGTTACTTTAATCAGTGTTTTAACAATAGTGAATTTATGACGAATTATTCAGATTCAGATTCAGATCATTTATTCACCATTACAACATAAGAATAAGAATAAGAATGTCTTTATTGTATAAACTGTGTACATAGATGGTAGGTGGATACAATAATGGTTTCAACAGTTTTGTCCTCGCGAACATACAATAATGTTTTACGTAATTTCATACAATCTTTTTTTATCATCCTCAAAATTAACATAGGCACAGTTAATTAACTCTGAAACACAATATAGGTACATATAGATCTATGACACATTAATAAATTATGTTAATTATAATTTTACTTTTTTATTACATATATATTTATATAATATGTTAGTTTAGAAATGCAAAGTGAGTGGTTAACCATAGGTGAGTTCTGTATCCCATTAGCTCTAAAATAAATCTCTAATTGATCTATGACTGGTCCCCTGCCTTATTAAAATTTTATCTAAATGCATTCCAAATGACCCTCCCTGACCAGAGTAACTTGGTAAGGTGGGGAAAAGCCTCTGAAAATGTTGCTATACTTGTGGAGAGCGATATGTACAGCAAGGCACATATTGGTGGGATGCAAGGTGCTCATAATGGGGTCATTACTCACGGCGTCATGACAGAGTACTTGAAATCATACGTGAAGCCATGAGCCTTTCGGTAGCTAGAGCCCAAAAGGGATTGACGACAAACAACAGACAAATTAACTTTGTAAAAGAAGGCTCAACTTCAAACTCCAGGAACAAGCCTTACTCAATCCTGGGTACAGCACCTGATTGGACTTTTTTAATGGACACGTATGAAAAGCACTACAAAATCCCAGAGGATGTGGGTGTTTCGTCATCCAGACCGGACATTTTCCTTTTTTCTAGAGCTACGAAACGCATAGTCCTTGTAGAACTTACCGTACCGTGGGAAACTAATATACCTAAAGACCACGCGATGAAACAAAATAAGTATTACGACCTCCTAAACGAATTAACAAAAACGGCTATGTAGTTAGTTTATACGCTGTAGAAGTGGGCGCGAGGTATACCAGCAAAATCTCTCTATAACCTACTGAAAGACCTTGGCTTATCCAGAAGTGCTGTAAGTTCTATACTAGAACGTGTATCTAAAGCTGCACTAGTAGGCTCATATCAGATTTGGCTGGGCAGGGAGAGAAAAACGAGTGTTGATGTACGTCAGAAAGGGGCCCCTTAAACCTACGCCCGAGTCACAAGTCTCGGGAACTACTCGAGTTTTTCTCTCTCTGCCACACGATGGACCCGGCACCCGCACGGTGAATCCATGGAATGCTAAGAAGATCGTCTCTGTTATACAAGGTAAGTCATGGATACAGGAATAATCAATAATAGAAACATATATAAATAAAACTACTTACTAGATATCATTCAAACAAATTTTCGTTGACAGTTTACATGGTAATGTAAACTGTCAACGAAACTGTCACTTTGGAAGAGTCCCTCGCGCAAACTATTCAGTTTAGAAAAAAAAAATGTCTGAAACCTCAATATCATTTTTGATGACCTATCCATAGATATCCCACACGTAGGGTTTTGATAAAAAAAAATTTGAGTTTCAGTTCTAAGTATGGGACACCCAATTTTTTTTTGGACTATTTTTTGTGTTTTTTTTTTTTCTATTTTTGTATCAAAATCTTAATACGGTTTACAGATTACATCTACTTACCAAGTTTCAATAGTATAGCTCTTATAGTTTCGGAGAAAAGTGGCTGTGACATACGGACGGACAGACAGACAGACAGGCATGACGAATCTATAAGGGTCCCGTATTTTGCTACGGAATCCTAAAAAGTGATCTACTTATTATAAATAATAAACTCGTACAACCGTGTTTGTGTCGCACTTTTTCATAATACACCTACATAAATGCCAAAATTATAATGCCTAATCGCATATGCACTGAGGGAAATATACTCCGGTATGTACTCCTCAGCGTCCCGTATAAAGTCCCTAGAGCAGAGAAGATATAAGGGAGCGCAAATACCCAACACCCAACCAAACACCCTCTTCTTAGTTCACACTCAAGAGGAGAAGGAGACCCTGACAAACCAGGGTTATGGGTCAGGCACCGGGTCACGCATCCTTACCATCCATGAAGCTCAGGGACTAACATACGAGTCGGTAATCGTAATCAAAACCAAGGCAAACATGAAGCTGCACGAGCGTGCCCCATGCAGTAGTTGCAATCTCACGGCACACGGGACCTTCACATACTACGCTGACGACACCGACGACGCCATCGGTCGGTTCGTGCGGCGAGCGTGGGCTGCATCATCGAAGACCATCCGCGATTTCAACCTACAGATGGCCATCAGGGACAGAAATGCGGCCGTTGTGGGAGGCTCTGGGCCGGGAGGAGGCAGCTTAGGCAAATGGCAAAAGGCAATTAGGCAAACACTCGATGTCGAGTCGATTACTAGCGGAATCCCAACTGGTAGTGATCGGCTCTACAGACGAGCACTAGAATTAGATTTTAAATGTACCCAAATCCCTTCTATTTCCTCTTCTCCTTATCCAAGAAATGTGTAAAAAAAAAAAAAAGATTATTGTAATGACAAAGATCACGGACCCCGGAGTCTGTGGAGTGGATAATTTAAATAAAAAAAAAAAAAAAAAAAAAATGCCAAAATTTCGTGAATAAAGGTTGACTTGGTTCAGAGTTCTCAGGGGGTACAAACATCTTGACACTTGATTGTCGTATATTACTAGCCATGGACGTATAAAAAAAGCTAGACGTAGTCTCGCTAAAACAAAAACTGTGTCTTTAGACTCGGCTAGTTCGCTGTAAACTGTAACATACAGGCTGACACGCGGACATACACACGTCAGTCGGTCATTACGCGTGCAAACTTGTATGTATGTGTGCGTGTCATCCTGTCACATAGAGGCTGACACGCATATATTAACAGCTCACTGGCCGACTACATAGACACAGTTTTTGTTTTAGCAAGACTACGTCCGACTTTCTTATACTTCCATGATTACTAACTGTACCCTGCGCGTGTTGCTACGCCACCTGTCGAAATTAGTCGTATCAACTCAAAAACCTACTTTGGCTCATGCCCTCATCACATGACCAAATCCATAGTTTACGACTCCATGAAGGACATAAAGACAAACATTCATTTATATATACAGAAGGAGCAGATATGAAGCAGCAGGTACTTACAATAAAGAAATCGTTGTAAAAGTTTTGTTGTAGGTAAGCAATAAATAAGAGAATCTTTTGTGTATCGACAAAGCTATCACACAGTATTTCTAGGAAATAGGATTCAATCTGTTCAACAGGCATTAGTAGTTTATAGTGAGATACGAGGACCTACTGAACATGAATCTGTGGATTCCACGTAACTCTCGATTTACGGGGTTCTTGTACAACAATATTACTTGGTACCTAGTTACAAAAACTTACACGTGCTAGTTGATTGTTGACAGATTGTTTGTCATCTGCTGCCAATATTTACGAAAATGGGCCATATTTTAAAAAAGTTGTCGTTTTAGGAAGTTGTCGTTCTCAGCCTGAGGGATATTTACATCTTATACCTTTAAACGACAAATTCTTGTAGGTATATAGGTATATATATAATATATATAGAATCTGAATCTCGGAAACGGCTCGAATGATTTTCATGAAATTAAGTGTACAGGGGGTTTCGGGGACGATAAATCGATCTAGCTAGGTTTTATTTTTTAAAAACATCATTTTATGCGCGTTTTAGACAATGAAAACTCCTATAATGTCATTAGAATACGATAACTTATTTCGCCATTGTTCTTCAAGTCTAAATGGCTCAGACGGAATATGCTCGCCCTCGGAGTCAACAGGCCCCGGTTCGAATCCTGAGGGTTACACTAGGGTTTTTTTTTTTGCTCTTTTTTCTGAGAAATCTTTTACTTAGAGCCCTTTATAAACGCATTTAAACCGAGCAGAGCTTGATCAACCAGGTACTTTTTTTTAAACTGTTATAGCTCAGGTAGTGTAAGACCGTCAGCTCTCCCGATGTCACGCAATAATGCGGTCTGCGATGGAGCGTGCTTCCCAAGAAGAAATCTATTCACATTTGTCTTGAAAACACCAGGACTGTCACCATCGAGAAATTAAAATGGATTTAAAAACCTATAACCTAAATTAAAATTTCGTCATTACATCAATTTCAAATTTTACACAATTTAAGCATTCAACAACTGAATAGTTATAATACACTAGCTGTACCCTGCCACGCTACGCTGTGGCACATTGTGATGCAAAAAATTAGATAAAAACAATCCTTGATGCGGATTATATATCATTGTAAAATTTCAGCTCGATAGGTGCAGAACTTTTAGAGTTTTTGAAGCGTACACAAACCAACATAACGTTTTTTTATAACGAGATTTTTATTTCTCTATCTTTGCACAAAAACATCAAGTCGATCAGTAGCAAGATTTTTGCATCAGGTGCCTCACTTAGGCGTCTACGGAACTTCTTACTCACTGCCACTAAAGTTGCACTCGCACAGTCTCTTCTGCTACCCATCTTGGACTATGCTGACGTCTGTTTTCTTGATCTGAGAGAGGACCAGCTGGCGCTTAAGTTTATCTACTTGAGCGCCTTCAAAACCAAAAAAAAAATTAACCCTTGCACACCGCGTTACCTTAAAGAGCGGTTCACTTTACTGCAGGATTGTCATTCTCTTCCACTAAGGTCTAAAACCAACCTGTCACCAATGACCCCTTCCGCTCGCTCTGAAACTTTTTATGGCAAATCAGGCAGAAGAAATCGCTTTCAGCGATAAGGCCGCCAGTTGTTTCACTAGTTTTATTGTGTATACATTTATTTTCTGTACTAATTTAAGGTGTGAACAATAAAGAGTTTTCATTCATTCATTCAAAAACATCATAAAGTGGATATCTGGGACAGATGACTTGCGCTCGCACTGATCCTAATGATTCCCAGGTAACATGTCCATGATTGATGCCAATGTGTGCGAGGGAGGCTCGAGCGTACGTTGTTCGTAGCTAGACTTCTGCAAAACAGATTCTATTGTGAGATTCAGCCATACCTACTTAAACTTATCTAATAACTTTTTTTGTGTATTAACAAATTATGTTTACTTTTTTCTGAAGTACCCATTAGAGATTTACTACGATAACATGATCCGCCCCTCCAGAATTCAAAACGTTTGAAAGTATTTGTGAAAGTATGTACAACACCACCACGCATGTGTGCGTACTGCTACTGCAGACGAATTATTACAACTACATACAAACTCTTTCGTAAGGATGTGACTACACACATTAAAACAGTAATTTGGGGGGGCGGGTCATGTTATCGTAGTAAATCTCTACCTACTAGCGGAAAGTATAAATCGTAATAATGTTCAGCTTAATGCTAAACAAATGTGTATTCTTTTACGTACCAATTGATCTCTCACAGAGGAGGTACTAAAAAAGAATGTGCGTGGTGTGATGTGAAACAGCCCTCCGTTCCCAGGCCCGCTCGCTTGCGCGTTCCATTCCTCTCACGTAGTACTCAACTCCAACCCTCATATTTTTATTGACCGCGGCTTAAGAAACCGCTCCGCGCACCGAAACAAAAGGCTTTTAATGTTTTTCGCGAAACAAAAATGAGATATTGAGTCGTTGTTTTGAAAAGTTTAGTTATTGGTCTCGTTTATTTTGTTATTTGCTGCTTGTATTTAAGTATATACTTAATTTTATTAGTAGTAACTTAACTAGTATTTATGAAATCATGTGCGTAAGTAATGCCGGTAAAAAACAGTGAAAACATCGTGAGGAAACCGAGATGTTCCTTGAACCTTTAGAGGACAAGCGTCAACCAGTAACCCACAATGAGCCACCGTGGCGGATTATGGTCTTAATTCTCTCCTTGTGCGAGTAGGCCGCGACCTCCAGTAATGGTGGGAACACTTAGTAGATTGTTTATGGTAGAAGATATTTATTGTATAGCTTACACGTGAAAATGGTGCATGAAACTACGTCGAAATAGCGGCGGCTCACTCTACCATATAACCACGTTAATATACCGCAACTAATAATATTAGCATAGTGAACAACCACGGATATTCGGGTACAACACTTTTGTTTTATATTATATCGGTCGGTCGAAACTTTTTCACATAATACCATACAAACATGTCATACAAACTGCAGTATCTTAGAGGGCTGGATGGCGAGCGACTGACTTCACATCGCTAACACCATGCCATTGCAATGTCTTGACAAGTCGATGATATCATCACCATCATCATCATCATCATGAATGCGAGACTTGGTCTAATTGTTATTGTTTCCTCTGGATTTTGGTTTTCCCGATACAGGCTTGCCTAGTGGGAAACCAACGGATATTACTATATTATTTTAATAATTGTGTACAAAAATTCAAAAATCGATGTGATTGTTCTATCCTTGTCTTGTATATCTTGGTATTTTTTGTGGTAATAATTTTTTTTCATTTTTTCATTTCATTTTTCATCTTCGTCACTGGAGCATTTTTGGCAGCGCTGTACACAAATTATGAATAATTCTAAAGAACCCCTAATAATCCATTCTGCTAATATTACTTGTATCTATAAATGTCAATGTTTTGATTTTCTAATGTTTGTTTGATTACGCCGTAACCGCTCAGCTCAGTTCGACAGTTGTTCCGACGTGATTGAGCAACGAAAATTCAAATATCTAAAGATAAGATAAACATGTATTAACATATTAACACATATATCAAACTCAGCTGCAAAATGCATTGTCAGCCAAAAACTTAATACAGTGAGTAATATGTCTCGTCCTTCGTACTTTTTACAATTTAAAAATTTTTGCTGTCCATGGGCAAAATATGAATAAAAAATAACATCTATCTAATAAAAAAATATCTTAAAACCATACTCTATAGTTTACACTTAAATTAAATAAATTAAAAATTAGATTATTAAAGAAATATGTTAAATAAGTAATTACGATTTCTCGTAGCTATTTTTCGATATGAGGTCATTTATATAATATATAAATGTAGGTAGGTAGGTAGGCACATTTTTTATCTTATCAATTAATATTAATGTAGTAAATATACAAACATAGAAAACTGTGACATTGATAATATTAGTAGGATAGAACATAGAATAGTATCACACTAATAGTATCTGCCCTTTGCCCTTTTCCCATGGAATCAAAGGCCAAATGTCTCGTCAAAAAAACGAGCAAAAAAGAAAATGTTTTCGTATTCGAAGACTTTATTTTAATGTGTTTTCACTAATACCCTGAAAATAAAAGAGCTTTGCTAGCAGTGTGGGAGGTTGAGGAGATTGCTGGTGTTTGATGTGCGCAGTCCCGAACGTCACGGGAATCTGTATTTTAAGAATATTTGTGATCTTCCGGTTTAATACGGAAGGAAGGTAAACAACTTATGATATTGTAAACAACGTAAACATTGATGGCATTATTTACGAGTACGTAGTGTAAAATGGGTAGTTTTGGTATTATATCAAACTTATTACACTTATTATTTATGTGGGTTGATGCGCGACAGCGTAGGGCAAAGGATATACACCAGAAGAAGAAAGCGTTCAACAAGGCTGCTAAGGCGTGCAAAAAGGTTCTTCAGAGGGCTCGTTTTGACCACATTAGTCGAATAGGGAACAAACTAGCTTCGTACCCTGCGGGCAGCAAAGCGTTTTGGTCACTAGCTAAATCGGTCGAATCGAACTTCTGCCGCCCTGAATGCTGAAACCTGATAGGACACTGGCTCTCACCGCAAAGGACAAGGTAAACTTGTTTGCATCTCAGTTTACGGAATCTTTGCGTCAAAGATCAGAGATACATATTCGCCAAAGGGAGGCTCGCAAAGTGCTACGCAATCTGGACAGTAAACTTTTATAAAGTTAAAAAATAAAAGTGGTCAAGTGCGTGTCGGACTCGCTCATGAAGGCTTCCGTAGCAGCAAGTAACATAATACAAAAGTTCTTGTACTTCGTTGTTACTTTAATCAGTGTTTTAACAGTGGTCAATTTATGACGTATTAAAATAAAACTACTAAAGTACTAGATATCATTCAAACCAATTTTCGCTGATAGTTTACATGGTACATCATACACTTTTTTATTTTAGTCATTCTCTTATTTTAGAAGTTACAGGGGGGTTACAGTTAAAGCACACTTTTTACCACTTTGGAAGAGTCCCTCGCGCAAACTATTCAGTTTAGAAAAAAATTTGTTAGAAACCTTAATATCATTTTGATGACTTATTCATAGATACCAAAGCGTATGGTTTTGATAAAAAAAATTTGACTTTCAGTTCTAAGTATGGGACACCCCTAAAAATGTTTGTTTTTTTCTATTTTTTTGTATCAAAATCTTAATACGGTTTACAGATTACATCTACTTACCAAGTTTCAATAGTATAGCTCTTATAGTTTCGGAGAAAAGTGGCTGTGACATACGGACAGACAGACAGACAGACATGACGAAACTGTAAGGGTCCCGTATTTTGCCATTTGGCTACGGAACCCTAAAACCTTTTTTTACTGTACAAGGTGTCCCGGAGCATAAGCACAGGACTTCAGCGCACGTCAACGCACGCAAATAAAGCTCTCAAAAGGAATTTTTGCCCGTTTTGTTACATTCTTCATTCATACTCCGCTCCTTTTGACTATTGATAGTAGCGTAATGTTATATAGCCTTCCTCGATAAATGAGTATTCAACAGTAAAATAATATTTCGATTCCGACAAGTAAGTAGTTCCTGAGATTACAATTTAATTAGTGTCACCCGGCAAACCAATTTATAAGACGTTGTCACGTCAAAAATGTCATAAACCTACAAACACAATTGTTTATTATTTTCTCTCACACGGAAGTTTTACATTGTAAATAGCATAATCAAGTATATATGTACATAACAGTTGTAGATTAATTATCTATGTGAGAGACTGGTGTCTGTACTAGGAAAACCTGTATGACTGATCACCAGCCTCTCCAACAATGGTGGTTATACTCGTAATAGGTAGGTAAGTACTCTTTAATTTTAAATGTAGATGTTGTTAGATGTAAGTAAGAGCACAAAGTGTACGTGTAAGATGACTAGTGACTAAGCCTAGTCAGTTTAAAAGCCGTGTTTATACGTTTATGCTACAATTTTTTTTTACTCAGGGCGTATTCTTTGGCTTTTTGATAGGATGCCTAAAAACTTACTTCTTTGTGATGAAGCGAATCGAAAGTTTGGCAGCCATAGATATTATTTACGTCGCGTTTGAAGGGTCGAAGTCGGAAGAGCACTTTTGGAGCAGATGAAAATTCCATTAGGAAAATATGCTGCAGTTTGAACTCGGCGGAAAGTAAACAGGGCTGACACTTTGCGACTGCGTTTTTAACACGCTTTTTTATTAGCTTCACTTGTAACTAACTATGGATGTAAAAAAGTCTTGGAATCTTAATTTGATCCACTTCCCGGTCTTCGATTAGGATGAAATTTTGGACACGCTCTGAGTTCTGATGATAATACATGACTAGTTGAGAAACGTCATTACAAATTCAATATGGCCGCCATCTTAGGGAGGACCCTAAGATGGCGGACTGGCTGTTTGAAATCCACCCAAATGATATGGGTATCAAATGAAAAGGTTTGCTGTCAGGAATACGAAAAAAATAGTCACGTGACTGAAACCCAACACGGAGGACATCCAAGATGGTGGATTGGAAGCGTGTTTTTTTTGTTGTTTTTAAGCTATTTTTTTTGATATGGCCTATTTAGGTTTTTAGTAAAATAACCTTTTTTTTACTTAATATGTTTATACTTGACTACCATCTCGTCTGATGTTAAGCGACGACGCGGTCTACGTGAGCGCATTTACCTAGGAGAAACCGATTCACTCACGATTTGAAAATACAAAGATTGTAACCATCGGGAAAAACCCACTCAGGCATCGTATTCCACATGCCTTGACGTTCTTATCAGAAAAGTAGAGTCAAATCTCTTCGTTCGTGTCTTTGGAACATCTCAACCATAAAACGTATAGGTTACAGCAGCAATTTAAGACTGAACATTTTTCCTATAATTTTCCTCACACTTTGTTTAGCCACATGTTGTCTCTTTGAGTCTCGTTGACGTCAAGATTGTAGGTTCTAAAAAATTACAGCTTTATAGCTCGCCGAAGGCGTAATATGTTCATAATACTTATTTCAGTTACACGGATTCCGTGAGCCAAAAAACCGTAAAAATTTCAAATCGATATAAAAACTATCACGTGTCTATTTGTTGTTGCGCAGTTAGATTTACCATAAACATTAATTTCCACAACATTCTTTGTCTCCTAAGTTACTTTGTTTAAATAGATCTGAAGACAAGCGTCTAGATTCTCACAATTCACAGTTAATTCACAAAATCTTTGATGCTGTGGCAAAACGGCAAATAGCTGGGGTCTACCGCCTAACTAAACATCTTTTAAATTTGATACTGCTATCTCTTTTCTTCTCGCTTGAAATGATAGAGACAGAAATAGCAAACCCAAAGCCGATTTAGCTAGGCGGTAGAGCGGCTGGTCTAGGAGACTTGCGGCAGCCCTGTCGCAGTCGCGCGTTGAAGTCGCAGTGTCCAATTTCCGACATCAGCTGCGGAAGATGCTATGCAGATGTCAATGTCAATGAATATGTCAATCGTGCGAGGTGTTGAAGAATTTCTAACCAATCGCTGTGGTAACTAGAGGTACAGGCAGTCGGGAAGTAAAAAGAAAGGAGAGGAAAATTGCCCGGATTCGCGACAAGGGTTGTTTTTCTGATTCTGATTTGTTTTTGTGGAATGGGTGTTGTAATTATGCGAGGTAACCCTACCAGTGCATTGAGTTTTTGACTGTTGTTGACTTTGCGCCGGGAAGAGTGCAGGACAGATTATTTGAACTGTTTTCGGTTTTTTTATTTATTATTAGATTAAGTGAAATTTAATAATTTGTCAATAAAAATATATAATTATTGACAATTATACAAAACTAAAAAATTTACACAACTTACACCTTTGCCAGTTATTTTACCCTCAAGCCGTAATGAGCAAACATTACTGTGTTCCGGTTTGAAAGAATGTTTGCAAAGAAATTACAGGAAAAAGATCCATTTTATCTAAACCATCTTATATAACAGGCCGATACAGTACGAACACAGTGATTTGGATTCTTTTTGTCCAATTAGATACGTGGCTGCTTACCATCAGGTACAATGTCTTGCTCGTCACTGTATACCTATTATAAATAAACGATCAATTAAACACTATTTTAAAAATTATTTTCATATTCAACATTATTTTCTTCGAAACGAATTTTCTAAGAAAGCTTCCCTTATCTTGATTAAAGAAAACAAATTCGAAGAAATCGAGGAAAATTCGAAACCTACGAATGTGATTAAACGCTACAACGAACATAATTGGAAACATTATTTTATACGCATCTTTTGTCTAAAACATTAGAGTCGTCCCAATATTATAAAATCGAATTAAATTTGCTACCGGCCAAACCCGATTTCAGGATAAACTAGTTTTGCCTAGGCTCATCATCATCATCAGCCTATCTTAGTCCACTGCTGGACATAGGCCTCTCCCCATGGCTCGCCACTCAGCCCTATCCTAAGCTATACGTCTCCGCCTGCCGTCTTTCGTATATCGTCACTCCATCTAGTTTGCCTAGGCTAAACTAGTTCTTCCTATATCCGCGATAGGCGATATGAGGAGGATTAACTAGCGTAGCCTAGTCCAAACTAATTTGTCCTGAGCCCGATAGGATAAAACAGTTTAGCCTAGATCCATTGCGTACCTGTACTGGCTATGTACAGGTTGGTGTTGTACTTTTATACACAAAATATAAATACGGTACATATACGGTTTCTATGAATAAAAATAGTTTAAAAATGGACGATACGAATTGGAAAAACTGTAAAGCCCAGCCCTAAGTAGGATTAAGATAAAATCTAGTGCGCTTATATGTCGCATGCAGCCGGCGCGCGGCTGAACTCTTTAGCCGTCATAAAATAACTTTTAAATACCGACACGCTATGCCGTAACGTAACGCCATAGAGTTCAATTCTATTCAGCCTCTTTGAAAGTGTGTTGCAACTTGTTGCTCATTATTGGATTGCGTACAATTTTATGGAAGTTGTTATTTTAATTAAGTAATGTGTGGATATTTTAATATGTAGATGTTAAAAAAATGGCGTCAGGCACATGTCCTGCACGTCTCGTCACTAAGTGCGATAAAAAAAAACTTGTTAACATGTAATAATAATTGCTTAGAGTGGATTTACTTTTTGCTTAGGTCTCATCGAGGGGTAAATATTGTACCGCTCATAGCAGATTGATGTTTTGTTTAAAGAGAATTAATGTCTCGCTTATGCCCGAGCGACACGAGTATAGTTTTTCAAGGCACACTCAGGCTCGCACTCCGTCTCCACTGGAAGACCTGGGGCGTCAGACGTTAAGGGCCGTCTGACACCCTACCTAGGGATAGGCCTTCCCGAGGAGGTGACGCGCTGGTGGTTTCCGGCGCGTCGCTGGATCCAACTGGATCCAAATGCGGGGTTGTGGATGCCCACACCCCGCGAGATGGACTCGCAAGGGCGATGGCGGTCAGGGTCGTTGATGGGAGTGCGAAAAGGGACGCACCCACGACCCTGACCCTGCCCATGCCGGAGAAACCTGTGGGGGTTTTAGTTGGTAGGGGCACTCTATTGACTCCCATGATGCTGAGCCCGACATACCCATGTCCCTGCATGGTGCGAATACCTAAAAGTATTTCCCCCACATAAAAGAAAAAAGGTATTGTCATCGCGCTATGAGACATTTTTTAAAACTGCATTGGCATAAATGTTTGTTATGACTATTATGTCTTGTAATTTAAACATCAAACAAACTTGAGTAGGGATTTTTTTATTACACACTAGAATTTGTTAGCGAGTTTATTCACCTAGAATTTACAAAAAATAACTATTAGGGATTTCTGAATATTTTCGAGATGAAGTGCCTCGTAGCCCGAAAAAGCGAATTTGTTTGTAATTAACGTTCTAAACACACGACTCGGTTTGACTCCATTTTCTAAATAGAAAAATCCAAACATTGTCTGCGCATGCGCTGATGGAAATAAACAATTTTTCAGTTTCTTTGAGTTGAAATTTAATCGCTATCTTCTAAGTGAGCGCGCTGTATCGTAGATCGCAATGCCGCAACATCAAACGAGATTTCCGTCAAGAGCAAACTTATAAACGATAAAAAAGTCAATGTGCTGTTCCAAACAATAATTAGCAATACTCTGAGTCTAAAATTACATTTTATCCATTTAGCCGTTTGGAAGGACTGAACAACAATTATCCAAATATCACATTTGCTATATTTATTAGCGGAACAACTATTTTTTTTATTTAAATCGTATATTTTTGCCGAACATTACTTATTTGTAACTTTGTAGCTCAAATACTCGACCTACACTCGATAGCTTTTGAGTCGAGAGTATTGCTTCCATTTGCAAAAAGAGCGTTTAAAAGTTTTCCGATTCGGAATACGAGCTCTGCAAACCGAGATATATGGAACGGGCTCGGAGGGCCCAATTAATGGAGACTGGTGGGGCTTCGGGGACCTCATGCTGTGATTGGTAGCTCTACAGGGTTGTACTGGACGGTGGTGCTAAGTCAAATTTGTTCGCACCTGTGGGATAGATCGGTTAAGTACCAGTTAGGCTCAGGCATCGATCGAAAGACGAGTCAAAAAGCTCATAGGCTACGACATCCTTGTACGAAAAAGACTTGAAAGTCTTTAATATCCACGAAAAATTAGTAGCTTATCGGGTTTTAACGGATAGCTTTAGGAGAGTGTGAACTGATCTACGTGATCTGATATCACTTTTCTCTTATCTTTCCATGGTTGACGTTTCAAAGACTTGAGCGAAGAGGTTTGACTCTGCATTTGTGATAAGAACTTCTAGGGCGTAGAAAATACCCGAGTGAGTTTTCCTGAAGGTTACAATGGTGTCTTCAAATCGAGAGTGAATCGGTTTCTTCTATATAAGTACGCTCTATCGTAGACCGCATTGTCGCTTAAGGGCGTGTGGGCCGGTAATTTTGATTTTTTAAAACAACTTTAAGACCTTTAAAATAGTGTATTAAACTCTGAAAAAATATATGTAATAGTTAAGGATCTAATCTAGTGCAATTCGCAGTCAGTAACACGATTTAATGAATTTTACTTGATAGAAAAAATCCCAAAGTTACCCCTTTTCAAAAGGTTTTTTCAAGTTTATGACTAAACTAATGAATTTTTTAACTAAATTTTTGTACTCAACGAAAGCCACTTAAAAGTTATAGATGCATTCGCAGAGTTTGACTTGATAAAAAGTATCAGTTATTCACTATGTTTTAATATCTACCATATATATAGCGCGCCGTTCGGCAAGCCTGATCAGTCGCGTTTCGGCGCTCACGGACGACGGGTCTGTGCTTGATTTTGCAATTTTGACAACCGATAAATTTTAAATATTACGATCATAGTGCCACAGTATAACAATATCAGTAGGTATTACTAGTGAAGCACGCTATGATCTTGATTTTTGACACCGTTTTCATTGGAATTGCAAATAGACGCTGATACTAATTAGTACGCTGTTTATTTTATGTTGTAGACCAAAAGGGGAGTCTCAAAAAACTGACGTCGATAACACATCAGTAAAAATTCAATGCGGATGCAATGGAAAATAGATAAGTATCGGTAAAATATTCGTCCGTTAAATCAGAGATCGGGATAAGGAAATAATAAGAGGGAGAAATCCCTGCGTAAATCCCAAGTTAGGTATCATTTATGACTTGCACTTGCATTTATATGCCATTTAGGTAAATTCTTTGGTAGTAAGGTACTTAGTACTTTGAAGAAAAGTCCTCACATACAGTTTTGACCAATTTGGAAGAGACTTTCGCGCAAACTATTCAGTTTAGAAAAAAAAATGTAAGGAACTTCAATACAATTTTGAACACCTTTCCATAGATAGATACACGTATGGTTTTGTTATAATTTGTATTTTTTTATATTTTTCCAAGTTTGTGACACCACCAAAATTTATTGTTTTTTTTTTGTATGAAAATGTTAATATTGTTCATAGAAATTTAGACATCCGAAAATTACTCGTAGAATTTAACTCTGCACTAAATTTCCGATTCGTATTTTTTATATAAGGTTTAGAATCATTTTCTGAGCATAAAATCACAAAATAATAACAAATCCAGGTGGAGCTTCAAGCGCCAGCTCGAAAAAACGCTTTTGGCTGATATTCTGAAAAAGTTATAAATCCTATTATTATTGTAGAAAATAAAATTTCCCATCTTGTGTCGCCAGTAAACTTTTCGAAGTTTCGAACTTACCGATTACGATTTATTATGTCAAATTTGATGATAACAATGTAAAAATAATGTGTGAATTCTGTTCCCAGTAGCATAAACATGTCCCTTTTTATCGGAATGGAAGAAGGGTTATGTTTTTCGCGCGTATCTTTTATGTTTGTAAAATTTTTATTTCCACGTATCTTCCAAACGGCTGGATGGATTTTGGTAACTAAGATATTTTAAGACTAGTCTCATTCGCCAAAGTGTCCTTAGATAGTAGGTAATATTTTTTACGTGTAGATTTTTTTTGTAGTCGGGGTTTTTAAATTAAAGTTATTCTATCATATTGCTCGTTGCTCGAATAAACAGCACCGTTCATCATCATGACTGAAGAGTTGAAAGAAGCGTTTGGTCTCCACTTTTGTAATAAGAACAACTAAGCTGTGAAACGCATTGCCAGAGTGGGTTTTGTCGAAGGTTCGAACCTTGGGGTTACGAGGTACACTGTGCTTGTTTCTATTAAAGAAACAAGTTCCATCGTGAACCACTACATCCACTATTATCGGCATCATTGCAATCGTATCATTAAATGGGTTATAAATTGTAAACGGTACTAGCAACAAAAGATGCAAAATTTTATTTTCTACAATTATTGACAAAATATATAGTTTCAAAATATCGGCTAAAATAGTTTTTTCAATTGGCGTTTGAAGCTCTACCTGGATCTGTGAGCATTTTGTAATTTTATGCTCAGTAAGTAATCTTTACCACATAGAAAAAATTGGTTTAGAAATTTAGTGCAAAGTTGACCAAAACCCTTCTATTTTTACTGGCCTTTCATTACGTTTCAGCACATTTTTTTAATTTTTTGACGAACTTGTGAATTATTAGGAAACATTTTAAAAAGATGCATGATATTGGAAAAGCCTTTCTCAACTTATAGTGTGACTAAAAAGAAAAGGTTGAGTTTTGTATATCTACGAGTATTGATAAATTTAATATTTCTTCGTTTCACTTCACAATTCACAAAATTGTTATCACTAGTATAAACAGTGTAAACAAATCTTGAATAAAAAATGAGTTTAAATTACACAGTCCAATATTTTAATGTTATTTCTGCACTGTGGCACCGATTCCGCGGTCGGTGACGGTCGCGAGAACAAGACAGCGTTAAATGCCTAATTTGACAGAACTACCTGGCCTTAAGATATGGCAATACTCTAGTACCCAATGGAATATACTGTCTTTTGCTACACAGTTTTTAGAACTAAAGCAAAAACGGAGAATTTAAACTGTGATTGCATTATACATACCTAAATCACTTAACTAGTTGTGAAATATTTTGAAATAAATTATGTTCATAATGATGATTACTTATTATGTTACGATGCCCAGTTACATGGATTTAGCCTTTTAGACGAATTAACAAGAATGCATACACCATTGTTCAATCGATTAGCGACAGTGGCGTGATATGATTGCAAGCAGTTCCGTGAAACCATCGGACCATCCGGAAGATGGCCACCGATCGCAGTCAGCTTCTTGCCATTGGTACCTAACTTAATCAATAATGCAACTTTTTATACTGTATTGGCATAAAGCAGGGTCAGCCCACTAAATGTTCCCACTGCTGGGACTCGGCGCCCTCTTTCGCAAGAAGAGAGTCAAGGGTTTTTTTACAATTCAATTCATTTATTCTTCAAAGATTACAACTACATTTTATTTTATTAAAAAGAGTTTATAATTACGTCCTTATCAATTACTTCACAGTTAACGTTGAGCCCCAAACTAGGCTGAGCCTGTATCTTGGGCACTCTAGCCTAAATTATATAAAAGTTTATAATAGTTAAAAATGGAAACATTTTTTGTGGTTGTTCGAGTAGTTGTCGTTCAACTTAATTGCTACGTTACCGTTTCAGCTGACGATAATCATAACTCAGTAAATAAAAATGTACTTAGAACTCAATAATAATTACGTACCGAACAAATGTTTTTTTCACTATTGCATACTTCGCCTCATAGTAAAATTTGTACGCAATTATAACTTGACTCAACCCTTTCAGTCTAAAACCAGTTCTGCGCTACCCTGTGTAGAGACACCCAATTTATTATCTATAAATCGAGAATCTCATACTATCAGTAGAAGGGCACTAAGTGGTATTTAGTACAAAATTGGTGTCTATGCATAGCAAGGCTTGTATGTCCAAATTTATCCAAAAATAGGGACTTTTCCAACGATACGATAATGCCGTCCTAAGGGAATAATACAGTTAGCTTATTGACAAGAATAAAATTAAAATTTTGATTAACCTCCGACTACCTCAGATTTGTAATTTTTTATGACGTTCTACTAGTCAACCCCTTTGATTTGATACCCATATTGAGGTAGTAGGGGAAAAAATGTAATTTGCCAGTTTGTGGTGGCGGCCATCTTGTATTTGAAATTCGTCACAGTGCATAGTGTGAAGCACCCGGCGACGAACACCGACAAAACGGGTACCGCGCGTCGGTAGATAGTTCTACGGAATTGTAGAAACGCGACGTCGCGCCGATCGTTCAAGCGAGCGGCGCGCGCGATACGCCCGGCCTGTTTCGTCGGAACCGCCACAGGGGAACGCACGCACGTAGCGCGCAGAGCCAGCGCCGTGCCGTCACGTGTTTGTCGTAGCCGCGTAAGATCGTTTGTGTTATAGTAATTAAGATACGTAAATAAACAGTTTGTAGTTTTCATTCGTGTTATTAATACTCCACGTGTCCCCTAGCCGCGCCTGAACATGATCTATTCTATGCCTGAACATAACTCGGAAAACACGATATTCACAAGTTATTCGCTCCTGTATGGAGTACTGTTCGCACCTTTGGGATGGATCGGCTAAGTATCAGCTGGGGACTCTGGAATCGATTGAGAGACGTGCCAAAAGACTCATAGGCAATGACGCTCTTGTGCGTAAAGACTTCAAAGTCTTGATCATCGCCGCAAAATCGCTAGTTTATCGGTTTTTATCGGATACACTTCGGAGAGTGTGCAACTGATCTGCATGATCTAATACCACCTTGCCCTTTCTTCTATCGGAATTCTCGTTCCACAAAAGGGCGGCATCGCTTCATGGTTGATGTTCCAAAAACGCGAACGAAGAGATTTGACTCCACGTTTGTGATAAGAACGTCTAGGTTGTGGAATGCGTTGCCTGAGTGGGTTTTCCCTGATGGTTACAATCTTGGTGTCTTCAAATCGAGAGTGAATCGGTTTTTTCTAGGTAAGCACGCTCCATCGTAGACCTCATCATCGCTTAACATCAGGCGAGATGGTGGTCAAGTGCGAACCTATTATAGTTAAAAAAAAAAAGTTACAGTCCACCTCTTTGATAAATTTACTCTAGTATTCTACTAATTACTATAGTATTCTACTAGTCAAGCCTTTTCATTTGATACCCATATTGAGGTAGTAGTGAAAAATATTAATGTAATTTGCCAGTTTGTGGGGGCGGCCATCTTGTATTTGAAATTCGTTATAGTGCATAGTATTCTACTAGTCAAGCCCTTTCATTTGATACCCATATTGAGGTAGGTTGTGCAGAAATATTTTGTCCGCCATTTTTAGGAGCCGACCATCTTGAATTAGCTAAGAACATCCGCACGGAAATTAACCTTCAAATAAAAAAAATAAAAGCGCTTCGAAATAAATGTCTACGGTGCCACAGACAGACACACACACACACACACACAGACAGACAGACATTGACGTCAAACTTATTACACCTCTTTTTTTGGTAAAAAAAAAGTAAAGCTAATAAGTACAATTAACATAATATACGTTTTTTTTTATAAACGGCCAAAGACTTCATAACAAAACCAAAATACACGATAACAATTACACTACGCTACATACTGCTTACACGTAGCACAGCAGAGGTCTTAAGATGATCAAACCCAGTACCAGTCTGTTCGTACTCATCATGCTGGCATTACATTGCGGCATGGCAATATAAAATAGGTATATTTAATAGTAAATAAATGTGGCGAGAAGTGCGGCGTCTTTTAGGACAGAAGTCTTTGGGAGAGAAGAAGCGAAGGGGAAAGGAGAAATGACTGCTTAGAACTTAGGGTTAAAGACAGTTGGTTTCATTAAGTACACTTAGCCCGGTTAGCGGCGCGTCTTCCAGTTGATTTTAAACCGAAATTCTAATAGATTGAGTCTATATTTGTTTAACTTTTTGCAAGTTTAATTACTAAGTAACTAAGTTGAATTGTTAAGTAACGAGTTAATTGGTTTAGCATAAATATCGTAGAAGGTACCTCGCTCCGTAATATGAATGCTGCTAATTAATTGTGAACATATCGTCACTCCGCCCTCAAACAGAATGGTGTGTAATTACGAAGTGCAATCATGCGAGACACCTGATGAGCGCTTGGAGGGTCATCATCTGTTTAGCGGCGCTGTCATCATGTCACATTATATTGCGACCACACATTTTTCGGTAGGTATCTGAGGAAAGCTGAAAACTTGAAAACTTGTCACATAGCGCTCATATTAGAGGTATACTAACACGGAGCAGAACTGGCTGGTAATTTATAGTTTAACAATGGGGTAAAATGAAAAGAAACTACCAATCCGATGATCTTAAAATTTTCTTCACGCAATATTTGGTAGGTCTGTAACACTATATAAAGAAGCGAATGACGCATTCGATACTGTACATTTTACTACTAGTCACTAGTCGGAGCGCAATTACAGTCCACGTATTCGTACTTAAGCATACATTTATTTCATTAGACCTATTCTACTTAAACCACCTTCAAACAATAAAAATATACATTGTAGTCAGTGAAACAACTTTTAAGTAGGTCTTTTTTGTCAATTGTTTTGGAGGCACGCTAATTCTCGAAAGTTAAAAGTCTATCTAATTTACTAGATGTCCGCCCCGGATTCGCCCGTGGTACATATATAGCACTCATCGGGATCCCGTACATATCCAACGGTGAAAGAATGACTGAAATCGGTTCAGACATTCCTGAGAATATCGCTTTCAAACAAAAAAAACCTCTTCAGCTAACTGCTACGCCACCTGTTGGAAATTGGTCGTACCAATTCAGATTTAGAAACAAAGAAAAGGTTCTTCAACTTCAACCTTTTCTTTTGGCTCAGATTGAAAACTCTTTTGGCTTCCATTCGGTGTTGTGACCGTCGACATGACGACGATGAAATGACATTTAGTTGTCGTTTACGTTTTATGTCACGTCACACGGGAACGCGGTCTAACGAGATATTCGTCGTTTGTCGTTTTTTGACGTCCCACGGGAACGTCATAAAAACATCCTACGTCCTTTTCCTGGTCCTGAGCTACCTCCTCACAAATTTTCAGCCAAATCGGTTCAGCCGTTCTTGAGTTATAAATGGTGTAACTAACACGACATTCTTTGATATATATAGATTGGAGAACTTGGTGTGCCATCAGTGCTGCGCCTTTGGAGACACTGCGTGCCCCCACAAAAATTTATCCATCATTCCTTAAGTTCTAAAATCTCACGCCGAATCCAATAAAACTGCAAATGCCAAGTCATTCGATTCTTCCGATATTTTTTTACCATGGGCTTGTATCTTTCAAAGTATTTGGCTCTGCTGTGTTTGCGGTACAGTGAGCGAGGGCCCCCATGCAGGTGGCGCGCTCATCAGCCGCCTTGTGCCGCGGATAATGAGAGTAGAGCTGAAGAATAAGGACTCATTACTACGCTAAGAGTGCCTCACATGATAATGCATTTGAGTCGGGATTAGTCACACACGTCTGCAATAAACCATGGTTTGAGATATTTACTGTCTAAGAAAATATGAGCCACTGGAAATGCAAATGTCTGACAAAATGTTTCTTTGGATAGCCATAAATATTGCACGGTATTTCCAAAATATTTAAAATGTTGAAATTGGATAAGTTATAGTTTTGGGCATAGATTAATAATACCTAGATCGATAATCTTCAAACAAACGCTTCATCTTAAGTAAGGCAAAATGTAGTAGATTTATGTCGGCGTAAGCATTATGTAGGTACTAAAGTTCGCCAAACAAAACTTTAATGTCGTGGAGTGTGTACAGTGAAGGACCAGACAAACCATCATTATGTTTTAATTAATTATCGGAGTCGCTAGTGGCAGTGGCGTAGCGTGGCTTTTCGCCGCCCGGGGCCGCCCGAAAATTCGCCGCCCCCTTCTTTAATTATAAATAATTTAAAGTTCAAGTATTACATTCGATAGACTTAATGGATATCGTACACATTATTGCAATTGAAGATAAACTACCAAGCATTGGTCCAGAAGGAAAATATACTCGTATCTATGAGAAGTCATGACACTGTATTAATGGGTAATGGTCTAAAGCTTATTATGTAACGCTAGGCTATTTAACATTTTCACAATCCTAATCCTATTATCCTATTAATATTATAAATGTCAATGTTTGGATGTTTGTTGCTCAATCACGTCATGACGTCAGAACGGATCGGAAACGGAAAAGAGGTTGTCAATTTTCTTAGGAGCTTTAGACCCCGATAAAATATCGTCGGCTCACAATGATTAATATTATTTCGTAGGTAATTAAACAGATTTTCACATTATGCAAACGATTTCCATTTATTCAGCCTGGTTGAAGAGAAACATATGTTTAGTTTACTGGACTTGTAGTTATAAAGGTCGAAGTCTCCACGATTTACCTTCTTTTTAAAATTCCCGCCCGCTTTCACAGAGCCATAGAGACACGACGCTTCGCTAGTGACATCTATTGAAAATCGTCATTTTCCGGAGATACCATTGATGAGACGCGCCAAAAGGTTTATTAAAAAAACAAAACATTTAATTTTCATGGAATATTATTATCCAGAAATTGAGCCGCAAAAATAATTGTTTTGCTTACGTCATTAAAACGGCTCCAGCTTAAATAATAATATAGACATGGCATGAACACAGTGCCGTGTTATAATAATAATAAGAAAATACGTTTTCTAAACAATTTGCAAACGATTCAATGTCGATTTTGAACATATTTTTGGAAAACAGATTATAGTCTGAAAGAGCAGAAAGGCTAATTTTTATCTCGAAAAAATAACGAGAACAGGAACTATGTGGGTATAGCAGGGGGTACTGCTAGTAAATAATAATAATATTCTATGTATAAAAAAATATTAAATTTTGTTTGTAATAATTTTTTAAAAGTGTGTTTACTTTTAATTACTCTTCTTTATTTAGATTGCACCTCTATAGCAATTTAATTGTCTTGGTTGTTTTTTAAAGTTTTGCTGGTTGGTTTTTATTTAAGTACATAAAAATAGTAGTTCAAATTATTAAGTAATAAAAAACCTGTTGTTTTTTCTAACGTTTCTTCACCTCTACAGTACTGCCGTAGCTTTTAATCCAAAATAAACGTATAAATACAGACTTCCACCAATAAACCAAAAAAATAATAAAATGTTGAATCTGGTCACACTGGACTTGCGGCCATATGCGCTTTACGCAACGCATAGTTTTTACGAGTACTTTAGACGAAGCTCTATTATTGGAAGACAAATTGTGACATGTATCATGTATCGATTTTTCACGTTATAATCTTGGCAGTAATCTGTTTGAAATTTCAATTAAGTACGCAAAATTTACTTCTAAAACAATGAAAATAAAGCTTACTTTTGTCTATATATAGTAACTATCTCCTCCAAGCCTGCCGTAAGGAACTTTGTTCCAAAAAATATTCCAGCTAATGCCATTTTATTGACTAGACTAGGTTTAAAAAATATGGTAGGCTAATGGAATTATGTAGGTACAATCGTATTAGATATCTATCACGATCAAAAAAACATTGAAAATCAACAAAGAAATCCTGAAGAGAATTAAAAGAAATTTACCTCTATCCTTGAATCGTATGTACTTGTTCTTCGGTGTTTCTGAATAAATGAAAATAGGTATGCGTTTTAGTGCAATCAAAACTTCCAATCCAAAGTCTTCGCGTAATGAATTGTAACGTTATTGTTTTCTGATTGAACGAGTGAGTATCTACTTCGTTCGCGTTTGGGAAGACTCGCGCGTCGTCGCGCCGCGCCGGGCGGTTATCGTCTTCTCTTTCGCACCTTTGGCGTTTCATTTCGTTTTTGGTGCACACGCAACATTGCGGATTTGATTTGGAAAAAGTATTTTTTTCTCAATCGTACAATGTAATATTTTCGTTATGTGGCTAATCCGCCGCCCCCTTTCGTGTGCCGCCCGGGGCCCATGGCCCCCTGCCCCCCACGCTACGCCACTGGCTAGTGGTTGATCTTGACAACTGATGGTGGTTAGCCTCACTTTTCCTGCGCGGACCCGGTTTCTAGGCGTTGTTATTCTTGGTTAGGGGTTATTTTAAGCTGGGTTCTGTTTTGGAATTAAGTTATGATTATTATTGATTCTTGGGAAACTCTGAATTCTACAAATGATTAGGCCTATGTAGTGCCTTCCACTGTAAATCAATGCGTGTTTGAATGTAGTTGAGCGTGTATCTGAGAGAACTTACACGTACACTCGTCATTATTTCACCGGCATCGGTAAGTTACAGTAACATTGCAGTCTAAAAGCACGCCTTCAGAAGTGAACTTATGATCGTAAAAATAAGCAGGTACCTGTTTGATATCTAATTTATGAATAAAGTCCCCATATCCTCTAACAGCAGTCGCTTATTATTAAGGTTCAGTTCATTTAATACCATCATATAAACTTCCAAAAATTTATAAACTTTACCTTTACTCTACTTACTTTACTCAAATAATTTTATTGTTTTGCTCGCTTAACCCTTGAGTAATTTTTTGAAGCCGACGGCAAGATTTCGGTATAGGTACGGTTTATCTAATTTTTGCCGAAAACGTGTTTTATGGTTAATTCAATATCTAGTAAAATATATTTGTTAGTAAATTGAACAATAAAACTATTGCTATTTTTGTGAAGTACCAATAAATTTTATTAACGGTATTTTGTAATGCTCAAAAGAGTTTCGGCTGGTCTAGTCGGGAGAACGGCGCCTGCCGAATCGGAGAACCCGAGTTCAAACCCCACACATACCACTGTCTTTTCGAAGTCATGTGCGCAATGCCGCAAACACAAAGAAAAACATCGTGAGGAAACGGACATGTACCTAAAATCTTTCGACGTCATGTTGTGTCATCCACCAACCCGCACTGCGTCAGCGTGGTGAATTATGGCCTTAATTCTCTCCTTGCGAGAGAAGAGAGGCCAGAGTCCCAACTGTGGGAACATTTAGTGGGCTGGTGATGAAAAGAGAAAAATAGCTAAAATTGCTAAATGCGAGTTTGGTGCATTTTATGTAAGTGACAGGTTTTCTATCAATAGGTAACCAGCTTTTCCTGTCAAAAACGGTAGGTACTGAACCGGTTGGAAAATCGGATTTGCACTGAATGAACTGGTACCGGTTTATAATGATGATAGATAATGATGTCGTTTTAATTACGAACGCCCTCAAACAATTTGTCTAAGGTTTTTATAGGCCCATATTCCTAGCAAAAATCATTTGAAGCATCTGTTACAACGAGGCCCAAGTCCAACAAAACAAGCGAAATCCAGCCGCAATCGCCCGCAACCGCTCGCCTGTCCAATAACCCGCGATCGCGCGATAGACCGCATTCCGTTAGCAGAACAATATTACCGCGGCGACGGCTCATTTCCATAAGAAAATAAAAATGGGTGCTATTTGTCTTGAGATTTGGCTCGTCCGTACTACTTGCTCACGACAAAACCTCATGCCGATTCTATCAAACTGGAAATGCCAAACTTTTGGAATCTTCCAACCACAATCATTTTTAACCCCCGACCAAAAAAAGGGGTGTTATAAGTTTGACGTCGATGTCTGTCTGTCTGTCTGTGTGTGTGTCTGTCTGTGGCACCGTAGAGCTCAAACGGATGGGCCGATTTCGATGCGGTTTTTTATTTGAAGGTTAATATCCGTGCGGATGTTCTTAGCTTATATTTATTTAATATCGATTCAATATGGCCACCTCCACAAAATGGCGGACTTAATATTTCTTCACAACCTACCTCAATATGGGTATCAAATGAAAGGGGTTGACTAGTAGAATACATAACACTATAAAAAATTCAAATCCAAGATGGTCACCACAAAATGGCGAATTATATTATTTTTCATTGCTACCTCAATATGGGTATCATATCAAAAGGGCTTGACTAGTAGAATACATATCACAAAACAAATTTCAAATCCAAGATGGCCGCTTCCACAAAACTCACTTAATATGGGTATCAAATGAAGGGCTTGACTAGTAGAATGTTGTACAGATAACAAATCTGAGGTAGTCGAGGTTAGTCAAAATTTTAATTTTGTTCTTGTTACTAGTGCAGTTTATGAAATTACCGTAGTTTGGCCTACGAACTTCAACTAAGAACTAAGTTTAAACTGTGGTATGCTTTATCTGAGTGGTTTTTTAGAATGTTTGCAATCTTGGTGACTTAAAGCCACCATAGTGTGTACCAAGTGAATAGGTTTCAATCCTCTAGCATCAAAAAGGACGAAAATTCCATGCAAACATTTTTTATACTATTAAAATTAGCCTTTGTCTTTTCTCACGATATAAGACTATTTCATTACCAAATTTCACTAAAATTGGTTCAATAGTTTAGGCGTGAAAACACAAAAGGCAGACAGAGTTCGTATGTATAACTAGGAGCGCTCTGCGGTTTCAGTCGCGTAGTTTCCGTTCGTTTTATTTTCCTGGGAGAAAAAGTAGGTGTTGTAGGTGCCAGTGTATTATTCAGACTATAATCTATCATCAGATCCCTTCATTATGTTTTTCGTGAAAGAGTAACAAACATCCGCACTTGATGATAAAAAAGCCTTCGCGTTTATAATAATACAAGATAAGGAAATAAATATAAATATGTAAGCAGGTACCTATGTAGGTAGGTATCTATGTAAGTAGGTACCTATATAGGTAGTATAATATGAGTAGGGATTTTATGGCGAAATTACAGTCCATTATCCCACAATTATCGCTCCCGGTTTCTAGGCTCGTAGTAAGGGCTACGACGCTGGACTCCATAATCTCGAGCTCGTTATTTTGCGTCGGCAGAGTGATATCAGGCGCCCTCTGCTGGCGCCGGCGCCCTTGCGCGTGTCAGCATTCCACTTTACGGACTTTATCTCACAGATGCGATACTGTCTTTCAAAAATTAGAATTAAAATTGCGATTACAAAAAAATACATTATAAAATAGTAAACGTATTATACCTAAGCAGTTTGTTATGGTAAATTGGATATTTTACAATACGCAGTGTTGGACAGGGCGCCCACCTTTTTTGTAATTTCTCTAGAAACAATGTCCTTCAAGGTGGATACAGTAATGTTTGTGTAATATAATTACCATTTTTTTTTAAAACGTTTCCCAAACTTCATTATTCCAAGCATAATAATTTATTTTTCCATTACCATATTTACAAATATGGTTACGTGTTGCCAGTGATGGCTTATGGAACTGAGACGTGGTCCTTAACTGTGGGCCTCATAACGAAGCTAAAAGTCACACAGCGAGCTATGGAGAGAGCTATGCTTGGAGGCTCTTTGCGCGACAGAATCCGTAATGAGGATATTCGCAAAAGAACGAAAGTGGCCGACATAGCTCAAAGAGTAAGCAAGCTGAAGTGGCAATGGGCAGGCCACATCGCTCGCAGAACTGACAACCGATGGGGAAGAAAGGTTCTCGAGTGGCGACCATGAACTGGAAAACACAGTGTTGGACGGGCTCCCACTAGATGGACAGATGACCTCAGAAAGGTCGCTGGAAACCGCTGGTTGCAGGTTGCGCAGGACCGTTCGTTGTGGAAATCTAGGGCGGAAGCCTATGTTCAGCAGTGGACGTCTTGCAGGGGGTGATGATGAAATTAGATAAATTATAAAAAACTTCAATCCACAGTTCGATGTAAGAATCGCTAGTCCAGGAGCCCCACTCAAAGGTTGCAGCTGATGATGATGATGATGATATTTACAAATTCATTTCGTTAACTATTAATTTAAAATAACAAACATGCATCTCAATTAAATTTAAATATATAGATAGTAGGAAAGAAATAAATGTTTATTACTTATCGTGTTGCTGTGGGTATAAAGTAACGAAACAAAAACTTGGCTTTAAGAAAAGCAAGTAAAACAGTCAGATGTGAAAAGGCAAAAGCAGTAAAGTATAAACCGTGGAATGAAACCCGGTATAACGCTGACGGGGGCGGCAGGTGGCGGGCCAATGATAATTTTAAATTACGTTTACCAGTAAAGCCTTTTATTTTGTTGACGTGTTCAGAAATTTCACACCGCTTCGGGAATGGAAGCCTGCGTTTGTGTCGCCCAACTAAATTGGTTTCGGTATTGTTCTCTCCTTTAATTTCCCTGGAAATTGTACAACAATGGATCGTTTTTAGACAAAACATAAAGTTTTTAATTATGATAAGTTTGCACTTAAACGCCATCTCGCCTAATGTTGACGATGACGGAGGGAACATTCTAGAGGAAATCGATTCAAGATAAAAAATGTGTGTGCCTAGGACCGCAAGGGTGCAGTGAAAACTATAATAAGAAATAACTTTTAAAAACTATCGAATAATTTTAATAAAAATAAAAAAACGATTTTAATAAAAAAACGATTACATATAAATTGAATACAGTAAACACGATAGATGTGGCTGAAGGACTAGTGTCCATAGCCAAGATTAATTTAAAAATAAAAGCGGCCAAGTGCGAGTCAGCAGTCGGACTCGCGCACGAAGGGTTCCGTACCATAAACAGCGAAAACCTCTTTTATTGCGTGGGAGCCCAGCTTAATTATATATTTTGTAGCGGGACTCTACGGCGTGGGATGCGTAAGCGTAAGTGAGAACAACGTGAGAACTGGTAGTACCGACTGTATGACGAATTTAAAGACTATCGCACTTTCTACAAACTAGCTTTCACACAATCAGCCCACTTAAGAAATCTACCGTCTACCGGAGTGCTACTTGTCGGCAGAAAAGTGTTAGCTTGCTCTAACAAGGTGGATGCAATTACCGATTTTTTACCTTAGTCGATAGCGCGTTTTATTTTGCTAGTGGCGCCATCTAGTTTCATGGGACTGTACTAATGGTTAATAAAACGAAGTTTGTTGTATGGAAACCCCCTTTAACATTTGTTTTATTTTCAGTATGTGTTGTTATAGAAATACATCATCTGTGAAAATTTAAACTGTCTCGCTATCACCGTTCTTGAGATACTGCCTGGTGACAGACGGACGGACAACGAAGTCTCAGTAATAGGGTCCCGTTTTTACCCTTTGGGTACGGAACCCTAAAAAGAAACCGTGGCAGCAAACAGCACCAAACAGCAGCAGCCAAAGAGTATAGAGTTGGCAAAACTGCTTTACACCGAAAGCACAGGTAGCATCTTTCTTGCCTTCGCTCTTGTGGAAGTGTCATACTTATGTCGCGGCACATCACTCTGTTGCCATAGAAAGTATGCACGTCATCTGCTTACGATTGACACAAAGGAACCGTGCGGAAAATCTAAGTCTATAGTATATACGTATATACGTAGTATATGTAAACTCTTTGTCAGCTGCCTTCATCTTTCTCGCTCTGGCACTCTCGGTGGTCAAATACTGTATAATCTGTGCGTGTTGTCCCATAAGAAGTTTTCACTTCAAATATCCCCATTTTCAGCTCGATGCGTTCAGCCAACACGATTGAGCAACAAACATCCAAACTGTCAAATTTATAATATTAGTAGAATTTTGTAAACGCTTCAGTCATCGCTGTCAGATTCCAGAAAACTATAAACTACCTTATTAACTGACTTTCAAAAAGGAGGAGGTTCTTAATTCGGTTCTGTTTTTTTGTATCAAATATGTTACGATAGCTCCAATTCATTGTGAATCGATTTTGAAGGTTCTTTTTTAGGGTTCCGTAGCCAAATAGCCAAATGGCAAAATACCCTTATAGACATAACGATGTCTGTCTGTCTCTCCGTCCGAAAGTCACAACCATTTTTCTCCGAAACTAAGAAACTATTTATACTATTGAAACTTGGTAAGTAAATGTATTCTGTGGAACGCATTAAGATTTTCATACAAAAAAGGAAAAACAATAAATTTTGGGGGTGTCGCATACTTAGAACTGAATTTAAAAAAAAAATCCATTAAAATCATACTTGTGGGTTATTTCTTTATGGATAGATCTTCATAAATGATATTGAGAGCATATACTTTTTTCTAAACTGAATAGTTTGCGCGAGATACTCTTACAAAGTGGACAAAATGCCCCCTGTGACTTCTAAAATAAGAGAATGAGAAAACTAAAAAAAATATATGATGTTCATCAAAATTGGTTTGAATGAGATCTAGTAATTAGTTTTATTTTAATACGCCATAAATTCACTAATGATAAAACCCTGCACGAACTACGAGTACAAGAACTTTTATGTTATGTTACTTGCTGTTACGGAAGCCTTCATGGGCGAGTCCCACTTGACCATTTTTATTTATTTGATAGGTCATACTTCAGAGGTGACTCCTGAGGTGATATAAATTGTATGGAAATCAGTGTGGCGGGTTTTAAAATATCACAGCTTATATGAAGTTTGGCCGAGTATCTGAATTTAATTCTAAACGGAAGTCGGTTTTGTTTTTATGAGAAAATAGAAAATTTGAATTAATAGGTGGTTGAAGATTACCCTCAGCTATACCATCGTGGCACTAGAGGTAGCTCAAAGTGCTGTTCTGCCTACTATACCACAACAAAAAGTTTCCTATTTATCTACCGCAGTTTTCCTAAGCTCGGAACTACGATAGGTTGTTACGTTTTGGAAGTCAGCTTGTCGGCTTCAGTTTCGCTCGGCGGCCGAGTTAAATATACGTGAATCCTCGGAGGAACGGTTTACTTTGGCTCGTGTGCCGCGCTCCACGCGTCTAGTACATACACGTGTAGCGGTGGGTATCTAGGTATGCGGGAAACGACTGCTTTTACCACATTTAAAGTCGAGAAATGACGCAGTTAGCGATGCGATGCTCAATCCTACTAATATTATAAATGATACAATATCTCTGTCTGTTTGTTATGCTTTCACGTCTATGCTATTGAACTGATCTAAATTAAATTTGCTACAGAGATTATCTATTGCCTATGAAAGGACATACTTTTTAGGGCTACTTTTTAATACGCGTAAAGAATGTAGGTATAACAAGAACATTGAATTTGTTATCTGTACAACATTCTACTAGTCAAGCCTTTTGATTTGATATCCATATTAAGGGAGTTGTGAAAAAAGAAATGTATTTCGCCATTTTGTAGTGACGGCCATCTTGTACATGAAATTTGTTATAATGTATAGTATTCTACTACTCAAGCCCTTTCATTTGATACCAATATTAAGGTAGGTAGTGAATAATAATATAAACATCTTGAATCGATAGCCACCAATCTTAACCAAACATAGCTAAGAACATCCGCACGGATATTCTTAGCTATGTTTGGTTAGTACCTTCAAATAAAAAAACACGCATCGAAATCAGCCCATCCGTTTGAGCTCTACGGTGCGACAGACAGACACGCACACAGACAGACAGACATCGACGTCAAACATAAAACACCCTTTTTTTGGTAGGGGGTTAAAAAGAGGGGTTTCATCATTTTTGAACCTAGAAGATCAACGTTTTATTTTTTCTTTGATTTCATATTATACGAAATTTGTTAGCCAAAGAAACAAAAACATTATTCAAAGAAACAAACAGTTTAGCGAAAAAAAATCTTTCAAAGATACCTATGTTGTGTCAACGCTAGGCCGCGCTTGACTAGCGTCCGTGAGAGCGAAGGCCCCGGCTGTGGCATGCCGTAGGATATGCTTATGCTGTGTACCTATACGAGTATATTGAATAGAATAGAAATAGAATAGAATATTTTTATTAACATATTCAAAGAATCTATTAACATTATTCACTCCAAAATATTGTTAAACAATGAGTAATCGCGCTTAAAATATGTTTCGTCATAAAAATAAACAATTAAAATAATATAAATTAATATCTCAAGATTGCTGTAGAGGGGGCAATACCATTAATGCATTCGAAAATAATAAATGAATGGATAAATTAACAAAATTATTAAAATCATTACTAGATGCATAGTCATTTTAAAATATCAAATTTGGATGTCATATGAATCGTAATTAAAATTCATACGAGGGTCAAACTGAAAGTTCTTAGAACTGGCCACTTATAAACAATATAATAAAAAATAATTCTATAATTTGAAAATAGAACTCTTTGCCAATATTACTGAGTATATACTTCATTCATTTGTCATTTGTTTTACGATTTGGCGGCAAATTGAAAATTGTCTGTGTGTGTCAACATGAATTTAACACGAGATAATTGTCGTGCAATGATTTTTTATGACTTTCGATGTCATTTAAGTCAACAAGAAAGTTATGATAGACTAAAATCTGAAATCGTTACTTTTTGACATAATTGAATTAAATAAATCTAATCCAAATTGTGACATTTTAAATAATATTGTAATTGACATGAAAAACAAATATGATAGATTATTGACATGCTCAAAATGTAATTATTACAATGATAAAATTAATACAAGTGGGAATTTGTCCAAGTCAATGTGGAATGTGGTAAACTTGGAGAGAGGGAAGACAATTTCTAGTGTGGTGGACTTCGCTGAAACTATAGTGAACAATGACGGCTCTGCCTTCCCCAGTAAAAAAGCAGCGGTTGAGGCTCTAAACTATAAGTTTTTACAAGCGGCCGCCACGGCCTCGGCCCCTCGGGCGGACGTGGCGCAGGCCCTAGCTACGCTCCGCGCGGCGCGGGCGCCCGCTGATCGCTCGCTTAGATTTCGAGCTTTCACCCCTGACGAGGTGCATCGCATCATTACTTCGCGGATTCCTCCTAAAGCCTCGCAGGATATTTATGGTATTAGCATGAGATTGTTCAGGACTGCTGCGGGCCCGATCGCTCCGATACTATCTATATTTTTTAATATTTGCATTAAGGAAGGGACATTTCCTGAAGCCCTTAAATCTGCAAAAATATCACCTATATATAAAGGAAAAGGTAAGAAAGAGGATATGGACTGCTACAGGCCTGTTTCGATAATCCCTGCTGTCGCAAAAATTTTGAAAGTGGACTCAGCTTGCGCCTGACCTCTTTCCTCTCCGAGACTGAGCAGCTCTCTGACCGGCAGCACGCGTACCGCGCGGGCCGGTCCACCACCACCCTGACGCGGGACCTGGTGCGGCGCATCGTCGGCGCGCGCGAGAGGAAGCAGCACGTCGCGGTTATTTGCTGTGACCTCTCAAAAGCGTTCGACGTCGCCGACCACGACGTGCTCTCCGCTAAGCTGCAGTACTATGGAGTGGGGGGCGCGGCATTAGCGCTGGCCACCAGCATACTGCGGGACCGATCTCAGGTTGTAGTCGGGGATAGAGACAGGGTTAGATCGGAACCGTTGCGCTCCTCCATGGGCGTAGCGCAGGGATCTTCCGTCTCGAATATCTTATTCTCGCTGCTCCTGAACGATCTGCCGGATGCGATTACATCGGCGGACATATTAATGTACGCCGATGACGTGGCCGCCGTAGTCACCGCTCCTACACTGGAAGAACTGGAGGCGCTGCTAAATGTCACGTGCTTGCAGTTGCACTGCTGGTTCCGGAATAATGGTCTCGCGCTGAACCTTAAAAAAACTCAGTACTCGCACTTCAATCTATCGGGTAGGCGGTACAGACGACTGCGAGTGTTTGTGAATAGTGTCGAAATCGAACAAACCAATGTTACGAATTTTCTTGGGTTTGAAATCGACACTGTTCTAACATGGGAAAATCATATAAATAAGCTTTGTGGGAAAATAGCAAGTGCGTGTTACGCGCTCCGGCGCGTGGCGCGGGTGGTGCCGGCGAGTGCGGCGCGCGCGTGCTACTTCGCCACGGTTCACTCGCTGCTGCAGTACGGCGCCGAGCTGTACGGGAGCGCCGCGGACTGGGAGCGTGCATTCCGTATGCAGAAAAGGGCCGTGCGAGCAGTGGCGGGAATAAGTAGCGACAAATTGGCAGCACCGCAGTTTAAAAAGCTGGGAATCATGACGCTGCCCTGCATTGTTATTTTACAGGTCGCGGTGTATGTGAGGAACAACCTGCAGTTGTACCCTGCTTATGGTGACCTCCATACACGCCCGACTCGACGTGCAGGGCAGCTCAAAGAAATTCCTAGGACCTTGTCAAAGTCCGACAAATTAACACATGTCATGGGACCGACTGTATATAATAAGTTACCTAATTGTATCACCACTGCGCCAAGCCTGGCTTGTTTCAAGTCTCGCCTGAGGCGTTGGCTGGTCGATCAGACGTTCTATAGTTTGACGGAATTCCTTAACTACAAAGTTAAGGACTGTACTGTAGTACAATAACTTTTTATAATTTATTAAATTTGACTAATGAGTTTGATTGTGCATTTAGGTTGATTATTTAGTTTAATTAATTTATTTAATTTGATTATTTAATTTGCCTATGTATATCCTAAATTGTAATTCTATAAATTGACATGTAAATAACATTTATGAATAAATGAATATGAATATGAATATGAATATGACTACGATTGGCCTTTCACGATGAAGCCCCATCTCGTGCGACTGTTTACAACTGGTTTAATGAGTTTAAACGTGGTCGCACTAATCTCACTGATGATTTACGTGAGGGACGGCCTTCTACGGCGACGACTGAAGATAACATCTGTGTTGTGCGGCGTATGATAGAGACTGACAAAAGAGTGACCTATCACCAGATTCGGACAAGCTTAGGCATCGGTATGAGTCAAGTGCACAAAATCCTACACGAACATTTAGCGGTCAGGAAGCTTTGCGCCCGATGGATACCTCATAATTTGACTGAGGCTCAAAAACTCCATCGTGTGGATTGGTGCCGTAAAATGATTGAAAGATTTAACGGAGGTGACTCAAATGCTGTGTTCGACATACTAACAAGTGACGAAAGCTGGATTTACTGTTATGATCCTGAAACCAAAAGACAATCTGCTCAGTGGGTGTTTCCTTTCGAGGAGTTGCCAACTAAAGTGAAGAGAGATCGAAGTGCGGGGAAAAAAATGGTGGCCTCGTTCTTTGGAAGGATAGGTCATTTCGCAACAATTGTGTTAGAGGATCAAAAAAACAGTTTCTGCAGAATGGTACACTACCAATTGTTTGCCACTTGTCTTGGAAAAAGTTCGAGAGAAACGACCTCGCAGTAGGATCCTCCTTCACCACGACAACGCTTCATCGCACACCGCCAAGCGAACGATCGACTATTTGGCGACATCAAACGTTGAATTACTGGGTCACCCGCCGTATAGCCCCGACCTTGCGCCTTGTGATTTTTATTTATTTTCAAAAAATTAAAGAATAACTTAAAGGAAAGCGGTTTATGAATGCTGAAGAAGCGGTGGCTGCGTATCGCGATGCCATTGAAGAGACCCCTAAGGACGAGTGGGCAAAGTGCTTTTCCCAGTGGTTCCATCGCATGCAGCGGTGTATTGACGTGAATGAACAATATTTTGAAATGATATAATAAAACTAATAACTGGCTAATGTAATCAGTTTTTGATTTTCTAAGAACTTTCAGTTTGACCCTCGTATACTCTTTTATGCTGTACAGTGTTCTCTCTAATAGAAGTTTTTTTACTTTATTAATAAAAGATGTTTCATTAGTGATGGCTTTGAAACTCTCCGGCAGTTTATTAGATAAAATACGTCCCATCTGTAAGGGCGATTTTCTTGATACAGCTAGCCTGCATGGTAGCAGAACAGTATTTTTTAGACCTGACCTTCTACCTATGTGTATATATATGTGTCTCGCCTTTATCAAATTTTTCTAAGTTATTCCTAGTATATTTAATTACTTCCAATATATAAAATGCGACTGATGTCAGGATACTCAATTTTTTAAAATAGTCTCTACATGTTTCCCTAAATTTAGCATTGGCCCTTATAGCTCTCTTTTGCATTTTTAGAATTCTCAGGTAGTCTGTAGAGCAACCCCAAAAGATAATGCCGTATGTCATTATCGAATGTACATAGGAATAATAGATGTCCTTCAAATGATCTAGAGATGTAATATTTTTCAGTTGCTTGAGAGCGTATACGCCTTTTGCCATTTTTCGTGAAGTTACATCTATGTGATTCTTCCACGATAGAGTCGCGTCAAGTTTGAACCCTAACAGCTTAACTCTATTAGTGCTCAAAATTTCCGTTCCATCCGATAAGTTCACATAAATTGCTGGTTGATTTAAGGATTTGGTGTTAAAGAACATTTTGCTTGTTTTTTCAGTATTTAAGCTAAGTCCATTATTGCTAAACCACGCATTAAATTTATAGATAACTATTTTTATTTTCTCTTGTAACTCTGCATGAGTTGAGGCCGATAATATTATGGTTGTGTCATCTGCATATTGGACAATCTTACCATCGATTTCGAACATTGATAAATCGTTTACAAAAAGAGTATTTCCCAATGAAGATCCTTGGGGAACTCCTGTGCTTGTGTATGTAGAGCTTGATCGTTGTCGTTTTTAACCCCCGACCAAAAAAAGGGGTGTTATAAGTTTGACGTCGATGTCTGTCTGTCTGTCTGTCTCTGTGTGTGTCTGTCTGTGGCACCGTAGAGCTCAAACGGATGGGCCGATTTCGATGCGGTTTGTTTCATTTGAAGGTTAATATCCGTGTAATATCGATTCGAGATGGCCGCCTCCACAAAATGGCGGACAAAATATTTCTTCACAACCTACCCCAATATGGGTATCAAATGAAAGGGCTTGAGTAGTAGAACACTATACATTATAACAAATTTCAAATCCAAGATGGCCGCCACCACAAAATGGCGAATTATATTTTTTTTTCATTACTACCACAATATGGTTATCAAACGAAAGGGCTTGACTAGTAGAATATTTTGCACTAGAACAAATTTCAAATCCAAGATGGCCGCTCCTACAAAATGGTGAAATACATTTCTTTTCTCAAAACTTCCTTAATATGGGTATCAAATGAAAGGGCTTGACTAGTAGAATGTTGTACAGATAACAAATCCTAGGTAGTCGGGGGTTAGTCAAAATTTTTAATTTCGTTCTTGTTCGTCAATTTTGATTTCGACCATTTGTTCTCTATTCCTTAAAAAAGACTTTATGAGCTCCAAACTCTCATTTTGGATTCCGTAAATCATAAGCTTTTTAATTAAAAGCTCGTGTATCACGGAATCAAAAGCCTTGGATAAGTCCAGAAATACAGAGGCTACATTTTGCTTACTATCCAATCGCTAATGACACTTTCTATGAAATCATTGGCTGCTGAAATTGTAGACCGACCGCTTCTGTAAGCATGCTGGGTCACTGATAAGATTTCATTACGATTTAAGTGTGTCATTAGATTTTCAGACATCATTGATTCAATTATCTTTGAAAACGTAGGCACGATTGTTATAGGCCTGTAGCTGTTGACACAAGTCGCTTTTCCTTTGCCCTTGTAAAGTGGAGTAAGCCTCGATTTCTTTAAAAAACCAGGATAGTATTCAGATTGGAGGATATTATTAATTTAATAAGCCAAATGATCACACAAGTAGTCCAACACACTAAACAAAAAGCTTCCCGACATGTCATATAAATCTTTAGTGTCTGATTTTTTTAACTTTTTGTCTAGCTATTTTTACGACCTGTGCGGGAGAAATAGTCTCAAATTTAAATTGACAAAATATTTGGTTTTGTATTTTTTCTTCCAATATTGTAAAGCTTTTTTGTTATTAAGGGACAAGTCTACACTTATTGTATTGGCGGTGGACCCAAAGTAGTTATTTTATATATTCAGCCATTTTTTCTTTAGGTATAATTGTATTATTCTAGCCGTCTGTGAGATTCCAATTCCATTTTTTTATATTTTTATTTGTTTCTTCTTTAATAACACACCATGCTTCTTTTTTAGGGTTTTTGGAGTTAATTATTCTATTTTTAATGTAAGCCTCTTTTTTATTTTTAGTTTTTGTATCTCTAATATTCTTTTTTTATTATAATTGTTTCAGATAACTGTGGAAACTGACGCTGTATGTGATACAAATCATGAATCTCTTGTTGTAGAGTAATGATTTCGCTACATATCCATGGGCATCGGTTTCGAGTTTTAACTCTAGTTTTTTATTAAAAAGAAGAATACGTCAAAGTTCCAAATAAATTTTCTAATAAAAATGTTAAAAGTTTCCGATTTATGAACCTTAAATATGTCATTCCAGTCATAAGATAACATTGCATTGACAAATTCAATTACTTTGGTGTCACTAAAAACTCGTTTTTCTATATAATTTTACTTTTCCGTTGTGTAATTTTGTGTTTTTATGTTGACAAGTTGTGCATCATGATCTGATACACCAGTAGCTAGAGGCAGAACATTTAACTCCGTTCCTGGCATATTTGTAACCACACCATCTATCAACGTTTCACAATTTTCTTGATATCTAGTGGGGAAATAAACTACATTTCGATAGCCGTACGGTTGTATAAATATCGTTCAGTTTTGATTTTTGACAGGAATCAACCAGAAAATTTATGTTCCAGTCGCCGATTAATATTGTACTTCTACCAGAGAGACTGCCCAGCAAGTCAAATAATTTCTTAATTACATTATCAAATATCTTAAAATTACCATTACCTGTCCGGTACATACCTATTACTAAAATCTTATAAGATTGATCTTTACCATGCGCGGTCCGAAGGGGGGAGGGGGTCACAGGTGGCATAACCCCCCCTGAAAGTAACAAGTACTTTGATATTTGAAGAAACAACTGAAATACTGAGAAAAACAAACGAAGAAGGAAGTTAAACGAAGCATAATACATACAGTATGTATACAGAACACCATTACAACTGACGCCCAAAGTGCATGTACATGCAGTAACAAGTATATGATTGTCTGAAGAAACTGAAATACTGCGAAAAACAAAGTAAGAAGTAAGGCAGTTAAACAGAACAAAAACATACAGTATCCGAAACATCACTACAACAGACGCCCAACTTGTATTTACATGAAATTATTGGGTATTCACTGGACGAAGAAGCTGAAATACTGGAAAAAACAAAGGCAGCTTCTCGTTGATGAATATCATCCCATAATAGAGTCATTATACGATGATTCGTGGATATCAACAAACTACGGGAACTACTTGTCCTGGCCCTCAAGCTGAAGATACATGCCCTTTAATAATAAAAAACTGATGCCTGCAGTTATGTGATCGGAGCATTTTTGGTGCAGGAGGAAAATACACGGAGACTTGCAATGAACACAATCCAGTGTTTAACTATTGTTTTTGGTCCAGTGGATCTTACGTTTGGCCATGAAAACCTGCTGCTAATTAGAACTGGCTCTCTCGTCGGGTCGAGCCAGAGGTATATGATAGACTATGACACAAGTATACAATAGTGAAGTTCCGGCGAACGTCAATAGATGGCACCACGGTAGAATTAGAACACGCTAACGTTTGTTAACCAGCGATCGACATACATCCAGTGTGTCGTCCATTGCGGTATCGAAACCCGATCTAACCAGATCGGACCGATCAATTCATTTGTGGACTATTCTAACGAATATAGAGGACAGCTGCCTGACCCTTTACCACGTTTACAGAGTATTAGTACGATCCTCTGACGCATATAGTGGACAGCTGTCTGGCCCTATACAACGTTTACAGAGTACCTATTACGAGTCACAGTATCGGACAGCTGCCTGGCCATACTACGACATCTATTCCCTCATAACTGTGTTATGTCCGATTTTATTTTGTTTGGATACTAATAAAGTACCACACCGTGTGAATTCGCTCTATTATTCTCCATCATCACCCACTACACCTATAAATTTACAACTTATAGGCGCATCATTGAATATACAGCATTATAATCTCACTTACAGCATTATAGCTCCTAAGTTATAAATGCTACGGGAAAAAGTTACTATTAAAATTTATGGGTCATGCTCTACAATTCACTTACCATTATTTTTAATTTATAAACTAAGCTTTTAGTAAAAACCATATTTCTTCTTAGACTTCAGAATTTGTTCTACAGGTGATACACAAACCTTTGCAATATCAAAACTTTGACTTTTGACTTTGACTTTATCCGCTCTGCTTGGTGATAGGAATCTTCCGAAATTTGTGTACCTATTTACTTTAAAAGGATCGTAGAATCAACGTACCGAAGAGAATTACAAAAACTCATTCCACCCTTTCGTGTGTCGATGTTTAAAGTATGGAAATGGAGGGTTGTCCATCCATCCATATTATCTATCAACATGATATAAATGTATCGCGGAATCGGGTCAGTCGGGGCGCCATGCTCCAGTGAAGGCCTTGCCTTAGGGATTCTGAACGCATGAGCTCGCTCGGGATCAGAGATTCATTGCTACTATCTGTGCCTATCTAAATAAATATTTCGAAGCATATAATAATACAAAACATATTTTCATCAGCATGATAAAAATATTAACTGTAAAGGTCATTAGTCGCTATTTTATTTTAAAATGTCGGTATCTTGGTGTGTGCTTTGAATTTACGAAGCAACAAAAAGTAAAAGATATGTACTGAAAGTTCACACAAACATTAATTTAAAAATTAAACCAAATGTGTTTTTTTGGCCTTAATTTATAAATCAATGTGTAAATTAAATTAAATCAATGTGTATCGTACGTTTATTAAAACAACACAGATGATACCTATCACAATGAACCATGAACATTTCAATTAATCCAACTTGTCCGCAGAGCATTGTTGATCCTCCCATTTACGCAGGTCTATGCCAGGGATCTTATCGCAAGAAACGAAATCGTTCCAAAAAAATATACACATCAGTTAATAGTGTTATTAGAACAGATAACAAGATCACTAACAATATCGCAATGATAAAAGCCGCATTTGTTCATAATAGCACAGCGCCCGCATATTTTGAATAATAATAATAAATAAATATTGGTGGACAATTCACAATGCTGTTTCTATTTAGGTAATGCTGAATGCTAATTAGATTCAGTTGAAATATTTAAAATTGCGCCATTATTATTTATGGCTTAGATAAGCGGATGATTTCTCAAATGAACACTGCTAAATTGGTATACATTTTTTCAACGTTTCCGACGTAAACCGAAGTCAAAGCAACACTATCGAGCTATAGTATTGTTTTGTGTATGGTGGTAAGAGCCTCACCAAGGTCCTTTCTTGAGTAAAGCACGAGGTTGTATCTTCTTGACGTTATCGCCGCTGTCGCAGAGAATACGAGCCATGCTGGTTTGCTTCACTTCGAACAGTTGCCCTGCCAAACAAATTAGGATCTTCTTTTAATTGACAAAATAAATTTGTTGATCGATAGTATTGTATAAAGTAGGGTTGACTCAGTATCGAGATCATGTCATCATCATCATCATCAGCCGCAAGACGTCCACTGCTGAACATACGCCTCCCCCCTAGATTTCCACAACGAACGGTCCTGCGCAACCTGCAACCAGCGGTTTCCAGCGACCTTTATGAGGTCATCTGTCCATCTAGTGGGAGGCCGTCCAACACCGCGTCTTCCGGTTCGTGGTCGCCACTCGAGAACCTTTTTTCCCCATCGGTTGTCAGTTCTACGAGCGATGTGGCCTGCCCATTGCCACTTCAGCTTGCTTACTCTTTGAGCTATGTCGGCCACTTTCGTTCTTTTGCGAAAATCCTCATTACGGATTCTGTCGCGCAAAGAGACTCCGAGCATAGCCCTCTTCATAGCTCGCTGTGTGACTTTGAGCTTTGTTATGAGGCCCACAGTTAAGGACCACGTCTCAGTTCCATAAGTCATCACTGGCAACACGAACTGGTTAAAGGCTTTCGTTTTTAGGCATTGGGGTATTATGGACTCAAAGATGTGCCGAAGTTTTCTGAACGCTGCCCATCCGAGTTGGATCGTTCGCTGGACCTCTTTGTTGAAGTTGGATCTACCTAATTGGATCTTTTGACCCAGGTAGACGTATTCGTCAACAACTTCGAGTGTGGTACTCCCAACAATAACCGGTACAGGTGAGACATGAACATTTGACATGACTTTCGTCTTGTCCATATTCATCCTCAAACCTACCTGTTGGGATACTCTACTAAGGTCCCTGAGCATAGCACCAAGGTCCTCCATCGACTCCGCCACAATGACTATGTCGTCGGCAAACCGAAGGTGAGTGATGCATTCGCTGTTGATATTGATGCCATATCCGTTCCAGTCCAGTAGCTTAAAAACATCTTCCAGCGCGGCAGTGAACAGTTTCGGAGATATAACATCTCCCTGTATCACGCCTTTCTGTAGCTGGATATGTTTTGGGCACTGGTCTTGTAATCGGACTAACATTGTGGCTTTACTGTAGATACACTTCAACACTTCGATATAGCGATAGTCAATGCGGCATCGCTGGAGAGACTGAAGCACTGGATGGAATCTCGATGGAATCGAAGGCTTTCTCATAGTTCACATACGCTATACATAGTGGCCGATTACACTCCTCGGTTTTCTGTATAATCTGCCGAAGCGTATGAATGTGGTCTATGGTACTATAGCCTTCGGAAACCGGCTTGTTCGGGTGGCTGGAAGTCGTCAAACCTGCGTGCGTGACGATTCGTGATTACCCTCGAAAACAACTTATAAACGTGGCTCAGAAGTGAGATGGGTCTGTAGTTCTTCAACAAGGTGTTGTCACCTTTTTTGAAGAAGAGCACCACCACACTTCTGCTCCACGCTTCTGGCGTACCGTTACACCGTTACCGTTAAGTATGACGGAGTCGAACAGCTTCTGGAGGACTTTAAGTACCGGTTTTCCACCCGCTCTCAGAAGCTCAGTCGTAATTCCGTCTTCGCCAAGTGTCGTGTTGTTTTTAAGTTGTTTGAAGGCCATCCTAATCTCATACAGGCTGACTTCCGGGATATCTTCGGTAAAGTGTCGGGTCAGCTTGGCTCTGGGGTCTTTTGCCATGCTAACGACAGGTTGTGCTTGCGTAGAGGTATATAACTGTTCATAGAACCTCTCAATCTCCTCCAAAATCTCGGGCTTCGACGAGACGATGTTACCACTATCGGTCTTCAGTTTGGTCAGCTGACTTTGCCCAAGAGACAGATTTCTTGCGAACACTTTCGAGCCTTTGTTCTGCTTGATCGCTTCTTCAATACTCGAAGTATTGAAGCAGCGTATGTCGCGTCGCATACAAGTAGAGATCTGTCTATTGAGCCGTCTGTATACCGTCATGTCGACCGAAGACTGTAACCGCATATCTCGTCTGACCGCTATGAGATCTAGAGTTTGATCGGAGAGTTTTTGGGTTCTATTTTGGCGTCGGCTCTTATAAAATTTTCTACCAACAGCATGAACAGTTTCCACTAGCCTGTCGTTTATTTCGTCCGCCGTTACGCACTCATCTAAGGATTCGAAGCGATTTTGAATCACGTAATCACGTAATTTCTTCAAATAACTATTCTAACAGCTGAGAAGTGCACGCATCTAGAAGGAAGCTGAAATGCTGTTATTTGTTCTCAATCGAGCTCTTTTGTGTCGAATTTTACTTATGGAATATAATCCAGAGCTGATTCTATCATTATCGTGGTGGATCAATCAGTTCGGTTCATTGGTTTCTTCCTTCTCGTTATTTACACTTGTTTTATTACATGGCAGTCTTATAAAAAATAAAAGCCATATATCACGCTGCTTAGTCTAGATAAAATTCACGAGTTCTAAGGTGCTTTAAAATTTTTTTGTTATCTCCTTTAGTATATTGTTGTTGTGTTTTCTTTTGGAGACGTATTAGATTTATAATTTGTCTGAGATTGTTGGTAATAAAATTGTTGTTAGTATTTATATTTCATGCAGCTTGTAAATTCTCTAAATACTTCGTTATTTTTGGAATTTTCATATACATTAGGTATGACAAACGAAAATTAGCAGATCACACTTATATTAGCAGATGTTTTCAATAATTTACCTAGTGTCAGGGCTGCGGGCGTGTTGCCGTGTTCGAAGAAGAACCGGTCTGACTTCCTCCACAGCAGCAGGTTGTGCGTCATGATGCAGTACAGCGTGGGGCCCACGTACGTGCCGGGCAGCAGCCTCTCCACGTAGATGGCCGTCATCAGGTCCACGTCATCCACGTCGTCGTACAAACGACTCAACATCTCCACTTTCTGTTCACATTTCATACGTAATCTATACTTATAATAAAACTGTCACGGGTCGAATTCTGTACATTGAAGATATTTTGAAAAATTTTTTTTTGGCGCACTCCATAGTCGATACTGATGGCGAAACTGCATTTTTTTTCTTTCATGTCTGTCTGTCTGTCTGTCTGTCTGTCTGTCTGTCTGTCTGTCTGTCTGTCTTTCTGTATAGGGATCACGCATCACGCCGAAACTACTGATTTAATTCAGCTGAAACTTGGCACGATTTTAGTTTATACTAAAGACATTGCTGTAAGTTACTTTTGATCCCCAAATTCTGATCGGTTTTCTTGCGGGAGGGGGTGAAAGTCAGAATGTGTATTTGGTTGTAACTCATGTTTGCGTTGTTTAATTTCATTAATTCTTTTTTGTTAGAAAGAACATATTTTTATATTTTCCCATCAAAATTTGAACAATATCGGTTTGTTGGTTTGGAAATTACACAAACATTAAATAATAACGACACGCGCGGCGCGTTCGGTACATACTAACTTCTAAGTATTCTGTGTATTACAGACGATCCACAGAATATCTAGATTCTAGAAAGTGCCCACGTGATCACGTCGCGTCGTCTTGGATGACAAAATAATTGTCAAAAATATATTTTTGTGTGAAAAACAAACATCATTCGGTTATAATCGACTTCAAACAAGGAGGATGTTCTCAATCGGGTTGCATGTTTTTTTATTTGGTTTTATTTTACACGATAAACTCCGCGAATTGTTAGTTGATTTTGATAATTCCTTTTTTGTTTGGTAGAAAATACTTCAGAGGTGATCTTAGATATCGAAAACAGGGAGGTAGTTTTTCAAATATCAACAAAAAACTAAAATCAGCTTAGATTTATATGTACGACATAGTTATACCTTCTTATAAAATTTAGTCGAATGACAGAATTAAATTACCTTTCATTGAAGTAGATTTTTGTATTTTGGAGAAAACATATCAGCATAATAAGTAGCAGCATAAACAACCCATTAAATGTTCCCACTGCTGGGCGTCGGGGCCTTCTCTCAAAGGAGAGAGACAGGCTATAATCCACCACGCTGGCCCAGTGTCGGTTGGTGGATGACAAATGACTTAGAACTTAGATTATAGGTAGATTTCGGTTTCCTCGCGGTGTTTTCCTTCACCGTTTTAATTACCGGCATTACGAACATGACTCTGAAAAGATAGTGGTGCGGGACCGGGAAAAAACGGGACCCTATTACTGAGACTTCGCTATCCGTCCGTCCGTCCTTCTGTCACCAGGCTGATGCAGACGCAGATGATGTATTTCTATTGCCGCTTTAACAAAAAATACTTAATATAAAACAAATATTTAAGAGGTCCACCCATACAACAAACGTGATTTTTTTCTGTTTCTTGCTCGATACTAATAATAACGTACCTGTCACAGGTAGACGCTTTAACTATTCACATAATATTTAGTTTTATGTTCTCTTTAAAAGTAATTAATTAAAATAAAATAAATTGTTAAGGAGGCTCCCATACAATAAAATCCGTTTATTTGCTAATGGTTCAGAACCCATCCGCGCGAGTTCCACTTGCATTTCACCCGTTTTATTTTTTCAATTTTTTTGTAAAATCCTATCCTTTCCTAATATTATATAAATATGTCAATGTTTAAAATTTTGCTGCTCAATTACGTTGGAACGGCTGAATGTATCGAGTTAAAATTAAAGACACATTCTTGGTTTAGCTTAAGTAATACATAGGGTACTTATACATAGGCAATGTTTAGCCTATGTGTTCTTCCAGACTATAATCTAATTCTATTTCAAATTTCAACCCGATCACTTGATACGTTCCGCCATGATTAAGTAACAAACATCCAAACAGTGGCATTCATAATATTTACAGGACAACGTTGGAACGGCTGAACATATTTGGAAGGAATTCGAAACACACGTAGTTTGAACTGAGAAATAGCAAATCGGTTACTGTGACGTCGGAAAGACTGAGCAAATTTGGTAGAAAATTGAAACAGAGATAACTTATAGTCTGAAATACCACATTTATGTATTATTACCTATCAACCTGAAAAGAAGCATGGGCCTTAAGGAAACAAATATTAACTATCACGTCAAAACGGCACAACGATATGGGTTGACATACGAAACACATATAGTTTAGAGTCTAAAATTTCTCATGGGCTAATAAGTCTATATTTTCATTTAACTTCATATTAATATAAGCATACCTATATTTTCGTAAGGAACTTGATGTGATGGTAAGGTAGCCAAAAATGAAAAATATATGCACCCGTTTTGGCGTAGATAATATAGGTGATTTGCGTTCACCATCAAAATAACAAGCAACAAAATATTCTCATTAGATGGCGCTAATGCCAGTTTAAATCTAAAAGCACTAAAGGCAATTTAAATCGATGTTTTGCCATTATGGTATGTATTTTTTCTTTCATCACTAGGTGGCGTTACTGGTATTCTAAATTGTTTGGATGTTTCGTTCTTGGATTTTTTTCTGTGTTACCTACAATTAAATTCATACATTAACATTTCACCAAGACTTGGCTTAGATTTACGGGTTCAACTTGCTTGAATATCATTAAAACTCAAAATTTTAATCATTTTGATTCCACACAGGCTTCGTTCAAAATTTTACGCGGGCGAAGTCGCGGGTAACAGCTAGAAAACAGCTTGCGGATAAAAAGAGATAAGTAGGTACACTCCGCGAGGCATAAGCTGAGCTTTGCATTTGTGTGAGTGTACATGGATAGTGTAGGTGTGACAACCGGCCTTAGGCGCGGCGCCATTCTGTCTCGCCGCGCTCCTGCCTGATTGGTGATCACTCACACTAATGCAAAGCTCAGCCTATACCTCGCGGACAAAATTTCAAGCTCCTGCCTGATTGGTGATCACTCACACTAATGCAAAGCTCAGCTTATACCTCGCGGAGTGTATCAGATCATGCATATTAGCTTTAGACTTTTCATAATGTATCCTATAAAAATCCTACAAACTTAACACTTGCGGCTATGTTCGATACTACGAAACCTTACTAAGTATGTGTGATTTTGTTTAAAAAGGAAAAATAAAGATGATAAAATTAAATAAATTTATGTGTGGAAAAACAAATTCACTCAAACTCAAAGGGTTTTCAATGACTACTTATCCAAATATTTGACGTACGATACTTCGAACTAATGTATAAGTCAGTAACATCTGCTTACGCGAACGAAGTAGCGGGTTCAGCTAGTTAAGAATATAAACGTAACTGATTCGGCGATAAACGTTGTTAAAATCATATATTGTACTGCTTATGTTAACGTTGATATTTCCGTTACTGGAGATAGGTATGTTGACTTTGCTTTGATTTTTTAATTATAGATTCATAACGCCTAGATCTTCATACCAACATTTCATCTAAAGTGAGGCTAAATAAAGATTGAAATCGGCGTAAGCATTATGTATGTACTTACGTCCGCCGACACGTACGCAAACAAAACTTTAGTGTGAGACCCATTTGCCACACAAAGCGCCATAATGTTTTTAATTGTTAGAGACGTAATTGTTTTGTAGTGTTGTGTATCTCTAAGCCCTGTAATTTCCCTGGAAACATTGCCCTTCAAACCGGAACACAGTTATATTAGCACATTAGTACTTAGCAGCAGAATAACTGGCAAGGTGTGATACTTCCCTAGGTGGACTCTGCAAAGAGCCCTACCACGTACAAACTTGTTCCTACGTTGTTTCATAAAATAGAATGACTCCGATACTGAGGAATTAGTATTCAGTCAATTTTCTCAATACTTAATAAGAGGTGGGCACCTCTTAGGTCTTAGGTTAGCTTAGGTCTTGAAATTTCGTAGCCTTGAAATTCATGTAGCCGGACTTGGACTTAGAGATTAAATTTATAAAAATATCAAACAGAAGAGGAAACAGCACACTACCTTGTGGAACACCAGTTGTTGTATTATACCAAAAAGAGAAGGTCTTTTCAAGCCGAATCCGTTGAATGACGTTTTTATAGGGAACTACGGAACCAACCAATTACAGGTGGAGATACGTTAATGGAGCGTAGCAGTGCTAGTAAAATGTTAATATTGACGGCGTTGAAGGCATTACTGTAACCTAACAAAGTACCAAGAGAAGAGAAAATATACAAAAGAGTCCAGCAAATTAAACATGTTTGCCTGTAAAACGTATTTACATCTTTGTTGATGGTATCGCCGAAGTCATGGAAGGTCTTGACCGCCTTGAGGCCGCAGAGCTGGCGGTACCGGTTGTAGGGCGGCAGGCCGGCGTCCCGGCCGCGCATCATGTCGATAGCGCTCACGTCCGCCGAGCGCTGGTGCTCGCCGTGAATCCTCTCAACGAGCTGGACACAAATTTAATCACTTATAACATTAATCTTTATTTTTCTTTTTAACTTTTATAGCTTTACACTTGACTACCATCTCGCCTGATGTTAAACGATGACGTGGTCTACGATGGAGCGTGTTTATCTAGAATAAACAGATTCACTCTCGATTTGAAGACACAAAGATTGTTACCATCGAGAAATACGCACTCAGGCAAATTCGTATTTTATATCCTAGACGATCTTATAACAAAAATAGAGTCATTTCTCTTCGTTCATGTCTTTGGGAACTTCCACGTGGTGCAGTCAGAGCATCACATAATAACATGCCTCGGTAGAATCTTGTTGTACGATGGCTAATTCCGGCCGGGGAGGGAACATCTATTCGCGCTCCTCACTCTTCGATAAACGCGTCTGGGGGTTAAGGGTTATGGGATCGGGGAAAAGGACTGAAATACTTGGGACAGTTACTCGATTAAATACTTACTCTTGAGGCTTGTTCGCATTAGGCTAGTAAATTAGTCAAGTAGAGAGTAATTTAGTAGCTAAAATACTCGCTACTATTCAAAAATCGTTCGCACCGTGCTTTAGTACAGTTCACAAGTGAATAGCGTTTCGCAACATGAAGATCCTACAACGCAATAAAATGAATGAATGAATAAGCTAATCTTATCGAATTGTAATGGTTATTTTAGAAGAGGTGAATGAGGAAATTTGTGTGAACAATAAAATAAAATATTCCACAGACAATTTCGTATTTGGAAAATTGTTTGAAGTTATTTTTCTCTCCAGACTAATTCGACAAGTTCAAACCTGTTTAGTCGGCGAGCCAATGAGCGTACCGCTCGCAACGAACGCGTGGTGGGGGTGCTACTCGCCCGTTGAAAATAGAACAAAATGGATTGACTCGACTAAATCACTTCCTAAACTACTCGACTAAATTTTCAGTGTTCAGACTCATTTAGTCACTAAATTACGCGCTACTATACTAGCCTAATGCGAACAAGCCTTTACGATATGAAACAATGCGTATTCCCAAAAAAAAACTGGTCGAACGGAAACGAGGCAGATAGTCTGCAATAGTACGTAGCAATACTATCGTGGATGTGATCGCCCTCCTTGACGTGTCCGTCAACGGAGAACTTGACTAGTTATTTTTGTGGGCTATTGGATGGATCAACCAAAAATACCCAAACTTTTACTGTGAAATGCAAACGCACTGATGCAATAGAAGCATCTGGGATCTTCACAACTATTTTTTCTGTTAAAACTTAGTTTTTTCGATGGTTACTCACATCAGGATCAAGGACCATATCAAAGTCGTCAGCCGGCTGCTTCATGGCACCTTCAGTCATATCAGCCTCAGTGTTGTTCACAGCCAGAATTCCACTTCTAAGGACGTCATCCACAGCTGTCCCGCTGCCGTAGTATTCACCATCACGATACATGCTAATTGTAAACAAGCTTTATTTAAAACACTTTTTAAAACAAGTTTGTATCACTTGTTAATAAAAAAGAAAACGTGGTTATCTTCCAGCTCCATGATCAGACCTTCCAAAGTACTCGTCAAGACGGATCAAATGAACCAAAATTAGATGGGGTTATGCCGTTTAATTACGGAATTCCTAGAATCATCTTCCAGCTCCATCATGAGACTCTGGTTGTCATTGAAAAACAAATTGGTCGTCAAGACGATTCAAATGATCCCAAACTCGATGAGGTTGCCTCGAAGTTCCTTTGGCTGAGATCCATCATTTGATCAGCACTACGCCATCATAATAGTGCAAAATTTCAGGTCAATTGGTAACCGGAAAGTAGATGAAATTTAATTTAAAAGATTTGATGACATGTATCGGGACAGGTGAAACTTAATAAAAACTTGCAAACATTGGTTTATTTGAAGATGGGTTTGGAAATTACGGTTAAAGGCAAAATGCAAATCGTGTTGACATAGGCAGAGAAAATAAACCTCATATAACTTAGTTGTAGCCATCGTCAACCATAACCTTCCTAATCAAAATGGCAAACTGTTATCTTTTATATTAGCTTAAACAGCCCACTAGTAAACAGCAGGAGGGTGGATGACGTTGGGTCACCTTTAAAAATTCTTGGAATATGTTTTTCTCACGTTATTTTTCTGTATCTTAAATAGTAATGACAAACTTCTTCATCTGCACGTGGACAATACTTAGAAGATCAGGCAAAACGCGAACTATGACCCCACGACAGTAAATCTCACGTTCTAGCGACTAGGTCATCACGGCTTCTTCGTTCTCTCAAAAATTTACATCTAACGCCAACAGATTCAATTTCCAAGTCACGATAATGACTGTCTTATTGAAGGATGCATAGCGTTTATATTCTATGGGTGGATGCCATATTTGGTAGTGCCTACTTCAAACTAGGTTTTGATTTTTAAAAACCTCAATTTTTTTTATCGAACTGATATTTTGTTAATAATATATTTAACTTACTCGGATAGCGCCGGCTGGAATGTATGGAACCATCTGCTGGCGACTACATACTCGCTGTAGGTACCAGGCTCGTAGTGGGGGTCGTGGCCGAGGGTGTCATATATTATACCATCGGCGAGCGCGTTTTTGCGACCTGAACAATATCAATTAAAAGATAAACTTCAATCATAGCATTTCGAGGAAAATATATAGAAATACTAGCGGCCAGTTCTGGTTTTGCTCGGATATTGCCACACAAACCACTAATTGAAGTAAAAACTATCCTATCTCTCAAGATGGACCAAAATACACTTAAATACCAACGTCCGCGAATACCGGTTGCATCGATCAAGAGCTCACTGGATATTTGTTTATACCATTAAGAATAATTGCGGGAAAAAACTTTGTGAAAAATTATCAAACGTATCCTACTACTAGCATTATAAATGCCAAAGTTTAGATGTTTGGATGTGTTTTGCTCCATCAAGCTGAGCGGATCGAGTTAAAACTTTCAACACAGTTTAATTGTAGTCTAAAACAGCCCGCAGATTATTTTCATTGCGAGAAAATAACGGAAATGGAAACCACGCGGGTAGAACCACAGGGCGCTGCTAGTCTCTACCTATAGACTAATACCTACATATACCTAGATGACGATACTCTCATATATTTGAACACGGATAAAACGACGTTTCTAAAAACTAAACCTAGCTTGATCGATTCATCACTCCCGAAACCCCATGCATACTAAATTTCACTACAATCGTTAGAGTCGTTTCTGAGATTCGGATTGATTTTACAAATAGGTAATCTACAACAATTGCTCGATTTAACATATTAGATAAATGAGCAAGTTTAGATGTTGTTTAATGTTTGTTGCTCAACTTATGAATGGATCGGGCCCAAATTTTGAACAGAGATTTTAGTTTGGAGTAACATAGTTTTTATCTCCGAAAAAGAACGGGAACGGGATGTACACGGTGCGCTGCACTACTTCGCCACTAACACCGCAAGGCTATGAACTGCCGATAGAAGTGAAAACTAATAACTCAGAATTTTATAGCTTACTTTAGAAAATACGCAGTTGAAACCGGAGGGCGTGATCATGAGCATAGTGCTGACGCGTTTATTAGATACAAAATTGTACTAAAACACAAATAATGCTTGACAGTTTTCTGTACGATAATTACAAGACAGTGAAATGTTCAGTTTAAACTTTGAAAATGTATATAATCTGTATGCATTTTTTTTTATTATTGACGTATAAATTGTAAATTTATGAATAAATAACTTTTACTTTGACTTTAATAGATAGGTCCGTTGATAAAAAAAAAACTACCAAACATAACTGTCTTTTTTTCATTTTCGAGCACGGTTTACCAAGCAGCTCCGCTATCAGTTCGTAGTAGAAGACATACTGCCACTACGCGATGTTGACCTCACGGGCGGTCTGGAACAGCTTGTCGTCCTTCCAGCACGGGTTGATGATGGCTAGCTCTCTCGCTATTCGGTTATGCTCCCGGAAAAACCACATCGCAGACAGACAGATTCCTGGCAGCAGGTTCCCTTGTATGTTATCACCTAAGACAAACATTCAGCTCAACATAAGGGTCGTAAAATACGTAAATTATAATTAAATTTGAAGTGAAAACTTATTTTTTTTTATAATTGACCGTTCTCTCGCCTGATATTAAGCGACGATGCGGTCTACGATGGAGCGTGTGAACCTAGAAAAACCGATTTACTCTCGATTCGAAGACACCAAGATTGTAACATCGGGGAAAATTCACTCAGGCAACATATTCTACATTCTAGATGTTCTTATCACAAAAGTTGAGTCAAACCTCTTCCTTCGAGTCTTTGGAACATCAACCATGAAATGATGTCACCTTTTTGAACTACGTGCAATCCGATAGAAAAAAGGCAAGGTGGTATTAGATCATGCAGACCAGTAGCATACTCTCCAAAATATATCGGATAAAAACCAGATAAGTTAACCATCTTGCGACGGAGTTCAAAACTTTGAAGTTTTTTACGCTCAAGGGTGTAGTTGTTTCTGACTTTTTTGCACGTTTCTCAATTGATTCCAGAGCCTCAAATTGATACTTACTCAAATTATTACTTTTTGTATTTATTATTTTTATGTTTTTTTTCCTTTTTGTATTTTTTTATGTAAATATACTTCTTATCATAATTGTTAGTATAGTAAAAATATCATGTATTAAAGTCCTGTATGTATTTATGACACTATCTACTCTTATTATTGTTTGTTTGTTTGTTTATTGTTTAATTGCACATATACAACATATTTAAAATACTTGTACAAACCCTGCATTAAGGGTGTTGCAAACAGTAGTTTCTCTTAAATCTAGGTAGTTTGACAAAGTTACAGTTATAAGAAACTTAACAATTAAGGTCTTTAAATATTTGGTTTGCATAAATTATTATTACAAGAATCTATATTAAGTATTCGACTTGTTTACAACATACTTAGTATTAACAATATAAAATCTAGTAGTTCTTATCCTCAATGACATAATAAGCAAAGCAAAGTTAGGTCTAAATATCGCGTGAAAAAAAATCTTTTAGATCATAGTAACATTGTTGTACTAGAAAGTGATGTAGTTTATTTTGGAAGTTAGTGTTACTTGTTTCTTTCCTTATGACTACTGGAATATTATTGTAGATTTTAATTGACGTGTATAAAGGACCATTTTGTACATTTCGAGACGTGGTTCTGGTAATTTTAGGTTGTATTGTCTGCGTGGATTTGTTTCGGGTGTATATAGATCAGGATTTTGTCTCACAAATTTCGCGGTTTCGTAGATGTGTATACATGGCAATGTCAGTAATTTTTCTTTTTGAAGAATGGTTTGCAGCTTGTTCGTTGATTTATGTTAGCGATAATCCGAATGCACTTTTTTTTGCATTATTAGAGCCTACCGGCATCGACACTATTTCCCCATAAAATTACTCCATAACGGAGCCACGAGTATGCATAAGCATAGTATGCAGCCAGAGCTGTCTGTGAGTTTGTGTTAACTTTTAAAATTGCTAGAGCATAAATAAATTGTGATAGTTTCGATTTTACTTTTTCAATATGATGTTTCCATGTAAGGTGAGTGTCTAGGTTGATACCTAATACAGTGCATTCGTTAATTTCTTTAATGTTCAGATTTTCCGCAAGGATTTCAAGACATAATGTTTTTTTCTGGGGTGGTATAAATTGAATTAGTTTTGTTTTATCTTCGTTAACTTCTAAATTACAGAGATGTAGGTTTGCTTTAAAATCTTTAAAAGTGTTTTCTTTGTATTGGAGTGAAGCAGAGTCTTGTGTACATTTGAATAGTAACGAAATGTCATCGGCAAATAAAATACAGGTTGATTTTGTAATTTTAGGAATATTGTTAATATAAATCAGGAAAAGGATGCTACCCAGCACACTTCCTTGGGGTATAGACCAATTTGTTGTTCGTATGTCAGATTGTATAAGTTCTATTAAACCTGTGTCATGATGGTAGTGCTGTATTATCCTAGACAAGCAGAAAGTTTGCATGGTCATCGTGCCAAACCCTGTCGAAAGCTTTTGAGATATTTAAGGAGGCTGTAAGTGCTTACCCATGTTTCTCGATAGCTTCACTCTAGATGTGAGTACCGTACGAATTTATATTTAAATTAAGAAGAAGATAGATGGACGGGCCAATAAAGATTTGCGTGTAGTGGTGTGCAACACGTCTGCCCATAACAGCATTGCGACTGGAAATTTTGGCATTCAAACACAAATAAAGTGATATAAGCATATTACTGCTTGACGGTAGAATAACTGGCAAAGGTGTACTACTACTACCCTAGGCGGTCTCTGTCAAGAGTCCTACTACTACAAAAAGTGGCTCAAGTTTTCAATTCTGTTGACGCTGCTGCAGTACCACTGCTGTTTTTGTTTCTTACCATAGTTATAGCAAGAGGTTTCAGGGGGTCTGTTTCTAACACATATTTCAGATTGACCGGCTGGAACTTCTCTGTTGCCTTCTAGTTGAAACGCCAGCAATCCTTGTTGGTCCAGACGAACCTCTCTACTTCTCGCTTCAGTGTTCCCATAGATAACTGACAGGTCCAGCAATGGTGTTACTCTGTTGTACTGCAATGATAAACTTTGTTATACGACTGTACAGTGTACATACTTCATGTCTCTTGTTACTGCCTTATTCCTCAGTTTTGGACGTATAGAACCGGATTTAATATATTTGTGTGCTAGCAGACCCATTCCTACTGCCCGTGACCCGTTAGACTGAAAGTCTAAGAAAATAAAAATCATTGTAATTAAATTATGTGCTTTAATTTATTTCCTGACTCTAGACTGCTTTTGCTTACCCTTTCCGCGGGCAGCGATGGCGGCAGACAACCGAAGTCCTGGTAGGTTTCGACGCGGGTGAGGTTCTGGCAGCGCACGCCGGTGTGGCGCAGGTAGGGGTCGTCTGCCGGCACGCTGATGGGGATGCAGAACGGCCCGGCGGGGTTCGGCTCCTGGTTGCCGAGGCAGCAGCTGCTCACGAGTGCGTATCGCACTGTAACACCATCATACAACTCTCGCTACTTGAATCGTACTTCTAATTACTACTGTCTACTTTTGCGCAGGCTATAAGGATTTTGTCGAAACCTGTCGACCGAGTATGTTCTTATGTACGTCACTCACATTTGAACTGAAGTTGCCGAGAAACAAGTGTAGTCTCCCTGGATATTGGCGGCAGAGTCAAGGGGCTTGTTTCGTATTTATCGTCGACCCTGCCACCGTACACGTGCGATCGCTTCGCAGAGGACGGGGATCGCCTTGACCTATTGACATTGATCCCATAACGTACGGCGCCTTACCTTCTCGGGAGGGCTTATAAGGCCGTAAGCATTCAACGCTCCAAGCTCTCTAGGTGGTGACGAAGTTTGATTTGAGAAGATTAGCCAAGTGATATTTGGGGCTTTCACTTAGATTTAAGACGTGTTGTGGTATAGATCACATTTTATTCCCTCATCATCATATTTTATTTCCGAGAAGACTGTATTACTTACACAAGTAAAGTAAGTCCACATTATCGACGATAGAGAACGCGAAGATATGTGTGGCCAGTATGGAGAAATCGTGATCCCTGAAGTATCCGTCTCCGAGCAGGGTGGTCCGCAGCAGGCGGGTGGACGGGAGCTCGGACCCATCCTTGGCTGGTCTCAGGGTATTTCCTGTTACACACAATCTTTCTACATTCAGCATATTCTTAAATACATACTGTGGGCTAGACAATTCTAATAAAAAAAAAAAATTGGTGGACAATTCACACACAAGACCATCTGACCCCAAACTAAGCAAAGATTGTAATATGGCGGCCACATAGTTGATATAATACTTATATAATTTTAAATACATGCTTATTATACATAGAAACACCCAGACACAGTGCAAATATTTGAATTTATCACACAAATATTTGCACTGGGTGGGGATCGAACCCACGACCCTCGGCTTCGCAGGCAGAGTTACTGCCCACTAAGCCATGAGGCCAGTCATTACATATAATAGTCATATGTACCACAAAATAGAAAAAAAAAATGGATGAACAGTAAGCACATGTTATCATTTTCAATTATGCTGCTGTAATGCACTTTCAATTCAATGTTAAGTTATTACTTAATTTTTAATAGTCTCCGTTGGGGTTTGGCAAGCGAAGCGTAACAACCACGGTTAACAACGCAATATATTAACACAATGAAATCTAAAATTGATCTGAGTTATTGAATCTATGAGTAAGATGTGCTTTTAAAGCAATGTTACGTTTTAAAGAAAAAAAAAAAAACATTTAAAATTAGCACTAACAGCACCAAGATACCAAATTATAAAAAAACGCGGCAAACGCAGTGGTGCTGCAAGGGAAGAGGAGTGTCGGAGGTGCAGATACAGATACAGATTTTTATTAATAAATTCACAAAATTTACACGTCAAATAAAAATATTTAAATTGGTACATTGCAAGTACATATATTATGTATTGTTTAAACATTTGTCATTCAAGAATTCATTAACAGTATAGTAAGCTTTGTCTTCTAGAAGAAGCTTTAATTTAGTTTTAAATATATCGTATGATGCTGCATCCTTTATACGCTCCGGAAGGTGATTGTATAAGGTTACACCGCGTACGTAACTCGATTTCGCAGATTTCGCGAGCGCGTGACCAGGTGCTTTCAGTATGCCCCTGTATCTCAATGTGCTCTGATCACGTGATGCACCAAATTTCTCATAAAGATCCGTGTTACACCGCGTAAATATACAAGCTTGATTTATGAGGTGCGCCTCTCTATCCTATCCTCTCCCTATACTCTGCAGTCGAACAGCGGTAGGAGGGACCACAGGCCTGACCCGTCGCGGGAGACCAAGGGTGTTCAGACGCGGGGGCGTCTGTCATCCATTTACTTTGGTCCCCGAGGTAGTCACGGCGTATCTAGGGTTCAGGTGCGTCGGTGACGGGGGTCACCATCCAAGGGACCCATAGAAGGGTCTGGACACGGGCAAGCCACGGCGGGTTTCGTCGAGTCTGACATAGCCTTACTGTTTCCTTCAGGTGGCGGAATATGCATCCTGAAAAGGATCGGGGCGCAATCGGAAAGGCATTTCGTCCATGAAAAAAAAAGGTTAATTAAATAATTAATGAATCGCAAAACTGACACTATCCTACGAGCGCGATTGTTTCTCGTCTATCTTTCATTTCATCAACACCAAATCAATCCAAATGACAAACTGGTAGTGGTCACGCGCATGCACTCTCTTTGATTAAGATGTGGATGAAACTTCGGTCAGCTTGGATGTGATAACATCTGTTCTATAGACGCCGGCTAACCTTACGAAAAAGTTTCACGTTCTGCCTGAAGCAGAGCGCGGGACAAGCAATAGAGAGGCACCATCGGCTCACAAGCGTTCGGCTTGTGAGCATCTTTATGTAATTACTTTATTGCATAAAATTACACCGTAACCATCTGTTTTTGTGACATAACAAACAAAATTATTTCTCCCTGAAAAAAAAAAAACGTAACATCGTCATAATAATCAGCCCGTAGTTACCCATTGCTGGACATGGGCCTCTCTAATAACCCGCCACGTATCCTGATTCTTGGCTTAACGTTTCCAATCGCCCCAGCTGCTTTTCGTAAATCGTCACTCTTTTGCCGATTCGCGTTCTCCACTCTACTCAAACGAGACAATCGCCTTCAATTTAGGTATACAACATCGACAACTAATATGTCATCGTCGTATGTACTTTTATCTCGGTTGATTTTACAAAAACTGCTTCACCGATTTTGATAAAATTTATATTGCACTATTCGGACAGACTGTCCTTTTGAACCTAAAATAATTATCAAAATTGGTTCATACACTAGAAAGTTATGTGATAACAAACATAAAAAACACAGTCGAGTAGAGAATCACGTTCTGTTTTGAAGTCTGTTGAAAATTGAAACTGAGTCAGGGTTTGTAAAACAGCGCTTGGATACCTACAAGGATCACAAACTTAAAGTAAAACTCTTTGCCCATGGTGACTTTTAGTAGCGAAGCAGTTTGCATCGATACAGTCGCGATCCGGTCGCGAGCGCGCCGCGATTAAATGGCGATAGCGTAGCATTTCTGTCACAATACGAACGCGATTCAGTAACGGCACAAAATCGCTTGTGATCGCTACAGTTGCAAGTTGGACTCCGTTGAAGGAACAGTAGTCACGTTGTCTTTGGTGTTGCTTTTACGTAAGTAGGTAAGCAGCCAAAACGTGGGCAACCAAGGCGTTTGCATTGTTGCAGTCGCTATGCTGTAGCGAGTTGAGATCATTTCTGTAGCTGGTTGCAAGTGCGAATGCGTATTAGTAGCAACAGCGTCACTACATAAAGTTACCAGACTTTCTTACCAGGTCCGAAGTGGGCGGGCAAGAGTCGCGGCAGGGGAGACAGCGTGCTGCCTCGCGAGGGGTACTTGGGGTTAGCGCAGGAGCCGTCCACTCGTCGCCGCTCGAACTTGCGGCATGGCGCCACCAACACTGTGCAGAGTCTGTTGATAAGACAAAGAAAACAAGCACATGAAGACGACTTCAAACAGAAGAATCATCGGTACCAATTCTGCGATTGCACAATAAAATGCAACCAAAAATAAAGCTTGTAAAAAACCAAGTAGCGAAACTAAGTTCTTCTACCGTAAAACTTTGTGACGTCCATGTAATACCAAGTTGGTTACTTAATCAAGTTCCTACTTAAGGGACCTTCTACGTACCTTAAGTTATTTCGTAATTAACTAACCTAAAAATATCTTATAGTGACAGTATCAATGTTAAAAATATTTTATGTTTTAAATAAAATAAATTAAAACAGTGTTTTTTACCAAACAAAACAATACCTCGAGCATAAATTATTACCATTATACCCTTCTATCTTTCTACATAGGTCTCCTGGTGGTTCAAATGCCCCATTAATTTTGTACACGGGCCTATGGTCTATTACTTACGAGACCCAAACTGAGGTAAATTTCGATTCTTTAGAAACCACTACTCTTTTACTATAAACTGATGAAAGTATAAAGAGAATTAATTAAGAAGCGAGTTTCTGATATTTCAGTTCAGTTTCCGTATAGTTGTAGCCTGGAATAAACTAGCCGAGCTAGTTTCCGCCAGCTATAACCAGTTTAAACGAAGACTGAATATCGATACCTTAATTTGCAAAACGAATAGGTAACTCCGTGGTATAGAAAATTTTACAGGGCCACTAAAACCTTAGTAAAAAAAATTGAAAAACTTTTGGAAATTGGGTTTATAATTATTAACTAAATAAAAAAATTAAGTACCAGTTACCAATAGATTTTCGTGGTGATTTAGTGGCCCTGTGATATTTACTATTACGTGGATTAAGGTATCGATATGTGTCTTCTGGTCAACCGTGTTACACTAACTTTAACGGAGTGGATAAGTTAGATCAGTCGTAAACCCATCCTACTTTCCACTAATATTATAAATGCGAAAGTTTTGATATTTGTTGCTCAGTCACGTCGGAACGGCTGAACGGGTTCTCTTGAAATTTGGAACAGGTCAGGTTTGGAATGTGGTACTTTTAATCATGGGAAAAAAACGGCGACGCGCTAACGCTAGCTACTAATAAAAATAGGTTTCCGTGAATATGGCGCCTGCTCAATTTCGGAGAATCGTTCCACCGCGGCAAATTCTGCAATGATTAATATTGATGCAATCAAAACCATGTTAAAAGCATCTTACGCGTTTCAATTTAATTGGTAACATTCGCCAAGAAGCTTTGCCGTTTTGTCGTCAGCGGTTGTCCAAAGTACGCGTCATACACCACGGGGCCTTTTCCTACGGGCACCTCTGTAGACTCCTCCCACGTTTCATCTGTTTCACCATCTGGTGACTCCACATCATCTGTATTCACTCCACATCATCTGTATTCTGTTCTATGTCTGAGGTCACTCCACATCATTTGTATTTTGTTCTACGGTTGCATCTTTTCCATACACTAACACTATCACACTTAAAATAACAAACTTGTACATGTCGAAATAGATTGTCTTCAAATAACTTCAGAATTAGGAAGTTTTTACTTTAATACTCCTAAGGTATGCATGTTAATCGATGTTAACCCACATATCTGACAGTAATAACTAGCCATAATGAACTATATAATCACAGTGTATGTGCGCAAATTGGTAAATGTTTCTAATGTATTGATCCTCAAACCACTCGGTAATTAAAACGTGCCTACATCTATCTACATTTTGTATCAGTTACTTATTTTGTTTCTGTAATTGGTTTGTAGTTTTTCGGATATAGATACGGATATTTGGATACGGTTTGAAGAGCAATGTTTCCAGAGAAATTACAGGGCTTAGAGATATACTCGTAACATGTTAGATCTATAACAATTACTGTTCCCCCTTTTGTTAATAGGTACCTACTTCAGAAGAACCGTTATTTCTAGTCCCCATCGCGGTGCAAATTTTTTGAAATTAAAACTTATTTTGGCGCATTAATACAGATTGTTCGTGGGATGTGAATTGAGTTCAGGCGTCACGCTCGTGAATGAAAGAAATCGTCGGGTGAACTCGGGCCCTTGGCCGTCTTTTCTTTCTGATAGGATAGAAGTCTTTCCTCACAAGAAGAGGATTTAGGCAAAACATTCACTACTCTAGACCTGTGCAGATTAGCGGACTACACAGGAACTTAAAAGATCCTTGGAATATGCCGTTTTTCTCACGATGTCTTTTTTACCGTTAAAGCCAGTTATGATGACAAACCTGTACATTTGTATGTCGAAAAATGCTCAGAAGTGCGACCGGGATTCGAATCTTACGTTAGTGAAATGGGATCTCTCCAAAGCCCACTGAGGATTTTTTGCTTAAAATAAATTTCATCATCATCATCAGCCGCAAGACGTCCACTGCTGAACATAGGAGGTGACGGTGGGAGGCCGTCCAACACTGCGTCTTCCGGTTCGTGGTCGCCACTCGAGAACCTTTCTTCCCCATCGGTTGTCAGTTCTGCGAGCGATGTGGCCTGCCCATTGCCACTTCAGCTTGCTTACTATTTGAGCTGTCGGCCACTTTCGTTCTTTTGCGAATATCCTCATTCCGGATTCTGTCGCGCAAAGAGACTCCGAGCATAGCTCTTCCATAGCTCGCTGTGTGACTTTGAGCTTCGTTATGAGGCCCACAGTGAAGGACCACGTCTGTTCCATAAGACATAACTGGTTAAAATAAATTAATTTAAGCAAATAAAAAAAGCTAAGTAAATTTTAATGTTGTTTACATTTGTCTAAATTTAGCTGACTGAATTTAGTCGCTACTCAATTCAATGTTTCAGCATTCAGTTAGCTAGCGTACTAAATTTAGTCATTCTATATTTCTGAATTCAGTCGATTCAATTTTTAATAATCCATTTAGCTACAAAGCCTGTATTATTTAATAGTTAGGTAAACGAAATTGCTGTCGAAAAAACAAAGCTGTTGTAAGTGATACGAGCCAGCTAATTATGATAAAATATCCACAAACTATTGTCTAAAACACAAAAAGGTGAGATAAATCATTTTAGTTGTAATCCTTAATTAATCTTGTAATCCTTAATCCTTTACCTTAGAAATGCTCGGAACGTTGACCTCGCAAGGACCTCTGCCTTTTCACTACGATGGAATTGATTGAAATGGAAATTAAGGAAAACCTTATCTGAGTTATTACACCTCTCCAGACAGTTCTTCAAGATAAGAAGAGAATGGAATTGTTTTTAAGGAAATAGAGTAACGAGGTGTAAATAAATCAAGCGCTTAGCGGTTTGTAGAATACCTGAGACATTAATAAAATTGGTATCTTGAATTAACAGTCTGTGTATTTCCAAAAAAATAAATGGATTAAATGTACAATAGATAAATCCTACTATCCTAATCCTATTAATCATCATAGTTGTCCTTCCTTATAGAAGGTAGGGAGCCGGCTCCGAGGCGAACCTCTCTGCCGGGCAGGGCTCCTAAGTTCAAGGACTTTGGGGGGTGTTGAGGTCCATAATTTGGGCCCGGTCCCAGCCCAGACACGGTGGCCGCGTCTTGGCTTGGTGGTGCTCTCTTCATCGTCATCCTGTTAATCCTAATCATATTACCAACGTCAGTGTTTGAATATTTGTTGCTCACTGACGCCGTAACGTATGAATGGATCGGGATGAAATTTGGAACACACTTAGATTATGGTCTGGAACACAGGCACAGATAATAGTTACTTCGTAACAAATGCATCACCGCCATACAAAAGCGCAAATACCTACACGATAATAACCTAAACTTTCGTAAACTACTTACCTACTGTTACTTGCAAGCAAAAATACACCTTTGCACAAGCACGCAAAGTTGAGAATACCGTGCGCCCCGTGTGGCTTGTTGTCTGCTTACGTCACTGACCAAACGTGCTAGGGTTGTACAAAATATGATAAGATGATAAAAAAACTAAACTGCAAATTGTAATTTTCTTTATTGTTTATTTAAATGGAATGAAAATGAAAAAAATGTTTATTATCTCAATAACGAAAACCAAATCACAAGAAAAGCTACAAAACCTAGCGTCTACCGCCTTAAAGTTATTAAAAACAGTTTCACGCGCTCCCGGATGTTAAATACAAAGCGACAATATACATATACAAAGAATACATATATGTGACCATAAATAGGTACAAAGAATGAATACTTAACATGTTTTGCTAGTGTGAACTAGATCCCACTCTATGGTGACCTGTTTTGTGGGATCCAGGCTAATTTTATGCAAGTAAAAAAAGAGACTGAAACGACTAAAAAATAGATATTTTATTTTTATTTTCAAACAATTAAATTTTCTCCGAAAAACCAAACTTTCAGATACTTACTCGAATTCTAGAATTTTATAATTTTGGCTAAGTTTATCATCACGTCATACAGATATAATAGATATATTAAATGTATATATATACTTATGCTTTACATACCATTGCAATTTTTCCAACATACTGTATTGCTATTGCAGCCATCCACAATACAATAACGCCGCGACATTATTTATGCGCGCACTCGGCGTTCGTACGCACGTCAGCTCGGGCAAGCGGCCGGCGCCCCTGTGATTTTAGTACACCCGGGTGGACCCGAACGAGTAGGTTAATATCGCGCGCCGTATAGCGAGTGGTGAACCCTCACCACTCGCTATACGACATAGGCTAGGCGCTTTTTACTTGTTACTCTGTTTTACAAAAAAGTTGACACTTTGTGATATCAGCTGTGGCTGAGAATTAGTCAGTTGTCTAAATATTGTAAAGAGTGACAAAAAATGTTTTGATCGACTTTTATGCGTTTTGTAACAAGTATATATTTATATTCAACATATATCAAAAGAAGAAAAGTTTACGATTAGATTTAATTTTTTTATACATTACCCTTCTTAAAATTATACATACATACATACACACACTAAAGGGTAACTTTAAAATCGTATCTTTATGTACCTACGTATGTACACACAGTGCGCTGTAGCTAGTGGTTAAACTACTAACCTACATAGTATCCCTAATCTTAATTGTGTATGTTTTCGCGAGGCGCTACTATCGCAATCTGGGGTTGATATTGACAGCATTTATAACAAAACTAAAATACATTGACGGAATTGGTTTGTAAATATTTATGTTGGTCTATATTTTTAACACAAGACGGGTCTTGTGACAAAATTTCTGTGCGCATAATTTTTCATGACCTGTAATTAAATAAATTAATTAGATATGTACGTATTCCCACTACTTAGTTAAATCCATAACTAACTAGTGGAATAGACGAAAGACGATCGTGTGTGTAATACCTATGGGTTGTCTTCTTAGATTTTAAATTGCCATATCAAGAACAACAATGAGCCGATAATAGCAGGGTTGCCATACCGCGCTCCATTCCACGGCTGCGTGAGGCGAGTTAGTACATTACAAAGAGACGTGGAACGACTGCCTAAATTTAGGCGGGTTTATTAAAAAGAAAATTTACGATAAGGTTATTTTGGTTCAGGTGAGGAATGTAAGATGCGCGTCTTGAATTAATTAAGGTTGGAGGTCAAAGGCACGGCGACTCTAAATCAAGAAGTTTCATCTTCAGTTAGCCAAGCGGGACTTCAGAAATAATCTCATTAGGTTTATTTGCGTGAGCTTATTTGATATTATATATTTGATAAGGCCGCGCATAAAGTTAAATACGAAAATAGCTTAAGGATACTGAATATATGAAAATAATGATTTTGTAATAAGACGTAAACAAAATTTACACAAGAAATTCCATGATTCAACACCATGGCAATATTCCCAATTTGTGAAAGGAGAAAAAAAGGTTTATTCTTTAATCATGATATCATGATAATGGTGGTAAAGCTTAACTATTTTGATACACAAAAAAAATCTAAATAAAGGTATTATGGATTGAAAATATATTAGAGATTACACTTTACACTATTAATACATAGAGACGCCATACTCGTATTTGCAGCGATTATGTGATGGAGCGAGTCTCTCGAGCGAGATTTCATATGAAATGCAAACAAAAGTAATACTAAACAAGCTGCACCCTGCCATTGCATGCACATTACGGCACACTGTTGAAGCATGGATGAGGAATGAGGAACAAAACAAAATACAACTTTTCAATGTTGTTTTCTTACGATCTTAGATAAGTTTTTTTTTTCTTATCTGGGCAGAGCCTTTGTTAACAAAACTAAAATACAATGAGAACTACATACACTACACTACAAACCTAACTAACTAACTACTTACACTAAGCACACCTGAATTATCCAAAGACCACTGTAGGTCTACAGATAATCAAGACGTTCAAGCCCACTACCAATCGGAAGCGTATCCAGCATAAGTAAGTTACTGACGCAAGAAATTGATAAAAATAATCTTTGCAGCAAGTTCTAAATCGTGTTAGCTCAAACATGATGCATGACATTTTAAAGCGTGCAAAACCAATATAAGTAGGTTAGGAACGCGCTCCATTATGTAACCGCAGTAAATATCTTGAAATGGATACATTAGTGTGGTGAACAATTAAGTTACGGCCTAGTCGAGAGAACGCCGACTGCCGATGCGAAGCCCCGGGTTCAATCACACGCGCTCCACTGTATTTTCGAAGTCATGTCCGTAAGGCCGCTAAGTTAAAAACTCACGAGGAAACCGACATGTACCTGAAATCTTTCGAATCGAATCCACCAACCCAACTGGACCAGCGTGGTGGATTATGGTCTTGAGTCTCTTCTTGCGAGAAAGCCCCGGGTCCCAGCTGTGGGATCATTTTTCAGTAAGCTGTTTACGGTAGCTGTAATGGTTTACAACAATTTTTAAAACAAATCATTGCACAATATATATTTTGCAAGCCCTCACTATTCATTAGAATAACATTCTAGTTAAGCAAGTCTTCCTAGAAATGTAAAAGAAAGTCGCTAGTGCAAGGAGCTATAAACTACCGAGTTACAAGGTTGTAAAAATAGGTGCCTAATGAACAGGCTCCTCTCAAAGGAATCTTTCAGGCTGAGAGACATCTCCGGGTCTTATTCGCTTCGTTTGATGTAATAGGTACAGTTTGGGCACAGTTCACGGCTAATGAAGTAGTGCTACTGATGACAATTAAGTTAAAGGGATAGGAAAAGATCGTCTTGTACCTCTGAGACCAATGTTAGATAATAATTTGGACTTTTCATGTTCCAATAGCTGCGTGACGCTGTGCTGTTATGGGTAAGCGTGTTGCTATAGTGGCCGGCAAACAAGTTGACCCAAAACTGACGTGGAAGGGGAAGTTCGCACATATACACTTCCACCAAAGAGATCTTAAAAACGTTTCTGCGCTGCCATGCGGTGGCTAACTTCATTGGGTCAACTTGTTTGCCGGCAACTATAACCTTTAGGTACAAGTCCTGATCGTCCCATCTCTCAATACAAAAAAATAACTGTTGGTCCATAAATATATGAAACTCATGCTATTGATGCAAATATAAAATAGTTGACAAGGTAATTAATAGTACTGATGGTTTTATACATTCTTGCGGTTTTACATACTGTTAAATTAATTTATACATACTTAAATTAATTTAGCAGTATGTAAAACCAGTACCATAAAAAGTACAGGTGTATTTTTCCTGAGGCTCTTAAAAAAAGTATAATCATACCTGTTTTTTGAAAAAGAAATTAGGGAACACATGGAATATTACCGACCTATTGCCCTTATACCTATAATGCCAAAAATATTTGAAAAATATTTTAACCAGGAATTTACTCAGTATTTTGAAAAATACAACATACTTTGTGATGAGCAAAAAGGTTTTAGACAGAATGAAACAATAAATATTGCTATAAATGATTTTCTTAACAATGTTATGAAAAATGTTGATAATAACAATGCTATATGTACCATTTATTGCGATATGAACCAGGCATTTGACTATGTCAATCATGACGTTCTTCTAAGTAAATTTGAAGCTTAGGGGGTTAGAGGTAATGTGCTTGACTTAGTAAAATCTTACCTAACAGACAGAAGGCAAGTAACTAAAATTACAAAGATTAATACTAAAACGAAACAGGAAGAAATATTCATCGCTACAGAAAAAAAAACTGTTAAATTCGGTGTGCCGCAGGAAGTGTGTGAGGACCGTTTCAATTCTATATATATATACCTACAAGAATTGTTCGTTTAAAGGCTGTTACGGCTGAAGTACATTACAACTTGATTGTTCAATTTTTGTTTAGCTCAATTTCAATACATTCAATGATCTTTAATTAATTATCAATACGTACGTTATCGTCTGTAACGGTATTAATTGATGAAATAAATAAGTCATAATGTGCTGAGTTGTTTGTAATCAACTCAGTTAATAAAACCATTATGTATTACACAGCCTGTACCATGTATTAAATTACTTGGTGAAGCCAGATTAAAACCATCTGATCATCAAGAAGCCAAATTACTCTTAGCAATGCATTTCGCTTGTCATCCATATATATTAAATGATGATCCTTGCCCTGTGTTTTATCTGGAAACACTTTTATTCAAATTGGAATAGAATAGAATAGTTTATATTTATCCAGCACATAGTAAAAACATCACAATTAAAAATAATACGTTGCAGTTATTAATTAGCAGATCCAAAGTCAGTAACAAGACTTGCATCTTGGGACTCGAATGCGAAATTTCGAGCCATCATAATCTGTTCTGCTAAAATGGAGTCATCGAAAACCTATAAACAGCTTATGAACTCATCAGTGCATTAAGGATTGGTGAATAGCCTTAAATTTCTTTATCACTTCGTACCTATTTCGACGAGTATTGGCGGTCTTGCAGTCGCCTTGAGACGTTGTTTTATATTGACGATTACGATGACGCATGCTTAGCAAGTGACGACCCGGCGCGAGGTAGTAATATAAAATTATGTGATTCTTGCACATGTCTGACGGTTGAATAACTGGAAAAGGTCTGCTATTTACCCAGGGGGACTGCAAATAATCATGCCACTACAAAGACTTGTGCTCGTACGTGTATTGTGTAGTTTGTACATTCCGTACTGGGTGTTGTTTGACTGTGCCTCGCCCGCGGTTATTTGTCGGGGAGCGTCGGGCGCTAATGAGGTCGGATCTGCAAGTACAATGTCATTACTCAGCCTTACATGTGTCACGGGGACGCGGCCTGAACGGCGCGGAGGAAGTCGCGGGGACGTGCCAGGAACACACGTTTTAGGCTTCGATTCGGATGTGTCTCTAAATTCGCATGCCTCCTATATAGACGTATATTGGTAAAGGCAAGTGCTAATATCCATATGTTTGACAAGTTTTTTTAAGTGAGTGACGAGACGAGTAGGACATGTGCCTGATGGCAAGCACCATCCCCGCCACATAACAGCGCAGTGACACACAGCTATAGGAACATGAAGAGTCCAAAGATATATATATATATATTTAATTAAATTTAGCAACTCCACAGACTCCGGGGTCCGTGACCTTTGTCATTTGTTTTTTTTTTTACATGAATCTTGGATTAGGAAGAAAAGGAAATAGGGGGGAGTAGGGAACACTTTAATTCTAATTCTAGGCCTATTTTATTTTCTAAACCGCCTCCTCCCGGCTCAGCGCCTCCACCACGACTGCATTTCTGTCTTCGATGGCCATCTGCAAATTGAACTCTCGGATGGTCTTCGGTGTTGCAGCCAACGCTCGCCGAACAAACCGACCGATAGCGTCGTCGGTGTCGTCAGCGTAGTACGTGAAGTCCCTTGTGTGCCGTGAGATTGCGACGACCGCATGGAGCACGCTCTCGTGCAGCTTCATGTTTGCCTTAGTTTTGATTACGATTACCGTCTCGTATGTCAGTCCCTGAGCTTCATGGATGGTAAGGATGCGTGACCCGGTGCCCGACCCATAACCCTGGTTTATCAGGGTGGGTATTTTCGGTACCTCCCAATTTTCCCAACCCGCTGTGACACTTGAGTTCCCTTCGATAATCTTGGCCATCTCTAGGATCTTGTCGTCCAACATAATTTTGGTGCATTGGGCGGTAACAACAATAGGGTAATTTGGTGGTATCGCATACTCGTAAACAGGCATTTCCGCGCGCTCTGTCTCTTTCTCGTTCAGTGTCACGAAGCCATTTTCTGCACTGTAAGCTGCCATATACTGTCCTGTCATGGTTCCCTTGATGACCCGGGAAGTGACATTATTGTAAATGGCTGGTTCGGCCTCCTCGAGTTTCGCCTTTGAGAGGCTTTCACTTCCTAGCCTATAGGACTGCAAGATGTTTTCGCAGGTCTTGAGGTTGACTTGTCGTGTCGCTCTCAGTGTGGCTATGAATTCGATGAAGGCGTTACGTGCATGACTCCGCGGCTCCGAAGCCGTGACATAGCGGGACGGTTCAACCTGTCCCATGTCAGCTCTCGTTCGGCTAATTTGTTGCTGTGAAGCTGCTTTGGGGGTTTTTGACGTCAAAAGGGTTGATGAAGGGGATGAGGTTCGGAGTACGCTCCTTGCTGCTGCGTTGGAGGCAGTCACGAAGGCCGTGATAGTGCCTCGGCTGCCGCTTTGATTGGCTGCGGTTTTCTCCGCGGCTGCCCTCTGCTGTGCTCTTTCGGAGCCGGTTTGGATGGTAGAATTTGGAACAAGATGTCCCCAGCTGTCAGTTGCATTTATTTGGTCGTGCGAAGGGACTCTGAGGAAGCTCAGATCTATCTTATCTAATATCTCCCCTATCTTCGTATACGACAACCTCATGATGTTTAGAGGCCTCAATGCAGCCCAGCCGGTCTACGACTCTCGCTCTTGAGTATTCGATTGCCATCGCATCCACGCTTATCACCCGGGGTGTGTCACCCGCATTTCTGCTCAGATGTGCGAGCAGCGCACTTGCCTGCGTAAAAGGCGTTCGACCTTCCGAGTACTCTATTGGCGCAATCGTTTTGTTTTTCGATCGCACCAACCGAAATCGGTGGCCGTCTACCTCTCACACTGGCATAGCATCGTAATCTAATCGTGATCTAAGATATTACATATCTAAACCCTGTAATTTCTCTGGAAACATTGCCCTTTAAACCGAAACACAGTAAGGTTTGCATTACTGCTTGGCGCCAAAATAACTGGCAAAGGTGTGGTACTTCCGCAAGCAGACTCTGCCAAGAGTTACTGCTCTGCTATCACTACTACAAGTTCGTCGAATGCGGATGTCTGATTACTTTATACATATTTATAATAGTGATGATTCCATATCCAAGTTTCTTGGCAAAATAGATTGATCATTTGCATTTATGAACATCTAACATTGTACTCTATTTTGCATGGAAGCAAAATTTTCATTTCATTTCATTTATACGCTCGGCAACGCTCGGCCAACGCAACGTGTAATTCGGTGAGTTTTGCCCACCGTCGAAACTATAACTCAACAAGCAGCACTCTGAGGTTTCTCTACCGTAGTTCCCTTCTGTGGTGACATGGTTGCTATGCTAGACTATAATCTGTGTTCCATATTTCAACCCCGATCCATTCAGGTGTTCCGACATGATTGAGAAATTTAATCTACTTATACTAACATTTTATTATAGCTGAAGAGTTTATATGTTTGAACGCGGTAATCTCAGGAGGTACTGAACCGATCTCAAAAAATCTTTTACCGTTAGTGATACCTGAGTGCTATGGGATATATTTTATATGCACCACGAGCGAAGCTGTGGCGGATCGCTAGTTAAGAAATATGTTTTTGAAATATTCAAATGCGGTCGAGAAAAATATCTATTTGGTAACGTTTAACGTTATTCTGCCGTAATTACCAGTATATTGAAGTATAAATAATCCTATCTACGAGTAATACTCGTATGATGATTTCTCGAGTTAAATCAAACTGCACACAGTGTGCAAAGTGTTTTTAAATTGTGACATTAGGTATGTTATTATGTTCAGTAGTTTAGGAGATCACAGCGGACAAACAAAGTCACACGAAATCTTTACATGCATAAATAGTATCAGTTGAGTGGGACGAATTTCCACAGAGGCCGTAGTGTGAGCGAGGAGGAACCGTAGTCGCGCGGCGTTCCATAACAAGATGTTATCGCTTAATGGAAACTTCCATTTCAACTCTTCTGTCAAGTTTTAATATGTTTTGCTTTCTGGACGATTCACTGAACACGCAACGCTTACGTAATAATGGTTTTTCTGAGGAAAACTGACGCAAAAAGCAACTGACTTTCAATGTTAAAGTTAAAATCATGCGTAACTAATTTTAGCGAAGTTTGTGAAACCTGTGTCGTCACACTATTTTCATAAACAAAGGTTTCGAAATTAGTGTGACGACGTCAGGGATGTGACGGGCGTAGCTAGAGTTGTCTTTTTTACTTGGAGGAAATAAATTTACATTAACGCATACCCTTTTGTCTGGGAGAGATGGTTGGTTTACGTCGGACTGGACACCACGGATAGATACGGTGCCCCTACCGACTAAAACCGCCACGAGTTTCCACCTATGACGCTTACGGCGGAATGCGGGACCTCTATCGCGTTCTTCCGCGTACCCTCCGCGTTTTGCACGCTTCCGTGCCTTCTTATGGAACACCGTTTACGGCGCACCTTAACCCAAGAAGCGGAGAACAACCGCTGACGTAGACTCGCCTAGCGTAAGGCAGAGTGGTATAGCAAAAATTGTAGTCCTACATCTACGAGTATATTTGGGCGCCAAGGAAAGAAATTATGGGTTAAAAATGGGTATATAAATAAAGGTATTAAAGTAAGCGAGAATTTGTTTTCTTCGAAACCTGGTTATCTCAATGGTAATGGAAATGGGGTAAAATGAATCCAAACATTTAAGAAAATTTACATACTTACCTAAAATTTGCTGTCAGCTTTCGGAATATTTTGGGGATTCGTTTAAACAGTTACAACGTTGATAACAAAGAAGGTTGTAATGTTTCCGCACCATCGCTGAAATACTTCAGTCCGAGCAGACCTCACGTGCCGTGCAGGATTTTCCAGTGCATGTAAAATATGAACCGCACCACACACACACTCACAGTATATCTCGCCAGTACCTTAGCTTTCCATGATAATATCGGAGTAAAGTATTTCTTTTGCGACTTATCTATTTGGCACATCACTGAAATGTAAAATGTTGTTTTTTGTTTTAGCAAAATAAATTCTTGATTCAGATTCAAAGCCAAGGAACCCTGTATCCTTATGTATCTATTTGATTTTTTTCTTTAACGCTTACCATCAAACCCTAGAGATTAGTCCCTAAGATTGAACGCATACCTTTAAACCATAGGTGTTAGCTACACAGGAATTCAGTTAAGAAAGAAATTATGTGACAGAGAGATAAACCATCTCATTTGTGCGGGTGATGAACACATTACTGTAATGATCTGGACTTTTCATGATAAAAATAATGCGATATCTTATCTTATACCTTTAAACGAGCAGTTCTTCTAGGTATATATATACATATATTATAGAATCTGAATCTCGGAAATGGCTCGAACGATTTTCATGAAACTATGTATATAGAGGGTTTCGGGGACGATAAATCGATCTAGCTAGGTTTTTTTTTTAAATATCATTTTGTGCGCGTTTTCAGACTATGAAAAACTCCTACAATGTTATTAGAATACGATAACTTATTTCGCCACTGTTCTTTAAGCCTAAATGGCTCAGACGGAAATTTCTCGCCCTCGGAGTCTACAGGCCCTGGTTCGAATCATGATGGTTACACTCGGGTCTTTTCTTTTTTTATGAGAAAATATTTTACTTAGAGCCCTTTATAAACGTATTTAAACCGAACAAAGCTCGGTCAACCAGGTACTTATATTACTATATACCTACTGTGAGAAGATGTGTTGCTTACCATGAGGCACTTGCCTTGCAATATTCTTATTATACGTATATAACAAAAATGTTCCAAGCTAGAGAATCGCAGTAAGTTCCAGTACTGCATGTCTCCCGAGTGGCTCGATGGCCGGTCGCAAGCCTCGAGCACCGTTTGTAGCCTGGCTTTATTGAACGAGTGACCGGCGCCAGCTGTGCGGGCCGTACGGACCACCATGGAAATTAATGGCACCAGCAATGGTACAACTTCACAGTTTAATCCATATTGTGGAATATATCGATGCTTATGAGAAAATATCTAACTTTATGGTTGTACCGCCGTATTTCCAACATTTTGAGTTGCAATAATGTTACTGGCTGGTCTAGTCGGGAGAACGACGCCTGCCGATCCGGAGACCCCGGGTTCAAACCCCACACGCACCACTGTCTTTTCGAAGTCATGTCTGTGTAGCTTAAAACGGTGAAGGAAAACATCGTGAGGAAACTGACATGTACCTAGAACCTTTCGAACTCATGTGTCATCCACCAACCCGCACTGGGCTAGCGTGGTGGATTATGACCTTAACTCTCTCCTTGCGAGAGAAGGCCCGAGTCCCAGCAGTGGGAACATTTAGTGGGCTGTGGTTTTTATTCGATGCATTTTGAAGAGATTGCACAGTATAGCTGATCTCTGAAATCTACGACCACTTGGCCTATTTACTAGCGTATTGCTTGTTTCGTATCGGACACTAGGCTATATAATGAGTTGCCTAAGTGGGTTTTTACCAGTGGTTACAACCTTGGTGTCTAAGTCGAGAGTGAATTGGAAAATTTAATGGCGGTCAACTGTAAACAATTATCACAATAATCATCATCATTTTTATTCATAAAATCTTGACGTTAAACGTCAAACCAGATTTTATAGTAGAATAGAATAGATTTCGATTTTTTTTTGCTACGCAAAGCAGAATTTACATATTATTAACAAATAATTCCACGGAAATACAATAAATAAACGTAATTGTCAGTTAATACGCACCATTTTCCACGAGTTGATTCGAGTCGGAGTCGAGTCGAGTCTGAATCAAAATCGAGTCAACATCGAGACAAAATCGAGTCGCGATCGCAAAGGCAACAATATCGCTAAAATAAAATACGCATGATTAAAAAACCTAGTTATTATAGTTATATTAAAAAAACAGAATCCGAGCTAACTTCGAGCGCAGGTAAACAGGAAACCATGAAATGAATTATAAATAAAACGAGTAATAAATGTACCGAACAAGTACCACCCGCCCGCCGCGGCCGGACTGCGCGGAATTCCTTTCCAATTCCACGAGCTGCACAATTTCAAACCTCGGCGAACTCGACTCTTAATTTCACTGCGTTTTCATAATACCATCTCTAGATCGCTGGACGAATTCGTTACGTGCTTAATTTTTAAACAGCTTCTAACAGGGTTCTCATGCTTATATATTTGTAGATAGATAGAAACTATTGTTCATGATTCTACTACATAGTATTACACAGATTAAATTAATATTAGGTCCTTACATACAAGTATGAAATTGGCGTTCTGTCGTACTGTACAACTTTGATCTCAAATACCTATCTCTTGTTTGATTAGGAAATCCATTTTGTGATGATGGGGACAGCACAGTGTGGTTGTTTTTGGATGCAAAGGGTATAATTCTCGTGGATTATTTAAAAAAGGGTGATACAATAAACTCCGATTACTATGCAATGAGTTGCGTCGTTTGAGAGAAGAAAAAAAAAGTGCAGGTTTATTGAGAAGAAAAGTCTTGTTTCAACAAGACAATGCGCGCGTTCACACCATTGTGCAATCCATGGCAGAAATCCATCAATGTGGCTTCGAATTGTTACCTCATCCGTCATCATTCACCGGATTTAGCATCGTCCGACTTTTATCTGTTCCCAAAGCTGAAAAAATGTTTAGGTGGTCAACATTTTTTTATGAATGAAGAGGTCATAGCCGCCGTAGACGCTTAATTTGAGGAGATAGACGAAATTTTTTTTAAAACGGGAATCGAAACCCGATGGTATAACTGGTCGATGGAAAAAGTGTTTTGAGCTCGGAGGAGACTATGTTGAAAAATAAAAATACACTCAAAATCGTGTGGTTTTATTAAGTATGTTAGCCTAAGAACTTTTCAAATGACCCTCGTATTTATTGTTCCCAAAGAAAGTACAGTACAGAACCAATAGCATATAATAACAAGTACAACAGCTAATATGAGGTAAAAGGGCCTCAAACTAGGCAAGGCGTGTGTTTTGGGCGCCCTATCGGTTTACAATTGTTTTTTTCATGCAGATCCTTGAACACATAGATATTATGTATAATGCAGTGTTGTAAGAACAATAATTATTAACCAACATTATAAATACGAAAGTTCCGAGGTCGTCAGGCGTCGGATTTTCAGATAGGTGAAATGTTGTGAGTAGAGTGTGGCACCGACATTTCTTTGTAGAATATAGTGACAAGACGAACCGGACATGGACCTGATGGTAAACAACATCCCTGCCACATAACAGTACAGTGACCCGCAGCTATTAGAACATAAAGAGTCCAAATCATTATCAATTACTGTACTGCGCTCGTCACCCAGATATCTAAGATATTATAAATCTAAGCCCTGTAACTTCTCTGAAAAAAGTGCCCTTCAAACCGGAACAATTTGCACATTACGGTAGAATAATTGGCAAAGATGTGGTACTTCCAGGCGGACTCTGCAAAGAGTCCTACCACTACAAACAAATGGTCAAGAGCAACCCAGTAATAACAATTAAAAGAAAAATTTTCGTTTCAACTTTCAACCCAAATTCCTAACTGGTATAGTCATTTCGAAGTACTTTAAAGTAAATTTCCATAAACATTATCCAATCCTCGGACCATCACGAGAGGAGGCCCGATAGCAACGCTGATAGACCCTAATTAACTAAATAACCGTATACAACAGATACAAAACGTTTTAAGAGCCCGAACGAGAAAATGGCGGAGACAGTCAGTAGTTATACGATGTAGCGCCATTTCTCATTGCCTATTTAGCTCGCTATTTACGTTTACCTTAATTAAGGTACTTCAAGTTTTAGTTTGAATGGAAGAATTAATACTATTTCTACTTATTTTTAATACAGTTCAAAAATGGAGGTTCTCCATTCGCAATTCGGATACCTAGTCAAAGTCAAAGTTCTTTATTGATAAATGGACAATTTACACATCAATTAATGATAAATAGTATTTTTTTCTTGTGTATATTACGTGATAGATCCGCTATTTGAGAATCTGAGAATCGATTTTGATGATTATTTTTTTGTTTGGTACAGAATACTTCAGAGATAGTCTCATATTATTATATTTTATAGAAATCGGTGCGGCGGTGTTTGTTATGTCACTTAAAATAAAGTGAGTAAAAACATGTTATATGTTAAACGGTTTTATTGTAAACAGTCATGTAATTTTGCAGATAATTGTACTAAAAGCGTAAAAAAATATGTTGACTAAAATGAAATCGTGGGGCACTCACTTCAAATATTTACAATCGTCGACTTAAGAGCCGGCTCACGTCGTCGCACGAAATTCAAAAAGTTTGTGTTCCGATATTTCCATCTTTAGTATTATCTAGAAAAAGATAATTACGTTCAAAAAATAGGCCGATCTTTCTTGTTGACGTTTCCTTGTTTCAATTTTACTAATAATAAAGCCTTTAGTCGTAGGGAACGATCTCCCATGACCATTTCGCCGAAAAGTCGCCGCCGTGTCAGTTTCAGACTTCTAAATCTACAAGTGATACTCAAAATTTATACTTAAAAAAATATGGGGAACACCATACACATATTTTATTAATTCATTCAAGTCACATATATCTGAATTTTGGTCCCATTTATTAGTAAAAAAAACAAAATCATAAGCCAATTTTAAGTTTTATATTGCAGTTTTAGCGTTGTCTCTGTGTAAAATACACAATAACTCCAAAATAAAAATTAGACACGATAATACTTTGTTCTTGGTAGAATCCAATTCTATAGTTACTTTTCAAATCATAGTTGTCAATTTTTCAAAAATATAAATTACCAGCAGTCGAAATTACAATAAATTACGCTGCGCAATTTAGTATGCCGCGAGCGGCCGTCGGGGAGGACCTGCGTCAGTTAGCGTGGGAGTCGGTTACGTAATATTTCGCGCGTTTATGACATAAACTAGAATAATTATAGTGCGACCACAAAATTTTAATTCGTTTGGCGTTTTATAACGTTTCATTCTGATTTTTCGGATCGGACCATCACGTTTGATCTTGTTTACTTCATGAAGAAGCAGAATCTGTCAAATTTTTTTTTGACGTGACAACGTCTAATAAGTCGATGAACGCGATGGCCGCCACCACAAAATGCCGAATGTCATTATTTTTTACTACTACCTCAATACCATGACCATGACCATGCACATGACCATGACCATGACCATGCCCAATGACCATGAGGAACGGCCATGACCAATGACCACGACCAATGACCATGAGCAATGGCCATGACCAATGACCGTTCCGACGTGTTTGAGCAACGAACTTCCAATATTAATTAAGTATGTACAGTATGGGTAACAAATGAAAGGACTTGACTAGTAGAATACTATGCACTGTCACAAATTTCAAATCCAAGATGGCCGCCACCACAAAATTGCGAATGTCATTATTTTTCACTACTACCTCAATACCATGACCATGACCATGCACATGACCATGACCATGACCATGACCATGCCCAATGACCATGAGGAACGGCCATGACCAATGTCCACGACCAATGACCATGAGCAATGGCCATGACCAATGACCGTTCCGACGTGTTTGAGCAACGAACTTCCAATATTAATTAATCATCATTAATTTTACTACTACCTCAATATATATATCAATTTAAAGGGCTTGACTAGTAGAATACTACGCACTATGATAAATTTGAAATCCAAGATGGCCGTCACCACAAAAAGCGAATGTCATTGATTTTCACTACTTCTCAACATAGGTATCAAATGCAAGGGCTTGACTAGTAAAATACTACGCACTATGACAAATTTCAAATCCAAGATGGCCGCCACCACAAAATGGCGAATGTCATTATTTTTTACTACTACCACTATATGGGTAACAAATGAAAGGGCTTGACTAGTAGAATACTATGCACTATGACAAATTTCAAATCCAAGATGGCCGCCACCACAAAATGGCGAATGTCATTACTTTTACTACTACCTCAATACCATGACCATGACCATGCACATGACCATGACCATGACTATGCCCAATGACCATGAGGAACGGCCATGACCAATGACCACGACCAATGACCATGAGCAATGGCCATGACCAATGACCGTTCCGACGTGTTTGAGCAACGAACTTCCAATATTAATTAATCATCATTAATTTTTTACTACTACCTCAATATAGGTATCAATTTAAAGGGCTTGACTAGTAGAATACTACGCACTATGATAAATTTGAAATCCAAGATGGCCGTCATCACAAAAAAGCGAATATCATTGATTTTCACTACTTCTCAACATAGGTATCAAATGCAAGGGCTTGACTAGTAGAATACTATGCACTATGACAAATTTCAAATCCAAGATGGCCGCCACCACAAAATGGCGAATGTCATTATTTTTTACTACTACCTCAATATGGGTAACAAATGAAAGGGCTTGACTAGTAGAATACTATGCACTATGACAAATTTCAAATCCAAGATGGCCGCCACCACAAAAAAGCGAATGTCATTATTTTTCACTACTACCTCTATACCATGACCAATGACCATGACCATGACCAATTACAATGACCATGAGGAACGGATATGACCAATGAGTACGACCAATGACCATGAGCAATGGCCATGACAAATGACTGTTCCGACGTGTTTGAGCAACGAACTTCCAATATTAATTAATCATCATTAATGTTTACTACTACCTAAATGAAGGTATAAATTTAAAGGGCTTGACTATGCACTATGATAAATTTCAAATCCAAGATGGCCGCCACCACAAAATTGCGAATGTCATTATTTTTCACTACTACCTCTATACCATGACCAATTACCATGACCATGACCAATTACAATGACCATGAGGAACGGATATAACCAATGACTACGACCAATGACCATGAGCAATGGCCATGACCAATGACCGTTCCGACGTGTTTGAGCAACGAACTTCCAATATTAATTAATCATCATTAATTTTTACTACTACCTCAATATAGGTATCAATTTAAAGGGCTTGACTATGCACTATGACAAATTTCAAATCCAAGATGGCCGCCACCACAAAATCGCGAATGTCATTATTTTTTACTACCACCTCAATATGGGTAACAAATGAAAGGGCTTGACTAGTAGAATACTATGCACTTTGACAAATTTCAAATCCAAGATGGCCGCCACCACAAAATTGCGAATGTCATTATTTTTCACTACTACCTCTATACCATGACCAATGACCATGACCATGACCAATTACAATGACCATGAGGAACGGATATGACCAATGACTACGACCAATGGCCATGACCAATGACTGTTCCGACGTGTTTGAGCAACGAACTTCCAATATTAATCATCATTATTTTTACTACTACCTCAATAAAGGTATCAATTTAAAGGGCTTGACCATGCACAATGACAAATTTCAAATCCAAGATGGCCGCCACCACAAAATGGCGACTGTCTTTATTTTTTACTACCACCTCAATATGGGTAACAAATGAAAGGGCTTGACTAGTAGAATACTACGCACTATGATAAATTTGAAATCCAAGATGGCCGCCACCACAAAATAGCGAATGTCATTATTTTTCACTACTTCACAATATAGGTATCAAATGCAAAGGCTTGACTAATAAATACTACGCACTATGACACATTTCAAATCCAAGATGGCCGCTACCACAAAATGGCTACTGACATTATTTTTTACCACCAACTCAATATGGGTAACAAATGAAAGGGCTTGACTAGTAAAATACTATGAACTGCCACAAATTTCGAATCCAAGATGGCCGCCACCACAAAATTGCGAATGTCATTATTTTTTACTACTTACTACCTCAGTAAGGGTAACAAATGAAAGGGCTTGCCTAGTAGAATAATATGCACTATGACAAATTTCATATCCAACTGGAAGGGTTTGACTCATCGAGTAACGCGATCTTCCGCGCAAGCACGGAAGGGAGCTGTCTTAGCTAAAAATCATAGATGACAAATAACTAAAGTATAGAGTGCTAACACCACACTAGACGCCTAGTGCGCGTCGTAGGCAGATGATGTATAGCTACATAGATATGTACGTTGGGGATTACTAGGGATGGGCACGCGTGAAACGCAAAATCATTTTGTTTGCGATTGATGCAGGTTCAGCGCGGTACAAACATCTGTAAATATAATTATTTCGTGCGATAACATCTAAAATATAAGTACCTAGGTATTTTAGTTTTATAGAGTTAGTGCCCGTGCAGGTTTAAGTTTTTTTGTGGTGGCGGCCATCTTGGATTTGAAATTTGTCATAGTGCGTAGTATTTTACTAGTCAAGCTCTTGCATTTGATACCTATGTTGAGAAGTACCTAGTGAAAAATAAAAAAATAATAACATTCGTCATTTTGTGGTGGCGGCCATCTTGGATTTGAAATTTGTCATAGTGCATAGTATGCTACTAGTCAAGTCCTTTCATTTGTTACCCATATTGAGGCAGTAGTAAAAAATAATGACATTCGCAATTTTGTGGTGGCGGCCATCTTGGATTTGAAATTTGTCATAGTGCATAGTATTTTATTAGGCAAGCTCTTTCATTTGTTACCCATATTGAGGTAGTAGTAAAAAATAATGACAATCGCCATTTTGTGGTGGCGGCCATCTTGGATTTGAAATTTGTCATTGTGCGTAGTTTTTACTAGTCAAGCCCGTTCATTTGATATCCATATTAAAAAGTAGTGAAAATAATGTCAGTCGCCATTTTGTGGTGGCGACTATCTTGGATTTAAAATTTGTCATAGTGCATAGTATGCTACTAGTCAAGTCCTTTCATTTGTTACCCATATTGAGGCAGTAGTAATAAATAATGACATTCGCAATTTTGTGGTGGCGGCCATCTTGGATTTGAAATTTGTCATAGTGCATAGTATTTTATTAGTCAAGCTCTTTCATTTGTTACCCATATTGAGGTAGTAGTAAAAATAATGACAATCGCCATTTTGTGGTGGCGGCCATCTTGGATTTGACATTTGTCATAGTGCGTAGTGTTCTACTAGTCAAGCCCTTTTATTTGATACCCGTATTGAGGAGGTAGTGAAAAAGAAATGTATCTCACCATTTTGTGGTGGCGGCCATGTTGGATTTGAAATTTGTTATTGTGCATAGTATTTTACTCGTCAAGTCTTTTTATTTGATACCCATATTGAGGAAGTAGGAAAAAAGAAATGTATTTCGCCATTTTGTGGTGGCGGCCATCTTGGATTTGAAATTTGTCATTGTGCATAGTATTTTACTCGTCAAGTCCTTTCATTTGATACCCATATTGAGGGAGTAGTGAAAATTAAATGTATTTCGCCATTTTGTGGTGGCGGCCATCTTGGATTTAAAATTTGTCATAGTGCATAGTATTCTACTGGTCAAGATTTTCATTAAATTTGATACCCATATTGAGGTAGATTATGAAGAAATATTTAGTCCACCATTTTGTGGCCATCTTGAATCGATATTAACCAAACATAGCTAAGAACCAATGCACAAATATTACCCTTAAAATAAAAAAGAAATTTTACTAGTTATCAGATTTTTGAAATGCAAGAATAATTTATCGTAACGTAACGGGACAACGAACGTAACGGGACAATAAGTCATCAAGTTTCGTGCACGCAGCCAACGTTCATCGATTTAGTAGACGTTGTCACGTCAGAAAATCTCATAAAAATTTTTAGTACACTGCCGTTACGGCTCAAGATCGTTCTGTCCGCCTAAACGCTCGAGCTGAATCGAACGGACGCACGCTGACAATGTTGCAGGATTTTACCTAAAGTTGAGTTCTGTCGTTTTGTGAGAGGGCATGTCCGTTTTGTATTTTTAAGTTAATTCTTTTTATTTCGCATTGTATTTTATTTTATTAGTGCCTCGCTATAGCAAGGTTTCTTATGTCAAGCCCCTTCATTCAATAATAGCGGAGGTCATCTTGAATTTACAATACATTTTAGTAAACATAATTGTGTTGTCATCAGAACCAAAGACGTATACCAAATTTCAGATCAATCGGTTGTCAGGAAGTGAATGATATTTCAATTACTAAATTCGACCCAAGAATAAAACAAACGGAGTAAGCTAATAAATAATAATAAAACTGTTTCAAAACAAAAAACCCACACACAGACTAGATACTAGTAAACACTTATAACTTAGAATTATAGTATTAAACATCACTAATGTTGCACCATACGTCACCTATATAGCTATAGATATACTGCTATTACGCGTGTCAGTGTCGCGAAATCTCCGAAGATTTCTCCCTCCCAAAAATCTTCTAACGCGCACATCCTGCAGGTCTACTACGAAGTCCGATAAACGATACATCGGCCGAAGTTATGGACGTTTCATACCACGAAACACAATCGGTCTGTTGATGACACAAAAACTGTTAAATAAGCGTCGGTCGGGATGAACGAAACACCCGATCAGATCAACCGACCGATTGTGTTTCGTGGTATGAAACGTCCATAACTTCGGCCGATATATCGTTTATCGGACTTCGTAGTAGACTTGCTGTTCTGCTGCTCCGCCCCCGCTCCGAAGCTACGCCGCTATACCATTACATAAGCATGTTGGGAAACAAACCCGTAGGTTTTCCCCATCAAAAAACTACTGAACGCGGCCTAAGTTTTAAAGTTTTCTATTTCGTCTAAATTTTCTTCTGTATTGCCTAACGTATATTTTTCAAGGTCAGCTGTAATAGTCCGAGAGCTAGCAGCATATTTTGGGTAGGTATTTGAGGCAAGCTGAAAACTTGTCACATAGCTCTCCTGTTATATCCCATCTCGGAGGCGCAGACCTAGCTCGTGAGTAGCGGGGCAAAATGAATCCATACATATTTCAATTTTGTCTTTTTGTAATAAATAATAAAAAATAGTAAGCCAGACGATTCAGTTCGCATTTTAATATTGCCAAACGCGTGCAAATATATTATGTTTTACGAAGAGACAATATTTTAGTTGGCTATTATTTATTTATGACTTAAAATAGGAATTCTCAAAGCGACAGATCATTTTGGAGGGGCTTTTTTAAACGCTCCACACACGAGTCCTAAACTCAGAGGAAATGACGTAAAAGTGGTGGGGAGGAGCCTACATTGCACCATATGATTGGTGATTAATGGTGCGATGTAGGGTCCTCCCCACTAGTTTTACGTAATTTCTTCTGATTTCAGGGCTCGTGTGTAGAGGGATTTACTGGCACTATATCTACATCACACACTATATATCAGATCTAAATTGAGGGTTTCCTTTTGCCCTGCTACTCACCAGCCAGGTCTGCAGCTCCGTGTTTGTGTATAACAGGAGAGCTATGTGACAAGTTTTAAGCTTGCCTCTAATACCTACCCAAAACTGTGTGCCAGCTCTCGGTGCATAAGAGCCGTGTCTCGCGCGCCGGCTTAGCCGCTGATGGATCGCGTCATTAGACTGACGACAGTTTGAGAGGGCGGGTGACAAGCTCGCGGGTACAATAACAACACACACCCGTAGAACAATCCTTCCTCTATCGAAATTTATCTATACTTATACAATGTGTTTGTCTACCCGTGTCGGAGCCTGAAATGGTAAAGCATATGAATAATTTTATCGACAAAACAAGCATAAATATATTATTTTCTTAAAAAAACCTTTTTTTTAAAATTTTTTTTCTTTTGTCAAAATAACATTTGCAAATGTTTAACCACGATTTATTGCCTATAGGTTCAGATATGAAATGATAACTTTTTTTAATCAATATCCCCCTTACATGGTAAGTTTTGACGAAATTAAAACAAGCGCAAAAAAAACGAAATGTTTACGACTCCACAATTAGCTTGAATTGTCGATAAAATTAATTATATACATATTTTACCATTTCAGGCTCCGACACGGGTAGACAAACACATTGTATAAATACTAGCAGTGCCCCGTGGTGTTACCCGCGTAGTTCCCGATCCCGTTACTTTTACGGGATAAAAAGTAGCCTATGTGTTCTTGCTCTTATAATCTGTGTTCCAAATTTAAACCCGATCCATTCATAGGTTACGATGTGATTGCGCAACAAACATCCAAACATCCATAGAATTTGTAGGAGAAATAATCTGCCGCGGCTAGTGTATTATTACATTTTTTGGTAGGTATTCATTATTAATTGTTATAATTACTTGTGTATATTTTTTATTATCAAGTACCAAAATATGTTTAACTGGGATGTTATCGTTTTTAGCGATAAGGTCGCCAATCGTCACACTAGCTTTAAGTATTAAAGTTTTGAAACAACTAAATAAAAGGTTGATGTTTTAAATTATCTTTATTTGGTGTATTAAATGAAGCGTATCTACTCATGTATCTACGGCCACAAAACTGTCTTAGCTTTGACACCGCTCTCTTTTTTCTTTTCGCTTGAAATGATAGAGACAGCAATAGCATAGCCAAAGCCGATTTAGTTAGGTGGTAGAAAGGGAGGTCACGTTGAGCGGAATCAAAGAAGCGGCACCCTTTCATGGTTGATATTTCAAAGACACGGACGAAGAGGTTCGAACCTACTTTTGTGATAAGAACGTCTAGGCTGGGGAATGAGTTGCCTGAGTGGGTGAATCTGAGAGTGAATCGGTTTCTTCTAGGTACACACGCTTCATCGTAGACCGCATCGTCGCTTAACATCAGGCAAGATGGCGGTCAAGTGTAAAAAAGTTTTAAAAAAAACCCTGAGAAGTGAGTAGGTACCGCGCGGCGTGTGATCCACATCTGGGAATCAGCCCCGGTATAATTACGAGACGTAATGAGCGGCAGGACGAGGGACGGACGGCCGACGACAGCTCCGCGCCGTAGCGCCGTGGTAGCAGAAAAACACTCGAATTGCTCTTTTTAATCCTCGACGCAAAAACGGAGTGTTGTAAGTTTGTTGTGTTTGTGCCATCGTAGCTACCGATCGGATGAACCGCCTTAGATTATTTGGTTGAAAGATGAATTAGGAGGATCCAAATACTGGCCGTGCTCAGCGTTGCTTCAGTTTGGAGTTCGAAGGAGACACGTTGTTGTCATGTTCTTACACAAATACTTAATGGGTATATATATATATACATATCTAATAAATCACAAAAATACTCAAAAAACTAAACGGAAACCAACCTGAACATATGCGTAGATAATTGCTACACATTTTAAGTTATAACTAACTTTGAATTAAATGGGTAACGGATAACATTACTCTATTTAGTTATTTCTCACGTTTTCACTAAACTACTATGCTGATGCTAAACAGTGATGCGGTCTCCGATGGAGCGCTTTTGTTTTGAAGTAACCGATTCAGTTGCGACTTGAAGATTATATTCCTCGGGGCAATCCCTCTCAAGCAATCTATTCATTTCATAGTTTAGTGGTCTTATTTCTGAAGTGGAACCATAACTCTTTGTACGAATCATTGGAATATTAACTACTTAAAAATTATATTACCATCAGTAGCATGTGCGTTCCGTTGCCATGAGTTTAAAAAAATAACTGATTTCTCCAACCATTCCACCACTCCCACTGTGGCAGATACTGTGGCTAAGTTTCGAAGGGCAGAAAGAGGTGGTAACTGCGAACAAAACCCGTCTAGCGTCATCTATCAGATGATCACCCGCGCTAAACGAAGCCTTTGTTACCGTATTGCAAACGAGCAAGCAAACGAGCAAGCAAACGAGCAAGCAAGCGAGCAAGCAAGCGAGCAAGCGCACGAGCAAGCATATTAACAAGTGGAAGTTCGGAGGCCTCGATGTTTGGTGTTCAATCACGTTGGAATAACTAAACGGATCAGGGTTTTTATCCCGAAAATATAAATAAACAGTTTGAACAAAATGCTAAAGTGCCGAATTAATAAACTTGAGTTGTCTATCTAATGAGAAGAGGTGAACTAGTATGTGTGTGTAAAGGTACATTTATGTATAAGTTTGTCTTTACAACATCTTAGGGCCGACCAAACAGACAGCCTTTACCAATTTGTTACTTAGAAACAAACACAAATCACAAAGTTTTAATTAAAAAAACAACACCTGAAGCAATCACAGCTTAATTAGAAAAACGCTTAGCTTCTACTTTATTTGGAGGTTCTGTATAAATTATTTCTGCTGCTTATACTCACATAATATGTAAAAAAAGCGATAGAAATATTTTTGAAAAAGTGCGATTCAAAATTTATTATGATGTGGCTGGTTCGAATCCCACTTGCACCTCTGAGTATTTTAGGGTTCCGTAGCCAAATGGCAAAATACGGGACCATTATAGATTCGCTATGTCTATCTGTCACAGTCACTTTTCACTAGTCAGTTATTGAGGCTTGGTAAGTAGATGTATTCTGTAAACAGCATTAAGATTCTCATACAAGAAATAGAAAAAAAAAACAAACTATAAATATTAGGGGTGTCCCATACTTAGAACTGAAACTCAAAAAAATGTTCCTTCAAAACCATACGTGTGGGTGGGTTATCTATGGATAGGTGTTCAAAAATGATATTGAGGTTCCTAACATATTTTTTTATAAACTGAATAGTTTGCGCGCGAGACTCTTTCAAAGTGGTAAAATGCGCCCCCCTGTAACTTCTAAAATAAGAGAATGACAAAAATAAAAAAAGTGTATGATGGTTTTTACCATGGATATCGGGGGATATGCCTTGAGGGCGTGGCAGTGTCTTCTCGATACGGTTAATATGACCGTATAAATTTGACATTCATTCAGTCGCTCTGAAGCGCCTAGAGAGTACGTTGGCGCGTTAGTGATGGGGTAATGGAGTTTGCCGACGCGAAATTTCTTTGAAAATTTATTCGGTAATTTACATGGACATGGACAATGTTCGTTTTTTTCATTTTTAATTAACTACCTATTTTTCCAGATTTTTTTATTTGTTTTATGATTATTATTAATAATATATACAAAGAAATAAAATTGGAGCGTTTGTATGTAATATCAAATTAACAACTGTTTACTAAGTTGTGACAAATGAAAGTATGTACAGTACCTATACCTAAAAACTATTTTAAAACTTTTTGTCTATCTTGTTTGTTCCACTAATCTACCAAACAGATGGACCAATTATGACGGGACTTTCACTACCAGACAGCTGATCGTCTAAGGCATAACTTTTTACGTTTTTTTAACGTGTACTTTTCTCTTGCTTGATGAAAATAAAATGTTAATATTATTACTAGCCTACATTGTCCCACTGCAGGGCAAATTCCTTGCAGATAGTCCAATTCACGTCATTAGGATTTACGTCGTTCTACAGTCTGAGATATAATGTTTTACCTCCATGCCCTGTAATTTCTCTGGAAACATAGTCCTTCAAATCGGAATAAAGTGATGTTTATTAAATAAACTGTTTCATTAAAAGTCCCTTAAAATTAGTCCAGCAGTTTCAGATATTACCCAGTACAAGCAGGAAAGCAAAAAAAATATAATGTTTTTGTGTCATTGGTATCGTAAATCCTACTACCTAATATTACAAATGCCAATGTTTGGACGTTTGGGTATTTGGATGTTTGTTGCTCAATCTCGTTGAAACGTATGTTCATACGTTTCAACGAGGATCGAGTTGTAATTTGAAATACAGTAAGATTATATTTTGGAAGAACACATAGGCTTAGGCTACTTTTATCTCGATAAAAGAATGGGGAACGAGAATTACGCGGGTAAACCCGCGGAGCACTGCTAGTACTTTCGTATACATTAAACGTAAAACTGTTAATTTGAAAAATGCAAATAGATTCCTACTCCAACTTTATATTTCTTTATAGTATAATACATGTCGTACAGGGTATCAATTTTTAAATATTATAATAGTATTTACGTATTTGTATATTAGTAAAACTTAATAAATGAAAATAAAATAATACAGCCCAAAATAAAATGTCGAATAAATTTTGCAATCACTCATTTCAATCCCTAGTGACATATTATGTGGGCGTTGAGTGACTCCTTCTACATAGACAAAATTATTTGTTAATACGGAAATGTTCCGCCCATTTTATGTATGTTGTGGGAGGAGACCGGAGACACTAGGTTTCGAACTAAATTCGCAATCAAGGCATATCCCCCGAATATCCGTGGTTTTTACCATGTAACTAATCTCCAACTATCAACGAACATTAGTTTGAATGAGATCTATTAAGTAGTTTTATTGGAATACGTCATAAATTCACTATTGTTAAACACTGATTAAAGTAACAACGAACTACAAGAACTTTTATAGTATGTTACGGCTACGTTGCTGCTACGGAAGCCTTTATGGGCGAGTCCGACTCGCACTTGACCACTTTTATTTCAGTTGCAAATATACAAGCATGTAATAGCCACTAGCACCACTAGCTTAAATGGTAAAGGAAAAAAAACATCACGACGAAATCAACATGTTTAAAAAAATACATCTTTGGAAGATAATGCGTCATCAACCAATCTACGCTTAGTCAGCGTGGTGGATTATGGCTTTTAGCTAAACATTGAAAAAATACGAATGATAATTTTTAGGCAAGCAAAATTCAACAAATAAAAATGTCTAAAAAGAATACGGTCCAAAGAATATTATTACGACTGCAAAAAAAAGCTGTAGGAATAAATTTAAGAAACAAGAAGCTGAGTTAACTAAATTCCAGCTGTCACGAGAATAACAAGGTGATACAGCGAGACAGAGGGGAGGACAGAAACCCGCGGTGCCGCAGTGGCTGGGACGATTCACAATGGAAAGGTTTTAGGTTTGAATCTCGCATCTACATGGGAGTATTTTTAACCACCGACCAAAAAAAAGGGTGTATAAGTTTGACGTCGATGTCTGTTTGTCTGTTTCTGCGTGTGTCTGTCTGTTGCACCGTGGAGTTCAAAAAGTTGGAATGATTTCCATGCGTTTTTTTTGAAGGCAAATTTTCGAGCGGTGCCGGTGGTTCTTAGCTATAGTAATATTTCAAAATGGCCGCCCCAGCAAAATGGTAGACAAAATATTTCTTCACAACCTCCTTCAATATGGGTATCAAATGAAAGGGCTTGACTAGTAGAATACTCTACATTATGACAAATTTAAAATCCAACATGGCCGACACTACAAAATGGCGAAATACATTTTAATTTTCTTTTCACTATTCCTTCAATGTGGGTATCAAATGAAAGGGCTTGACTAGTCGAATGTTGTACAAATTACAAATCTAAGGTAGTCGGGGATAAATCAACATTATTAATTTTGTTCTTGTTACACTTGTATACATATGTAAATATTTGTTAGATATAATTACTGGCTTTAAAGGTGCAGTAAATTATCGTGATGGAACTGGCATGAATCTAGAATCTTGGTCATACGTCACCTAATAACCTGTTTTGTGGCAGTGTGACCGCTAATGGTCTTGATTCTCTCCTTGTGAGAGATTATTTACTAAATTTACTATGCCGTTAGTGTGTCTAGCATGCTGGCGGTATTACCATGTGTAATAGTAATGCTTATAAGCATTGGCCCAAATAAAGGCAAACATTTAGGTCACGCGTCGCTTCGATCAAACTTTCGGAAAGGTTTTTGAAAATGAGTTGAACTCCTTCCCTCCACGAACTTAAGGTCTCTACACCGAACGGGTCTAATATCTAACCACTTCCCAGGTTCGCATATTTGCACCATTTACGACGCTCAGCTACATTAGACGCTGCACCAGCCCTTCCATGTGTCTCTGGAAGAAGTGCTATGTTATTTGCATATCTCTGTTACTCACCATCACTCACTTCCTATTATTGACGTTCATATCGTGACTTATTTCATCCATACTTCGGTAAAACAAAACATTTACTTTATAAAAACAAAATTCTTTATTAAAACTTGCCCGGGACCCGAAAAACGGTTATTAAATGACGGCCGAATTAATCCAATAAGATTATTGTTGGACAGAGGAAAACAGCCAAGAAAAATTAATGAAGATTGTAAAAACAAATTGAGAGCCCTTCCCCTTGTTCCCTATAATGTCGTTTAAAAAACAAACGTTAGCAGGGCGCCGCTTGGTAATAACAATATTTATTAAATTTGGAAAAAAATATTTAACTTATAATGTGGATGATGGAACTGATTCTTGAACCAAATTTACAACGAACAGCATATTTGTGTGTATCTATGTGATGATTATGTTACGGTTTCCATCCGGGCGTGATCTTCTGAAAGATATTATAGTTTTAAAACGATAAAGCTGCCGATTGGCTGAGTGGTATAGTTGGTAGTCTGCCTGCGTGGCCAGTGCAAATATTTATGAGATTCATTGTGAGTTTTTATTCTGTATCTGGGTGCTTAATTTGTATAATAAGAATTGATATTTACAATTACATCTAGACACACGGCAGTGTGGCCAGCCAAGTTCATTCAAACAAACTGGCAAGCCGCACCATGTGTAATATTACCATTCGTAACTACTTTTGTCCTCGTTAAGCATTACATCAGCTATCTGGTTCCCATATACCACACCACCGTCTAACCCCAAACTAATGTACAATACTACTGTAATACAACATCATTGTGTTCCGGTTTGAAGGGCAATGCTTCGAGAAAAATGACAGAGTATGGAGATAAAACGCCGTATTGTCGGATTACGTGACGAGCGCAGTGCAGTGCGAGGTAATAACTTGTACTACCAATAACTGCGTGATACTGTGTTTTTTGGGCAGGCATAGGTACGAGTAAACACATAGTAGGCACATGTCCTAATAGTCTTTTTCTATACCTACTCAAAAAATGTACTATAAAATAAAATGCTCAACCAATATTTGATTTTCATACGAATTTATAACTAATCTTTCCAATATTTTGGATTAAGCGATTTGAGTCTTCCTTCCTTATTTGTACAACCAAAAAATATTAAACTAGCCACTTTGTTTCTTCTTGAGATATATAATGTACAACTTTCATATCTTCATTTTAGTATGTACTAATGTACTTGTTTAGTACAAATTTACACCACTAATGTAGCACAATAACATACATAAACAGCCCACTAAATGTTCCCACTGCTGGGACTCGGGTCTTCTCAAGGAGAGAGTCAAGGCTATAATCTACCACGCTGGCCCAGTGTGGGTTGGTGGATCGTGCGGGTTGGTAGCACAATACGTCACCTTAATGCGACTAAAGGCTTACTATTCTCTTTTGTGGTTTTAAAACAATTATTATTATCTTTATCGTAAGTGTGTTCGTTAACTTTTGCTGTCACATTGTAGTCGTATTCTTGAAGAAGCTTTTGATAGCCAGTTCTATTCTTATAATAACCTCGTCTCGTCCTAACGAGCCTCTGATGCAGCCTCGCTCCTAATTGGCCTAAGCCTGCTAACGGGGCCGGCGGGATGCAGGAAGGCCGTCGTTCTCGATAATTTCCTTCATTGGTAGACACTTCCATTTTATAAATAAAATTCCGGTAGGTAATGTTTATCGCCTGTAATATCTTATACCTTTAAACGACCAATTCTTGTAAGTATATATATATATATATATATATATATATATATATATATATATATATATATATATATAAAATAATACTAAATTACTGAACTAATACTAATAAAGGCTGAACAAAGAACCGAAACATGTACAAGCCACCTTTACTCCCCTTCACATAAAGCGTACTGTACAATATTCGTTCCTACATGTATATTATACGTTTACTAAGAGTATACATTGCAAATTGATCTCTATTGTAGTGTTAATACGATTGCTTAATGACTTCTGTGGCGTCGGGTTCAAAACAGGTGACGGTCAAGTTTCGTCTAATGGATTGGGTCCAATTCGGACCGAGAAGTCATGTTCAGCTCGGATTTTAGTTGACTTTACACTGAAGGAAGTGTTCCGGAAGGCTGTGCCTTTAATCTTCGGGATCTAGACTTCTTTTGAGCGGTTTCATTCAATCTCGTTGAGTGCTTGAGTGCTTAGCAGTTCTTCATCATCTACTTTCTTTGTAACGACATATCGAGCACACACACTTTCTTACTATTTTTTTTTTGTATCTGGTATTAGTAATATCAATCTGTATATAAATAAATAGCTTTTACGTTTTAGTCAGGAAGTATTTTTTATACATTGGTACTTATTTTGCAAAAATAACGGTACAAATAAAACCGTTTGCAGTGCATTTCAACAGTATTAAATATTGTTTTAGGTAAAGCTAACGTGAGAATAGATCGATGTCTTAAGTTACTTAAGTACTAAACTTTCAGGTTCCACAGGAAATAAAACACGTACGGCACAAGTAGCAAATACAGAGCAAATTTCGCTGTAGGTATACCTTTAATAACAACCAACATCTTAGACGAATGGATTAGGATGTAATTTTAAAAACATACTATTCAATAATTTATTGCTTCATTATAGAGATAGAAGAAAACGCAAGAGTTGATACAAAACTAAGTCGTATCACACTAAACCACAGTCACGCATTACAATGTAACAACCGTACAAGCGAAAAGTTCTATTCCGCAGTCAAATAGTGCTAAGTTTTTCATCCTCGAAATGTCTTAGGTCGTTGGCTAAAAACTTGGATGTACTATTATTTTAGATATAAAGAAGTATGTTCTAAATTTTAATTAAATTAAAGGTATACTTTTATTCTCTTCGGAATATGAATCGTCAATGATTGTAGCAAATGTCAAGAACAAGGACGAAGATTGTATGACCGTTAATTTTATTCGGCGCCGTTCCGTGAGACGCCGGCTTTATTCTCTCTGGACAGACATCTTCCGTGACGGATTTCCAATAGATATTGAAATTCCTACTTTAATGGAATAACTTGGAGTCATTTGATCCTCTAAGGTTCCCATTTTGATATCTTATGGAAATTGCTGTACATAGAAAATGTGCGTTTTGATTGTTAGTTGCCTAGTTGTGTTAATACTCTGATATAGTAAATTTGGAAGTTTTGTTTATTACCCGACTGAAAGAGGGTATGTTTTTTGCGCGTATCTTGCATGTTTGTAAATGTCTTTCTTTATTCCAATGTATCTTCCAACTGGATGGATGGAATATGACAATGGGGAATATGCATGCATTTTTGTATATTTTTAATTCACTTTTTACATTATTATAATACAATTAAAAATTTAAATACTCTTGTAAATGTACAAATTGATTTTTAACATTATATTTAAAATATCGATATAATTTGTCCAGTTTAAACGCCGCCATCTTTCCCGCGCCTACATGACGTCACAGGCCACGACCTGTGTTTGTTTACTACAAGTGTTGCAGTTACTTTGTACCGATTTTTGAGTTGTGCTAGCTAATCAAACGATGGAGAACACGACTTTTCTCTCTAACACTACTAGCTCAGTACGAATATCAACACCGTTAAAGCAGAAAACATGCCATGTGACGTCACATTTGGTTTCCACAGATAGTGATGCGTTTCGCAAACTTGAATTTCCCGCGCCTATTTTGCACTTTTTAAATAATATTTTTTTATAATTAATAACTAACTAAATAATAAAATAATTGTTTTGGCATAATGGCGGGACATTAAGGATTCTACGAAAAAAATCAAGCCAATTTAAACTACATGCATATTCCCTATTAAGATATCGTTAGATTCATCTCAAACACCTAAGTGTTCTTAGATAGTTAATTGTGTAACATAATGTTTTTATGTCTGTCGATTTTTTGCAGTCGCATTTTTTAAATTAAAGTTGTTATTGTTTGGGTCTTGAAGGCCCCAGCCTTGAGACTATCCTCGTCCATAAAAACCACCCCTCTTCTGCATCTCTAAATATTGACCGGTATTGATAGGATTGGTTGTGATTGATTATTATTTTTACTTTTGTAGGTTTACATTTGACCGCCATCTTGCCTGATGTTGAACGACGATGCGGTCTACGATGGAACGTGTTTATCTAATTATTAGCAAATAAGAAATTTTCAATTAGTAATTATTTCTAGGATAAAGCGATGCGACAAGCAGCACATATGCTTGATGGTCTTGGTCATAGCAGCACAGTATCACGTTACTATTCCGTATCCATAAACAGTCCATATCGGGATACATTTCCCTTCAAACTCGAATATAACATTTACACATTATTGCTTGGCGGTAGAATTACTCGCAAAATTGTGGTTCTTCGTCAGGCGGACTGTGTAAATAATCCTAGTCATACAAACATTATATAGTTATAAAAACGTTTTATAAAGGCCTTGTCAAATTTATAATTTTACTAATATAAAATTTCTGCTCATTTGAAGTTACAAACGTCGAACCTGTATTTATCGATATAATCTGGCTTAAACACTTTACAGGTTTTGGCATATATTTTAATATCTTAAGGAATATTTTTATCACGATAATTATTATCGGTACCAAGAAATATGATAGAAATACCGATAGAATGAGTTTGTAAAGCTATATTCAATTCAGCTACGAAGCTGCTACGCGAGGGCGTAGATTACTACGAACGTACTACGAAAAGTGCGTGGCAATAAAGGTAGGTACGTAACGAGACATAATCTACATTGATGTTGTGTTATAGAATCCTTGCTTTGATTTGTAGTAATGAGCAACAATGTACATTCATGTCTCTCTAATCTAACGGTTATTAATTATTTTAAATCGCCATCAGTCCACCATAGTCAATTTCTATATCACCCTATTCATTCGCATTCTATTATATTCATTCAAAAATCGGAGTAGTTCGAAATTAATATTAAAAAGTTCTTAAAGACATTTTAACTACAAAAATTGAAAACGCTTTGCGTAACGCTTCAAAACACTACTCTATAAAAAAACAAAGAAATCTACAACAAAATGTTTGTAGCCAAATTATTTCAAAACAATGAGAATAATTAATTAAAGTGATATAAGGAGGACATTGTGTGGACGAAGACCTAGAGCCCCATTATGAGTACTACGCGTGGGCGTAGCTACGCTACGGCGCTACGAGGCTACTACGGCGTAGCGTGGGCGGCGCGCTGTTGTGACGGGCGCGTCCGATCAGCTGTTGTTTCCAAACTTTGCCCAGATGTAGCACGATCGTGTTTTGACGTTTTACCGCCATATTATGAAATTTTACTCAACGCTTCTGTGAAGTTAAGAGTTGACAATTTTTTTAGTAAAATCAAATCAGTAGAAAAAATTAACACTGTTCGTATCGCCAAAATTACTCTGTCAAAACCAAATCAAATATTGAATACCTGTGAATCAAATTTAGCTAAGTTTTGATTCAATACATTGGAAAGCAACAGGTACATCAAAAGTCATCATTTCCGATACGTCTTGTTTTTAACTAGTCCAGCCAATTGACGCTTTGCGTACAACAAGCATAAGTCAATGGTTGCCTTTGTATGTCATACGACATAAAAAAAAAATTACAAGTATATTTCAAATGAATTGAGGCTTTTAGACAACGTTATCTTTAAGACAGCATTGTCATCCGGCTTAACGATGAGCGTTCTCTTAACGTTATTTTGTTTTTCTTCCGAAACAGAATACAAAACAAATATAATATTCTCTGATTGACTCAACCATGTTTAAAATCATTAAATTATAAGTGAAAATAAGTCACGACTTTCAAACGGTAACCAATAATAAGCCCAAACAATGCTTCTTAGACCTTGTAGTTTGTAGACGATTACCGAAGAGTTGCCAGTTCGATACAATACGCGGCCGCTTTCGCGCTCGCTCCCGCGCTCTCCCCCGCGCTCGCTCCCGCGCTCGCTCCCGCGCTCGCTCCCGCGCTCGCCCGCGCTCGCTCCCGCGCTCGCCCCCGCGCTCGCTCCCCCGCGCTCGCCCCGCGCTCGCTCCCGCGCTCGCCCCGCGCTCGCTCCCGCGCGCGCTCCCTGCGCTCGCCCCGCGCTCGCCCCGCGCTCGCCCCGCGCTCGCTCCCGCGCTCGCCCCGCGCTCGCTCCGCGCGCGCTCCGCGCTCGCTCCCCGCGCTCGCCCCCGCGCGCCCCCGCTCGCCCCGCGCTCGCTCGCTCCGCGCCCCGCGCTCGCTCCCGCGCTCGCCCCGCGCTCGCTCCCGCGCTCGCCCCGCGCTCGCTCCCGCGCGCTCGCTCGCCCCGCGCTCGCCCCGCGCTCGCTCGCCCCGCTCGCCCCGCGCTCGCTCCCGCGCTCGCCCCGCGCTCGCTCCCGCGCTCGCCCCGCGCTCGCCCCCGCGCTCGCTCCCGCGCTCGCCCCCGCGCTCGCTCCCGCGCTCGCTCCCGCGCTCGCTCCCGCGCTCGCCCCCGCGCTCGCCCCCGCGCTCGCCCCGCGCTCGCCCCGCGCTCGCCCCCGCGCTCGCTCCCGCGCTCGCCCCCACGCTCGCTCCCGCGCTCGCCCCCGCGCTCGCCACCGCCCCCGCGCCCGCGCCCGCTCCACACAATGCCGTGAAAAATGACCCATGACGCGGCAGAACAGCGCGGCCTTGCTTCATTGACATGACACAGGTATTGTAAATACATTGAAATGTGTACGGCGTTTTAAAGGGCTTAATGGTAATAAGGAAATGTTTGGGGTAAACGGTAGCCGATCTATAAAATGAGATCTTTGTTAGTTCATCTAACAAAGATCTCATTTCATAGATCGGCTACAGGTACAGGTACGTACAGGTAATTATGTACATGGTAAATAATTACCGTACAGGTAATTATTTACCATGTACATACTTACATTTGTTGATGGACATTTCTCGTATCAAAATGTTGCTTAAGCTTGTAATTTGGAATCTGGATAATTGATTTAATCTTTATGTAATTGTGAATACGCACTTGTAATACGAAAGGAACGTACATCCATAGAAGAAATAAGCCTAATTATAGAGCTAATTAAGCACAGAATTATTAGTCCTAGGAAATAATCGAACCCTACGACCTCAAGTTATCATAACAAATTATTTTTATCTTGTAAAATTAAAAAATAAGCAACATAACATTTTCAATTAATATTTTTATTATTAATACAAATTTCATGTTTAATAACTCCTTGTTTTACCCATCGTTCCATCGTTGCTAGGGAAAACAGTAATTACCTCGACGCCGGCTTGATGGCCGGTTTTTGGATGAGCTACAATGAAACATCTTGACGTAGCATTAGGTAGCTAAATAGGTGAGGTAAAATTTTATTGAGACAAACAAACAAAATTTTTACAACAGAACATTTGCGAACTTGAGCCACTAGTAGGACTTATTGATGAGAGCAATCTCTTCCAAGCAAAAAACATAAAGGTAAATAATTTACATTTTTTTTTTATTGACACCAGTTATGTGGATTAGTTGGGTAATTGGTAAGTAAACGAACCAGAGGGTTCACCAAAACCGGTATCCTTAATGTCCACGTTCTTTGACATTATTAATTACAGTTCGCAAAAAATATACCGTATCAACCCATCGAGTTCCGACTGCTGGGGCAAGTTCTCTTCTAGCCAAGTATGGAGGTCATAGTCCACAATGCTAGTCAAGTAGCGGGTCGGCAGGTTTAACTTGTCTTTGAAGAGTTAAGCCCTCCGAAAAGCAGGTTTCCTCACGATGTATTTCTTTCATCGTTTTAATGGTAGCGGCAATACGAACATGAGCACGACACGACAGTAGTTTGCGTGGGATTCGAACCGGGGTCCGGATGGACAGTTCCCTGAGTATTCCAGCCGTAGCTCACGTGACTAGCAAACAATTGTAACATACGCTTTTCTATACAAAAATGCTTGCGTATTGAGTATTGAAAATATTGAATAAATAACATATTTTATTGAAATAAATTTTTATTTGGATGGTACAAGTCTAAGTGACTGAATAGAAATACAAATCCAATCTATACTAATATTATAAAGCTGAATAGTTTGTTTGTTTGAACGCTATGATCTTGGGAAGTACTGGCTCGGATTGAAAGATTATGTATCTATTGGATAGTCCATTTATCGAGGAAGGCTTTAGGCTATAGAAAATAACGCTACTATTAATAGAAGCGGAGCATTAATCAAGAATATAACAAAATCGGGAAAAAATATTCCTTTTTGAGAGTCTTCGTACGTTTCGTGCTTTGACATGACACATGACAGCATGTGTCTAAGATTGCGTCATTAAACATCACAGATTACATACCTCTTGAATATAAAACCTTTGCTAATCATATTTTTTTTCCTAAATCTGAGTTGGTACAACCAATTTCCGACAGATGGCGTAGCAGGTAGCTGAAACGGTGTTTTGTTTGAAAGCGATATTCTCAGGAATTACTGAATCGATTTCAGTCATTCTTTCACCGTTGTATATGTACGGGATCCTGATGAGTACTATAATGTACCACGGGCAACGCCGGGGCGGACATCTAGTTTTTAATAAAAGTGAAATATACCAATAAACTAAAGCGTACTCGATACCCGTCTGCCCCCGATGTCTCGTGCCCTTTTGGATATTGGAAGTAATCTAAATATCTGGTTCCCATATAAAATAACATTGCGTTTAGGCTCGGAGCTCGACAAATTATTTTTCGTTCGCCTGACGACAAAACTACCGACCGCAGGATGAGTCCAACGCTACTGCGGACATGTAATATGCAGTAAGGAGAAAAAAAATTTTTTTCTTCGCCAAAACAAAAACGTGACTAAAATTTAAAATATAATTCAGATATTCGACCAAGAATAGTATACTGTTTAAAAATAGTAGATAACACACTAAGCATATTCTTTTCGCAAAGGATATCATACAACGAATGTTTTTAAAATACTAAGATAGTTGGCAGCATTAGTAGTAAGTATTAATTATGGGGTATTAGAAGAGCCTCGTGGTTTCACTCGTGTAATTCCCGTTCCCGTGATATTACCGGGATAAAAGTAGCCTATGTTACTTCTAATACCTTCAAGAATATGTGCACAAAGTTTCATGATGAACGGTTACATAGTCAGTACTAGTTTTCGTGTGAAAGCGTTGCAAACTTACATATTTGTAATATTAGTGATTTACCTTGGTTAGAAAAAAACTGTTCCATATAAACTGGCCTATTCGAAAGCATACAGTTTGTTTTTCATCATCAACAGCCCACTAAATGTTCCCACTGCTGCAACTCGGGCCTTCTCTCGCAAAGAGAGAGTTAAAAGGCCATAATCGACCACGCTGGCCTAATCCGGTTGGTGGATAACTCATGACTTCGAAAGGTTCTAGGTACAATTTGTTTTTAGTCTTAGTTTATATAATAAAAAGAAATTGTCAGATGCTTAAAGTCTTCTTCTTTTCATTTCTGGTTTCTATTCGGTTATATGACAATACCATAGTTATTCCAACGTCTTTATTCATTTGTTAACTATTTCAGTTGCTTTCGTGCGCTTAAAGAAAAGCCAACACGCCCAGACATAAAAAACACAACATAACCCTAGAGGCTACACACGAACATAGCGTCTCGTGTGTGTATAGCATAGTTATCATAGCCAAGAGTCTCTATAAAGGTAGTGTCAGTGTGTGCGGCGCTCCCGAGCTCGCGAGCGGTTGTTCGAATCCTTTCGGTTTTTAATAAGCGTCAAGGTGTCGCGGCCGCGCGGGGGGTGCGGGGCGCGGACCTGGGCCGGGGTTGCCAGACACCTCGCACTCAAAACTTTTATTTAACTTGTAGTTACTATGAAATTTTACTATTTTCTGCCGTATCGTGCAGGGCGAGTAGAGTAGAGTAGTAAGGACACACACCCTCTTACACACACATACGCACGAACGTAAATAAACCATCTATACACACTTACGACCGATCCCACTGCTCCCAATGTTCCCACTGAAAGAACTAAGGCCATGATCCACCACGCTGGCCCTGTGCGGGTTGGTAGATGACACATGACTTCGAAAGGTTCTAGGTACATGTCGGTTTCCTCACGATGTTTTCCTTCACCGTTTTTTAAGTTAGCGGCATTACGCACATGACTTCGAAAAGGCACCGACCGATACTTACGTGCATGCAATGAAAAAATATGATATTGAGATTTTTGTTTCAATTACAATTTAATTTATATTTATCCAAATAGGCGTATGAATATATTGTTTCATCGTTGGTCAAACTGCTGCCATCTCTATTTTATTAATTTCATTATTTTTATGGAGTGAGATGTGTTATGAAATAATATTAAAAAAAAAATCTTCCGGACTGCAATCTAACTGTGTTTAAATTTTAACCAGATCCGTTTAGACGTCTCGGCGAGATTGAACAACCAACATCCAAAACTTCGTATTTATATTAATTGTTATATTTAAATATATAAATTAATGTATATAATAGCCTAACGTCAATACTATTATCATTTAGGTGTTGCTTTGGGCACATACCAGATTGTTATTGTTTACATCCTCATTTTTTTTTGTCACTCACATTACCAAGTTTTTTTTTGTAAAATAATGGTTCGAAGAAGTACATAGAATTGAAAATGGCATCAATACCCAATACTCAAATCTTTATGGCGTCATATTAATGCTTTGTACGATATGTATGTAAAAAGTAAAACCGTCGATGTAGAGCGAGAGGCGTAGATGTAGCGTGTGTTCCGTAGAGCGCGCGGGCCGCAGCTCGGGCGCGCTCGGCAGACAGCCGCCCACGCGCGCGGCGGCGGACGTGCGCTCTCCACTCCGCCCGCGGCCGGGCCGCGGCCCGCCGCCTCACCACGTTTTCTACTTTTCTACTACACATCGGTAAGTTCTTTCAACACCTTCAAAATTATCTATAAAACCCTAAAAAAATATTAACATTTTTCTTCTACCTATCGCGCCGCAGTTATTTTTCATAATAAACTTAGCGTCTCAGATTCGGGGGAAGATTGAGAGGCTTATTTTTTCGGCGCTGGGCTTTGACGGGATCTTCTTTGATTTTGGTTTGTTTTTTTACTGTTTATCGCGGAGTTTGTTGAAGAAATTGTTTGTTATTTGTAATGGTTGAGTGGTTTTTGCATTATTTGTTTTTATGTGTATGTTTTCGTTTTTCGTACTAGCGGATAAAACATTAAAATAGAATTTATCTAGCTATTGTTGGTAATATCTGACTCGAGGTAACTTAGTAAATAAATGTATGTTTTATTTGAAATAAAAAAAAGAAATTAGATAATATTAAAATTGACATAATTAAGGTTTTAAAATTATCAAGATAAGTTTATCAAATTAAAAAAAGTATTATTTTGTAACTATACGGAGAAAATAAAAACGAAATACCTTGCATATTTATTTCATCTCAAAATATTTTATTTATTCAAAATTATAAAATAATTGTTTTATTTTAAAATATATTTTTTGAGAATAAGCTTTATCCTGAAAGCATTTACTGCATTTTAAATAAGTTATTATGTGTGGTAACATTTAAAGTTTAGTTTTAAGAGTTTAGTACTAAACATTGGATTAAACTAGTACGGGTGCAACTTATATACATACTACAAGTGTTAATGCATCCATATTTATTCATACTTACTCCAACTACTGAGTATGCTACGGATATAAAAAAAAAATATCGTACTTGTGTACCTCAAAACAATTTTAACTCAATGTTATTTGAGTTTGTTCGATGTCACAAACGTCGAATTTATTTATTACATCAAAAAAACATGTATGAAAAAACATTTATTTATTTTTCACGACAAAATAACAATTTATTTTCTCTTGAAAAGCAATCTTGAAACAAAACCGACTTCAATTTAAAATTGAATTCAGACACGTGACCAAATTGCATAAAAAACTACGTCCAAGTCGTTTAGATAAATGAAAACAATTTTTAGTTTTTTTGTTGATATTTCAAAAACCACCACACCAATTTCGATAAAAATATGAAAACCTAAGAACGGAATCTACGAAAAAATAATAATATCAAAATCCATTCACAATTCGCGAATCAATCGCGTAACATCAAAGTCAAAGTATTTTATTCATAAATATACAATTTACACGTCAAAATAAAAACAAAAGAAAGAGCATACAAATTGTATACATTTTCAAAGTTTGAATGACTACTTTACTGTATTACAATAATTATTGTACAAAAAACTGCCAAGCATTATACGAGTATAATGTCTTTATTGCAATTGTACTCACCTATGTGAAATTTATTTATTTACATTTTTATGGGAACTTTGCCATCACTCTCTAAAAATTCATCTTTGAGGATTTAATCAAAGCGTAACAAAAATAAAACCTGCCAAGTCCGAGTGGGATTTGCCCACGAAGGGTTCTGTACTTATTTGTAACGATAACATAAAACTAAATATTATGTGTATAGTTAAAGCGTCTACCTGTCACCGTTATGTAGCAAGAAACGGTAAAAAAAACAAGTTTGTTGTATGGGAATAAATATTTATTTTATTTTAGTATTTTTTGTTATAGCGGCATAAGAAATATATCATCTGTGAAAATGTCTGTCTAGGTATTACCGTTCTTGAGATAACGGACAGACAGACGTGACAGACGGATGGACGGACGGATAGCCAAGTCTCAGTAATGGGGTCCCGATTTACCCTTAGGGTACGACACCTTAAAAAAACATACGACTGAATTGAGAACCTCCTCCTTTTTTAAGGTCGATTAAGAATTAGATATTATGTATGTTTTTGTTTTGGAAGGGTTCCCTTGCTTTTCGATCACAATGATTATACTTACTTTAATACAACTTCATGTATAGGTAAATTAAATTGACACCGTGAACTACTATATCTATTGCAACCAAAATAATCGTCACAAACCTACACCACCCTTTTAAACTAATCATAATCAGTTTTAATCCACCACGGGTTGACGAATCTTTTTAATTGCCTTCTCTATTTCGTAACATTTTTTTAGGAAATCGGGCTTCATCAGAATTTTCTAATCTAACTCTCTTCGAGGACGAACTTTTTTAATACCAATAAGTAAAATTAATAAGCGCCAAAGAAGTTCGACACACGAGCGCGATCCCCCAGCTTTCAACTTTCTTCTCCAACATTCTATTACTTGGGATCTAAAAAGGCCCATTTAAAGATAAAAACATATCTATATATGTCAAACGTCTATAAATTATAACAAAAACAAAATTAAAAATTTTGATTAATCCTCGACTACCTCGGATTTGTTACCTGTACAACATTATACTAGTCAAGCCCTTTCATTTGATACCCATATTAAAAAGGTTGTGAAAAAATAAATGTATGACGCCATTTTGTGGTAGCGGCCATCTTGGATTTGAAATTTGTTATAGGTAGTGTATAGTATTCTACTAATCAAGCCCTTTCATTTGATACCCATATTGAGGTAGGTTGTGAAGAAATATTTTGTCCGCCATTCCAAACTAAGCAAAGCTTGTGTGATGGCAGCCAGATAGCTGATATAATACTTATATAGTTTTAAATACATAGAATTACCCAGACACAGTGCAAACATTTGAATTCATCACACAAATTTTGCACTGGGTGGGAATCGAACCCACGACCCTCGGCTTCGCAGGCAGAGCTACTACCAACCAAGCCACTAGGGCAGTCGATATATTTTACGTAGATATATTTTATAATACATTGTTTTATTATAATCAAATTTCGAAGCTATCTGTACCACGTGCACTCATCTGTAATACGTTATTGTAGTGGCTGAAATGGACTAATTATGATTTGCATTAGGTTTTGCTAAAAAAAATGTAAAGGATTTTCCTGGAGTTTTATAGAGTATATTTGCTTTGTTTAATTAAAAACGATATTAGTTTACTTGATTAGTAGATTATTATTTTAGTTAATTAGTTTCAATTACATATGACCAAGTTTTTAGCATTATTATAAATAAAGTAGGGTTAATTATTACTATCCAGTTTTTCAGTTTTTATCAATATTCCCACTTTTACTGATAAGAAGATTCTTGTTACATTTTAAATAAAGAGTTCTGAGACAAGCAAAACATGTGCCTGATGGTACACAACATGCCTGCCACATAACAGCACAGTGACACGCAGCTATTGGAACATGAAAAGTCCAAATCATTACTTAGCACTGCACTGCGCTCATCACCCAGAGATCTAAGATGATATATCTCTAAGCCCTGTAATTTCTCTGGAAACATTGCCCTTCAAAACGGAGCATAGCCATTACTCGTCGTTATAAGCGTAAGGCTTAGATAGTAACTTAAAAGTAAGGATATTCTGTTATAAAACGTGTATAAAATTGTAGTACAATGAATGAATTGAACAATTATTAGCTATGACCAAACTTGCTTGGCAACGGGAAATAACAGAAATCATTTTATTATTATGAGCTAACTGAACGTAATTAAAAAAAGAATAAATAAGAAAAGTAAATGATTGTTGTAATAAATTCTTCTTTCGATATTAAAATCTCAATCTGGCTAATGTTCCCAAACAGCCTGTCAGGCTTGTTTTCCTTGTCAGGCCCGGGCCGCCGCCGCCGGGCCCGAGGCCTGTGGGCCAATACATATACAAAAACTTTATCCTGCTAATATTACATACTAGCAGTTGCCCGCGGTTTACCCGCGTAGTTTCTATTCTCTTTCGTTCCGCCCGTTCCCTTCGTTCAAAGTAGTCTATGTGTTAATCGATACTACTATTATATATTCTGTAGTGGTAGGACTCATGGCAGAGTGCGTCTGGGGAAGTACCACACCTGTGCCAGTTATTCTCTTATTCTACCGCCAAGCAGTTATTACAGCTGGTCTAGTCGGGAGAAAGGTGCTTGTCGATCCGGAGACCCCGGCTTCAAACCCCACACGCACCACCGTCTTTTCGAAGTCATGTGCGTAATGCCGCTAACTTAAAACGGTGAAGGAAAACATCGTGGCGAAACCGACATGTACCTAGAATCTTTCGAAGTCAAGTGTCATCCGCACTGGGCCAGCGTGGTGGATTATGGCCTCAACTCTCTCCTTGCGAGAGAAGGCCCCGAGTCCCATCAGTGGGAACATTTAGTGGGCTATTGATGAAGCAGTAATGTGCAAGCATTACTGTGAAGGGGAATGTTTCCAGAGAAATTACAGGGCTTAGAGACATAACATCTTAGATCTCAGGGTGACGAGCGCAGTGCAGTGCTGGGCAATGATTTAGACTCTTCATGTTCCAATAGCTGCGTGTCACTGTGCTATTATGTGGCAGGCATGTTGCTTACTATCAGGCACATGTCCTGCTCTTAGCGTCACTTTCATATATTTTAATTTTGAAGTGACGAGACGAGCAGGACATGTGCCTGATGGTAACCAACATGCCAGCCACATTACAATCCGTGATCCAAATTTCAACCACAGCTATTCGATGTCACTGAGCAACAAACATCCAAAAATCAATCTGTACAAACGGTCGCATTTAATATAATATAATTTGTCATTACTGGTTTCATTTTTTTGAGATCTGTGGGAATTTTTATTGTATTGCTTATTCCATTCATACAACTTTACGGTACAACCTATGTATGATTCATAATAGAACGTGGAAAAATCCCTGTACAATGTATGTGATTGTTATGAGACCGAATCTGCCAATTTGATGGCATTATGTCGGGGCTCGCTTCGTTGACTCACTTCGATAGCTTTTGGGGATAAATGGAATCTACTGCGTTGCTATTCCTTTATGTGAACCAATATTTCGAAGTACAGAAATTAAATGTCAATTTGTTAAAAAAAAAATTACTTGCGCGCCTGAATTTTGCAACATATAAGTAGTATTTAATGTGCCGTTATTATGTATGTACAGCCCCTTGGGGACTTGGGGAAAAACACAAAATTATAGCTATACAATTCTTATAAAACCTTTTCATTATGATGGAAATTAAATAGTTTTCCAAATATTTATTTAGACGTTGGTACAAAAAAAAAATGGCCCAATTTTTCTTAACCTCTGTGACGTTAGCTCAAAGATACAAAACTGAGATTGACTTTGGTTAGTAATTAGTAGTGGTGATTTGCTAATTATTCTACCGCCAATCAGTAATGTGCAAGGATTACTACGTTCCAGTTTGAAGGGCAATGTTTCCAGTGAAATTACAGGACGTAGAGTTAAAAGACCTCATATCTGTGGGTGACGAACGCGTTGCAGTGCTACGAGTAGGTAATGACTGGGACTCGTTCATGTTCCAATAGCTGCGTGTCACTGTGCTGTTATGGGCAGGCATGTTGCTTTCCATCATGTTCTACTCGTCTTGTCACTTTACACTATAAAAAAATAAAAGTGGTCAAGTACCAGTCGGACTCGCCCATGAAGACTTCCAAAGCAGCAAGTAACATAATGTAAAAGTTCTTGTAGTTCGTTCTTACTGTAATCAGTGTTTTAACAATAATAGTGAATTTATAACGTATTAAAATGCAACAGCTTACTAAATCTCATTCAAACCAATTTTCGTTGAAAGTCTACATGGTACATCATATTTTTTTTTAGTTTTGTCATTTTCTTATTTTAGAGGAAGTTAGAGGGGGACATTTTACCACTTTGAAAGAGTCTCTCGCGCAAACTATTCAGTTTAGAAAAAAAAATGAGTTTCAATTCTAAGTATGGGACATCCCAAAAATTTATTGCTTTTTTCCTATTTTTTGTATGAAAATCTGAATGCGGCTCACAGAATTTATCTACTTACCAAGTTTCCGTAGCATAGTTCTTAGAGTTTCGGAAAAAAGTGGCTGTAACATGCGAACGGACAGACAGACAGACATGATGAATCTATAAGGGTACACTTTACCATTTGGCTACGGTACCCTAAAAACAAAACAAATCGAATTGATGTTTAGCATTAATCTCAAAGCTTGTAACTTTAAGATACCTAGCTCATATAATTTTATTTATTACTTATACCATTGTAAATAGACATACTTATGATACCTACATAGAAACAACCAGACACAGAGCAAATATTTGTGTTGTAATGTAATAAAGCCAGAATAAAGCCGTAATATGTTAGTGCTCACGTCAAATGACAATAATATCAGCATCAAACGCTTGAAAATCTAAAACATCGCCGTAAAATTGCCAACATGGCGGGGTTTATCATAATTGTGTAACACGGAGAATGTGCAGATGATCTAATAGTATTTAATACTACCTTGCGTTTTATCTATTGACTACTCGTAGCTCGCTACAACTAGCTCGAAAAAGCTACATCGTTTCATGGCAAATTTTCTAAAAATGAAGAAATTTGACTCTACTGTTGTAGCAAAAATGCCTAGGCTGTCACTTTGCCAGAGTGTTTTTTTCTAGTAAATTAAATTTTGTTCAACTGTCTTCAAGTCAGGATTGAATTGATTTCTTTTAGGTAAACGTGCTTCATGGTAGCTCGCATTGCCCGCTTGACGTTAGACACGAAAGCGGTCAAGTGTAGACAAAGTATCGGCAAAAAACTGTGTAAGCATATAAAAAATGCTTTATGTCTCCGTTTTACGATACCTAACAAGATTTTCAATATTTAAAGACCCTGCCAAAATCAGCGGCGAGTGCCAAAGCACCGTCCTCTTCTAACGACGCCCTTTAGAGAGGGACAGATGGGTAGTACGCTCGCAAGTAGGTCAAGTTCACCAGTTGGAGCCGAATTTAATGTTCTCAAGTTTGACAATAAATATATGGGCGAGCGGCGGCGGAGGTGAGCGCAGGGCTATCGACTAACTATCCGAACGAGGAGTGTATTAAACGACTTTTAAACCGTCGACGTTAAAACGATGGAGTGTTATAGATTTGACGTGTCTCTCCCTCACTCTCTCTGCGTGCGGCCGTCTGTGGCGTCCATGGCTCCTGAACGGAAGAAATGATTTCGATCTGATGTTAAGCGACGATACCGGCCACGACGACGCGTGCTTACCTAGATACAACTGATACACTCTCGAATTGTAAAAAGATTGTAACCACAGAGTTTAATAGTAATAATAATAAATAGTTTATTTCCAAAAATTACAATATTTACAGCACGTTTAACATTACAGTAAATTCATTGTTAATTAACATATGTCTACATATATGTACTACGTATAGAGTTAGCAGAAACGCTTTACACCGAAAGCAAGGGTAGCATATTTCTGGCTTTGTCGCTCTTGTGGAAGTGTCATACTTTTGTCGCGGCGCAAAACTCTGTTGCCATAGAAAGTATGCACGTTATCTGCTTACGATCGACACAAACGAACCATGCGGGTAATCTAACTCTATACGTTAATTTTACTCATTGACTGTAACCATCGTGAAAAACATTTCAAAGCCCAGATGGTATTATTACAAAAGTCGAGTCAATCCTCTTCTATTTATTCTAAGAAACGATGTCGCTTTTCGTATTACACGCAGTCCTATAGAAAAAAGGGCCAGGTGATATTAGATCACACAGATCAGTTGCTCACTCTTCGAAATGTATCCAACAAAAAACCGACGGCAATTCAACGGTGATGTTCCAGACTTTGGAGGTTTAAGCACTAGTAGCAATGTTGGCAAGTAGGTATAATTGAAGAAGTCTGGGAGTGGGAACCCTGGGGGCAGGGGCGCGGGCGCGAGGAAGTTTTTACATTAATCTGGTTAACGGCGCTCTCTGTGCCCAGGTGGAGCGCGCCACACTAAGGATTTTAGCCAATAGTGTCATATAATACATAGACAACATAGACATCATTCGATTGATAGTCCTTTGGACCATTAAATTGTATACTTTTAAAATTTAAAAACAAAGTGCTAAGGGTTAGGAGTTCTACGTATCTACGTACTTAAGCAAGATAATTTCATTTACTCCGAAAAAATTAAAGCTGACTTCAATTTAAAATCTTTGACCAAATTAAAATCAGACAATTTAAAGTGTCTGAGGATACACTTACTTGACAACATTTCATAATTTTAGAACATTTTCAAGACTTCTATGAGCAAATTAAAAAGCATATTTCATAGCAAAAAGCATACGATATTTATTTTCCAAATTAGCACTGTAGCTCATCCCTAAGAGATATAACTGTAATTTCTCTGGAAACGTTGCTTTTTAAACCGGAACACAGTAATGTTTGCCATTAACAGTTTGGCGGAAAATAAGTGATAAAGGTACTTTCTCAGGAAGACTTTGCAAATTGTCTATCTTTACTTAGTCTACTGTTGGGCGCAGGCTTCTCCAATAGCTCTCTACTCAGGCGATTAGCTTTAGGTTTCCAGCTCCTGCCTGCAGCTGCCTTCCGAATATCTGCACTCTATCGTGTCTCAGGGTATCCCTTCAATCCCTCTCAAATATTATTGTTTGACAAATAATTGTTTGCCACAGATTTTCTTTTCTGTATTCAGAAAAGATTTAATAATTTAAATCAGCTAGTGAAAAACACTTAGTATTGTAAATAAAACCATCGTGAGCAAACAAGCGGCCGATACCCGCGCAATAAAACTGATTTACGGAATGCGCGGAGCCGGGGACAGTGCCACTGCTACCGAACCGATGATCGATACTCCGCGGACACCGATTATAATATAACACTACAGCGGTTTCCCAACCACCATACTAATATTATAGTTATGAGTGTTTGTAGCTACGGCTGCTTTAATCAAGAGAACAGCAATAAAATGATTTCTGGAATGCCGGAGCCCCTGGTTCGATTTCACGCACACCATTGTATTTTCGAAGTCATGTGCGTAACGCCACAAACTTTAAAAAAGGCGAAGGAACACATCGTGAGGAACCCGACATGTTCCTAATTTTTTTTGAAGGTATGTGTTATTCACCAATCCTTACTAGGACAGCCTTAACGACGTCCTTGAGAAAGAAGGTCCCGGGTTCCAGCAGCGGGAACATTTAGTGGGTTGCTCATATTTACGCTTATGGATGTGTGTTACTCTTTCACATAAAAAAACACTGAATGGATTTTCATGACATTTGGTCACTAGATAAATAGTTTGGAATGAAACAGTCTATTTTTTACGCTGTGGAAATAACAGGATCCGGAACCACGCGGCTGAAACCGCGGGATACTCCTAGTATATTTGATAATTCTACAGGGTACAATAGGCATCACGACTCTTTTTTGATTTAATGTGCGATCAAAAGGTTACTCAGTAACTAAAACACAGGTGAAAAAATTACTTTACTATCTTAAAAACTTCCCGTGATTTCACGATTTTAAAATCACAATTTTGGACTCTCCCAAAAACGCTACAGAAGTGTGACGTCACTGTGTCGTATTTTCTATGCGTCGCGCGTAAAGTTTGTATGTTAGCTATAGTAAATATTGCGTTTATGAAACCTGTTTAATAACAAAAGTCACTTGAAATTGAATGGGCTGTCCAATGGTAAATACATTTTACAATAATTTTGTACTTTTCAATTGGACTTGCCCATATTCAGCTTTGAATGATCATAAAGTAAGTTACACAAAAAATAACAATTAAAATTGGTACATATTTTATTCTATTTATTATATTTATATTTTATCAAATAATTTAATAAAATTACAGGACCTGTCGTCACGCCTATTGTTTTATGATAGTGTCCTGAACCAACGAGGAGAATTGGCTTATTTTCGTAATGGAATGCTTAGCCTGAGGAACGTCCAACATAGCGGATGAACTCTAACCACAACAGCTATATCAAAATTCACTTAAACGTTTACGACTTACTGCTTTGTGTCCAGAGAAAGTAAAGGGAACGGAAACGACGCGGGTAAAACTGCGGGGCGCTACCAGTACGTAGAAAAATATTATATTTTATTCTTACCATCGTCTTCCATTCAAATTCTTTCTAAGAAATCCAGAAATACTTAGACAAGATAGAATAGAAAAATAAAGTAATTTCCGAAGAAAACTTGTAATAACGCGATAGTTTATCTAATTTAGTTGGATTGCGTAAGGGATCGCGTAATCCCTCCGTAATTGTCTCGCAGCAGTCCACAAATCTCCACTGAAAGATAAAAGGCCTCGATTTGAAAAACTTTAAAAGAAAATTGCGATTTCTGCCTCAAGAAACTTTTATTACTTTTTCTATCGAAGACAAAAACACTCCGGGAACGTGACAGGCTAAGTTAGGTTAACACCGTTATTAATTTTTCTGGGAGTCCATTTGCAACTGTCCCAGAATGAAGTAATTTTTTGCAAAATAAACGGGTGATGGATGATGATTTTTGTCATCTCTATCAACGAACTGGCTCTGCTTTCCGGTTTTATCCGTTCATGGCAAATGCTCAACGGCGTTTGCCTTGAACTGGGCTGTCAGTTTCTACAATGTTTATTTAAATCAGACTAGAAATTTTCGAGAATAGCGCATTTCACAAAATAAAAAAAAACGTGGTCTTAAACTGCTCGAATAAAAATTTACTGAAAAAAAAATCGCAAGATCCGCCTAAAACTAGTTTACGCGTCTACTTTGTTTTCGCTCGCTTATGTAGCAGCAATCGCAGCAATCTGTCTCTCATAATATAAATTTTGCTTCGTTTGATGGTAGTTCCTCATCGAAGTGAAAAATGTCCAACAATATGTGTTTATGTATTACTTTTTTACGCTGAATCAGTTCATATTATTTATTCTACAGCTGAGCGTCTACGTAACGTTAGGTTTCTTCGCATAGCTTCCTATATCTGGAGGTCCTATATACTTTAACTGTTGGACACCTGGTATTGCACATAGGTATTATACGCACAATCTTGTTTCAGTCTATACCATTAATGACGAAACTATTAGACACATACCTATGTAGACTTGACAGTAAGTGTTAAACAATATAGACTTCTATTTACACCTACATACGGTCAATTTGGTTTGTGTATTTTCACAATTCAGTCCAGCTAAAATTTATACGTGCAGTGACAAAACTTATACTAAAAAAATTACAAATAAATTAGGCTGGCCGCGTAAAATTTATGAAAGACCCTATTCCGTTTTTTTTTTACATTATATGTATTAATAATCATAATAGGTATTCTTTGTACGAGTAGTTTTAAGTGAGAGGACTGAGCTTTTATTACCAAACTAAAATACAAGAACTACACAACGCTACATGTCTAACTACTTACACTAAGCACACCTGAATTATCTATAGACCACTGTAGGTATACAGATAATCAAGATTTTCAAGCCCACTACCAATCGGAAGTGTACACAGCATGCTGGCGGCATTACCATGCTGAATGGCTATGTAGTTTTAAATATGACTTAAGAAGATTTAGATTTATGTAGTACCAGCATCGCCCCGCGGTGCTACCCGCGTAGTTCACGTTCCCGTTATTTTTCAAGATATACAGTAGCCTGTGTTCTTCTAGCCTATAATCTAGAGGTATATGTATGTTTTAAATTTCAGTCCGATCCGTTCAGACGTTACGACGTAATTGAGCAACAAACATCCACACATTATCATTTTTAATATTAGTAGTATTTGAAATGCACAGTGAAGGGACGAGCAAGACATGCGCCTGATGGCAAGGTGCACGCCTGTCTACAGCAGAACGGTACCATGCAGCTTTTTAAATTATTTAAATTCCAAATCACTGCCCATTACTGCACTTTTTTGTATCTCACAAAGAAAAAATGATTTATCTCGTTGCCCCGTTCTGATAGTATAAACAAATAACAGAGTATTTTTATGCTTCTAATGTTTTGAAGTCTCTGATAAAATCAATGTCATCTAACACTAAGGCTTTTCCGACAAACTTAATTAGTCGAGAGCATCTCTTTTGTTGTCGATGTTTATAAGTACGCCGATAAGCAAGCAATTTAAGAACAAATATTTGAACGTCTAGGCTGTAGAATGCGCTGCCTGGGGGTTTCCAGGTGGTTACGAGTATCTTTGTGTCTTAAAATCGAGAGCGAATCGGTTTCTTCTAAGTAAGCGTCGTCGCTTAACATCAGGCGAAATATCGGTCAATTGCAAACCTATAAAAGTGAAAAGTGCATCTTGCAAAGAAACTCTCAAAATTGAAACTTCCAGAATATTGTAGTGAGTCGTGAAATTGGCCTAGTTAGTTGCAGAGCGTTGCACACTTTATTGCCGCGCTCCGTCGTAGCGGCGCGGGCGCGACAAAGTTCCACAGTTTAATGTATATTTTATTTCTCGCCGTAACTTGCTAGTTTTATAGGGGAACAGCGAACGGAATCGCGCGCTCAACTATCTGGAACTCGGCACTAATGTATGTAGTAATGGTCTTTGAACAACTTAACTCGATTTTCGATTATAGAGGTGTGGAAAGAACTGTTTCCAAACATTCAGTCAAGGCTTACGCGAACCATAAAATAGGCAAGTTATACCGACAACCGATAGAAGTGACCACTTTACACATAAGCTGGAACCTTGTCACATAGCAGTACAAACCTGCCTGGTTGAGAGCCGGGCAAAATAGATCCGTACATTTTTTAAATTTTATTTAATTTTTTTAATACAGTGAGTATGTTTGAGGCTATTTGTTATTTTAGGTTGTAGTGTAAAGTTTAAAGAACAAAAAATAATAATTAACCTTATTGTAACATTTGAATGGACTACATTGTTGTTTTCACAATGAATTACACAAAGGAGTTCAAAAATGTTCTCACAAAAACCTGTAATTCTTATTACTTAAACGATAGCAATTCCTTTGAAAACTCATGTAATGAGGAAGTCTCATGTGTTCCGTTGGACGTGTCTGTATTCGCTGGGACGTACTCGCGGGCTCAGTAGCGGGTCCAGTGCGTTGGGTGGTGGTACTGACTTACTGTTGTTAAAAAGTATCAGTTCCAGTTATTGCTATGACAGTAGCCTATGTGCTATTTTAGACCAGAATCTGCGTTTCACAGGCTGATCTGTTGAACCGTTCAACTGTCAAACTGACGTGATAAAGCAAATTAATATCCAATTTCAATGAAATCTAAATTTTTTTAGACAACCTATTTGCAATAAATTTGCTGATATATTTACTAAATTTGAATATAAAATACTTTTTACCCAATAAACAGCTCGGTGAAAGTCGTTGTATAGCGGGATCTTAGACTATGTTTCCATTCTGTGACAAGGAGAAAGTCAAGGCCATAATATCCCGCGCTGGCGCAGTGTGGGTTGGTACATGACGCATTACCTAGAAACATTTCAGGTTGACAGTGGCGGGCCTGGGAACCGGACCAGGGCTTCTAGATCGGCAGTTACCATTCTCCCGACTAGACCAATTTACTAGACCAGCTATTACTTTCTAGACCAGCCGTATCTTTCTAGACCCGCCGTATCTTTCTAGACCAGCTGTATCTTTCTAGACCAGCCGTATCTTTCTAGACCAGCCGTATCTTTCTAGACCAGCCATAATTTTCTAAACCAGCCGTAACATGCTAGATTAGCCGTAGTTTGCTAAACCAGTCTTATCTTTCTAGAGCAGCCGTCACTAAGCCCCTTAGCCCCCCCTGGGTCCGCTAGCTCTCCTACCGGCAGTATAAATGGTTGAAGCCCTCCATTGTCAGGTATAAGGCTCTATTGTGTTACCGGAGCTTGCTCGACTCACGGGATATATAACATGTGCTGTTCCATACACTCCACGTGGGAACAACCCTCCAGTGAACTTAATCCGAGTAATCCTGAAGATCAGCAAGGTTTATGTTTTGTGTATATTTCAAAAGTGTAGCAGAAATCTTGAAGAAAATATTTAATATATAATACTTGTTTATAGAATGTACGGCTGGTCTAGTCGGGAGAAAGGCGACTGCCATCCTGGAGTCCCGGGTTCAAATCCCACGCGCACCACTGTATTTTCAAAGTCGTTTGCGTAATGCTGCTAACATAAAACGGCGAAGGAAAACATCGTGACGAAACCGACATGTACCTAGAATCTTTCGAGGTCACGTGTCATCCACCAACATGCACTGGCCCAGCGTCGTGGGTTATGACCTTGACTCTCTCCTTGCGCGAGAACCTGAGCTCTAGCAGTGGAAACTTAGCAGTGTCTGTTTATGCTATTGCATAGAATTTAATTAGAATTTATAGAATTAATCATATAAATGAACAGATTAGATACCGCAAAATTGAGCTTAATGTGAAATAATAATGAGTAACTACAGCGTTGTTAGCATTCCATAAACAAGTCTTCATTAGTTGAAGGTTGTCACAATAACTCCGACGGTTCAACGACTCCCCGCCAATTGAGAAACTTTCTTCTAATTAGTACTACGGTAAATACATGGTTACACTGTTGCTTTCACTAAGATATAGAAGATAGGTAGAAAACTATATTTAAGACAAAAATATAATTAAAAACGAAGTTTTGCTCCTAAGTCCACGGTTACCTGACAGAAATCGAATGCCGCTTCCGCATCTGAATATTTTTAATTGACCATTTGTGTGGGATTGTCATCACTAATGGCTTCCACTGTGAAGAAAAAAGAATCCACGTCGTACAAAAACATTTTTCGCCAGTGTGGTGGATTATGATCTTGATTCTCTACTTGTGCGATAAATGCGCGAGTTTCAGCAGTGAGAACGTTTTTACGACGTGTGTGCATATTGACATCTAAGAAACGATATAATTCATTTGGCAGAAAAATTTCTGTTTGGAGTGATTTTTTACGACACAACCCGCGCACTGGCTCATGTACATACAGTGGTAAATAAAGTAATTAGTCCATCACGTCGGTTAAGTTATTAAAAAAGATTGTACATGTATTTTGACGTGACAACGTCTTATAAATTGGTTTGCCGGGTGACACTTCAAGAAACTGCGTTACGCTCCGCTCACGTTATGCGCTCACAACGAGAGCGAGTGAGAGGCACGCGTCCCTTCCACTCGGGCATGGTAAGCCCGCCTAAGAGCGAGAGAGACAGACATAAAAAGTGAAAGGCACGCGTCCCTTCCGTAAAATTATTTTACCACTCAAAGTCGTTGTCACGTAAAACTTTCGCCCGTATACCGACTTTACAGGCAACCAATTTTTTTCACGTCCAGTACATATACAGTTTTCGTGCGTTTTTTAAACTGCTCATGACAGTTAGCCTGGAATGGGCTCTGCCTTTACTCTAATAACTTTGGACGAGAGCTGAGGAGCGTTAGTTGCGGGTTAGCTTTAGTTATACTTCTTAAAAATTAAAGAAGTAAATTAATAAATATTGGTGAACAATTCACACACAACACCATCTAATCCCAAACTACGCAAAGCTTGTGGTACTATGGCGGCCAGATAGCTGATATAATACTTATATAGTTCTAAATACATACTTATTATACATAGAAAAACCCAGACACAGTACAAATATTTGGTTTCATCACACAAACATTAGCACTGGGTGGGAATGGAACCCACGACCCTCGGCTTCGCAGGCAGAGTTCCTACTCAATAAGCCACGATGCCAGAGAAGTAGAACTGATTGTGTGTTGAACACTCTTCATTAAATAGTATTGAATTCCATGAAATAATAGGTTTGATAGTCTTGTTATTTGTTGAATGAATAAAATTAAATATCTGATTTGTGTATAAAATACAGTTTTTCATGCACTGCAATACAAACCCGCTGCGGCGTCGATAACCGCTTCACAGACGGGGCCAGGAAATGAAACGATCTCGTTCGGCAAATAGCAGCTTGCGACAGCGGACACAAGACCACAAGCCACGGCACCTTTGAACCTATAGCCAATATTTATTCTGTGCCTATAGTGCCACTAACTTATCTTGTACAGCGGCCAAATGCGAAACTACTGAGTTACGAGTATTAAAGAAAACATTTTTTTGTAATAAGTGGCAAGACTTTTCGGTCGTGGTGCCATCCCGGCGCATTTATCGCCATATTTTTTAACAAACTTCTATGAAAGGAGGAGGTTTTTTGACGTGACAACGTCTTATAAATTGGTTTGCCGGGTGACACTTCAAGAAACTGCGTTACGCTCCGCTCACGTTATGCGCTCACAACGAGAGCGAGTGAGAGGCACGCGTCCCTTCCACTCGGGCATGGTTAGCCCGCCTAAGAGCGAGAGAGACAGACATAAAAAGTGAAAGGCACGCGTCCCTTCCGTAAAATTATTTTACCACTCAAAGTCGTTGTCACGTAAAACTTTCGCCCGTATACCGACTTTACAGGCAACCAATTTTTTTAACTTTTATAGGTTTACACTCGGCCGCCATCTCGCCTGATGTTAAGCGACGATGCGGTCTACGATGGAGCGTGTTTACCTAGAAAAAACCGATTCACTCTCGATTTGAAGACACAAAGATTGTAACCAATAGGGAAAACCCAACGTATTCCACAGCCTAGACGTTTTTATCACAAAAGTAGAGTCAAATCTCTTCGTTCGTGTCTTTGGAACATCAATCATGAAACGATGTCGCTTTTTCGAGCTACGAGCATTCCGATAGAAAAAAGGGCAAGGTGGTATTAGATCATGTAAATCAGTCGCACACTCTCCGACGTGTACCCGATAATAAACCGATAGGCTAGCAATTTTTCGGCGATGTTCAAGAAGGTTCTCAACCGATTGCGGTTTTTTTGTTCATGTGGAACGGCCAATTGTGAATCAATTTTGATGATTCTTTTTTGTGTGGCAGATGACAACATTTAGGTTCCATATAAATTTTATTGAAATCGGTGTAGCTGATTATGAAATATCAAGGAAAATCTAAAATTTGCTCATCTGGACGACGTCAATCTCACTGTTTCAATGAATCAGTGTGTTCAGTTTCACAAAAATTATGACATTTTTACAGAACTTTATTTTCAATTAAAGTCGTTTCTGGCGGTTTTGGTTTTTTAATTTGTTTCTACTAATTATGAGAAAGCTATGAGAATAGAAACTACTTACTCTGCTAAAACTGTGAGGCTATTTTAGTATATTTGTATACTTTAGTTATAAACAGTGTCATACTTTTGTATCAGTATCGGGAACTTGTACCTCTACAATTTGATGAGTTGTAAAACGAGCAATCGGCCAGCTCCCCAGCGTACAAACCCGACCAATGGACGATACGTTTTAACCAAATGGTTTTTTGTAAAACCAGAACGAATTTCTGTGTAATATTTGAAGTGGACTTTTTTCACTTTTTAAAATCTAGTTAGATATATGGATTGAAAAGCACTTTTTAAAATGACTGTGCATTAAAATATCGTTAAAAGCTTTCGTCGTGAAGTGCAATACAAATCTTTTTCTATTGAAATCGTGCCGAACCGGCCGCCAATAGATATATGTACATATATTATATGTGTAAAGCTACTATCAACCTTTTTCGGCTTTGCTCGAATATTGTCGAATAAACATCATTCATCAGAATAATAACTATCCTATTTCGCAAGTAGGACCAAATTATACATAAATTTTAACTTTTGTGAAAATCAGTCGACTTTGTGAAGAGTTCAGTGGAGACAAATAAGATATCTACTAGTTTTATATATTAGAAGATATAGAACAGCCCCACTAAACACTACATGTAACAATATGGCGATAATATGTGTAGGCCAACTAGATACACTGCTCCAATGAGACGAGGTTTCAGACTAAACTAAAATATCTTCAATGTATACGATTTACTAGATATCTATCCATTTTCCAAAAGCTACTCAACCAATTTTATCACTGCTGACTTTCACGGTGAAGGAAAATGTCGTAAGAAAACCATCACGTGCACAAGAGTTTTCGAGGTCATCCATCATCCGTGCTTTCAGAGTGGGGTAGAACAATAATATTAATATTAAGCTAAGTTTTTGCCACAACAAATATTTTACATTTTGTTTTTGTCAAAAGTCCATGTCGTTACCTCTGTGCTTTTTTGTTTAGTCCACATTTTTTTTATATAGAGGTATATTGAAATGTTTGTGAACTTTGCAGCAATATTAAGTTACCAGATATGGAGGATGACATAATGACGCAGTTGTCAGTATTCCCTGCCTCACTGTTTCCCCGGTCCCGGCTGCCGAGCGCCGCTGACTGACGCCTGTCAATACCACGTCCAGACGTTTCCGTCAGGCGGGAAGCCGCGGAAAATCCCGTTCGTAGCCCGGAACCTTTTATTTCAACACTAGTTTCATTTAGTTTGTTTTCACTCAACAATAAACAGTATAAATAGCGCATAGTAAACGTAACGTTGTTTGATAGGTTTGATTGACTCGTAGCTTTGTTAGTAGTAAGTCTACCTGAAGTATGTCTGTCCCAATCTGTCTCTGTTACGCATCTGGGTCTAAATTACTGAACTGTTTTAAGATGAACTCAAAAAAGGGTTGTATGTTTCATATTTTTTAAAGCTGGAAGCTGATAATAGATAATTATAATTATTCGACATTAAAAGTTTTTAAAAATACTTTACTTTACCTTTAAGGGGTTAACATATTTTTTTGTGGTGGATATGCTTTTACGGTCGCCGTACAGAGACATGGCGAGTGTCTCGGACTCGAAACTACTGAAAGTAGAGCCCCTACCGACTAAAACCCCTGCAGGTTTCTCCGCTATGGAGTCGCGGGGCCGCTATCATACTCAACCACACGACCCTGACACCGCCGGTGGCCTTAGCCCACTTCGCGGGGGACGGTCCGTCGCATTTGGTTTCATCACGTTCTAGGAACCAGCGGCGCGCCACCGCCTCGGGAGAGCCTGTCCATAGCTGGGGTATTGGGCGACCCTAAACGACCGACGACGCCCCAGGCCCTCAAGTGGAGACAAGGTGTTGGCCCGAGTGGCTCGATAACAGGACAACTTTTCTCCTGTAATCGAGGCTTTATAGTAACCGATCAACTATCAGCGCTCGGTGTTCTAGAGAGGTTGAAGTGTAAATACCGTGTGTTTGCTTGCAGGCACCCACACCGCGCAGGACGCGGTGTTCCCCGGACCTCTCCGGCACTGACATTAAATGAGAACTGCACACTCGGCCGGCACACACCATGGCCGCCTCGTTCAAAGGTAAGGAACATGTTTTACAATACATGTTTCATAATCCAGAGTGACTGTAAGCAACACAACTATATTTTACTGCAAAGAGACACGCAGCTTTTTAAATATGTAGATATCAAATTTCTACGTAGTATTGCACCAGGCGGTTAATGTTTCCCGAACGCTCTGTGCTCTTCTAAATACTGAGTTTTTTATACATTTGATTTTTTTCTTTTCTCAATGACCTATAGTAGCTAGCGGTGAGTGGCCCTACCTACTACCCAATGAAGTGGCTTAGCAAAAGCGCAATACCCACTCAAACCTAAAATACTTACTGTCATTACCATACAACTCATACCTGAAAAAGAATTCGAGCTAGTCCTTGCTAAGATCAAATTTTTACAATTTACTAGTTTAACAATAACTCCTATGTTGTTGTTCTTGTCGGAAGTAAATACCTAAGTATGTAGTTTTCATTACAACTTATCAAAGATAAATAAAAATAAAAATATGGGATTATAAGTAATAATAATATATCCTACGAAAAAATGTACCGTCAACTTGTGTAATTCTGTTTTAAGATCGATTAGAAATCTCCAAAATATAAATGTTTCATTATAAAATTGAGTGTTAAGCCAACGATGGATAAATTAATCCAATTGGAAGCATCTCAGATTTCCCGAACATAACCGAATCAAAGTAACTTTGCGTTTTCTAAGAGATCTCATTTCCTCGTTTAAGAATCAGTGAATAGCGGCCGGCTTTGATTAAAGACATCTTGTTCTCCCGAGACAGAAACTTTACGATCTTTTCAAAGCAGTTTTAAACTCTGTCGTCATGACAATAAAGCTCCAGAAATTTGTTGAATTTATTCAAACAAATACGTACACAATGTGCTTCTTCTTATAATTGTCGAGACTCAGCTGCTAGCGAGTCTGCGGACGCTTGATTCCCGATTTATTGGTTGGTTTGATGTGTCTGCGTGTTTCCATGAATCAAAAATAAATATTATCCATGTAGTGTTCTGGGCCTATTTATTTATTCAATGAGCACACAAAACAGAATGTAAACACAAACTATAACATAAGAGTATACTGTACAGAACTGTATTACATTCCAAACTATGTGGGCCTAGAAACAACATTTGTTTAAATACAGTGATTTGATAAAAATAATAATATTAAATTAGAGACAATACATAAAGAAAATTAGCCCAACAGATCTGAACTAAAAACTAACATGCTTTAAAACAGAAGATAAATAAGACATAAACAAAGAACATTATAACACAACAGATAAGTACTTACGAGTACATAAAAAGTGTGAAACAACTAACTGGCCAAATTTCAAATTTATAAGAAAGAAAACTTTGCAAAACACAATAAAGGTTCCATTAAGATAAAATGTATAAACAAATAATATGAAACAAATTCATAATAATAAATTATTGTTATTTACAGTAAGCACAACAGAGTTATTCTTTTAGATTAAAGTGTAAAATTTCTTTGGTTTTATTTGAGTTGAATTGGTATTCGTTGGTAGTAAATCTATCCGCGAAACTGGAGGTCGTAGGTTCGAATCCCACCCACAACAAACAATGCTGTGATGTATTGAACAACAAAAATTACCAAGATATACAAGACAAAAGTAGAACAATCATATTGAAATTTGATTTATTGTTAACAATTATTAAAATAATAATTAATATCCTTTGGTTTCCCACTAGGCAAGTCTGTATCGTGAAAACCAAAACCCAGAGAAAACAATAAGACATTCAAGACAGTCAACAGTTGACAGCAGTTGAACTCTTTTCCAAATCATAGGTGCCCTAATAAATATGTTTAAGAATAACATATATTTTATTCAAAATCTAAAACCATATCATTCAAAATCTCAAACCATATCATTCAAAATCTCAAACTATATCATTCAAAATCTCAAACCATATCATTCAAAAGTCAAACACATTTAGTTAAATATGTGTCCAAAAAGTGGCATTTGGTTCTTTTCAGCGTCTTAATATTATTTACATTTTACTTTGAACAAGTAGACAGGTAGAATGGTTTAGGTATAAAAAAAAAAACAAGTAAAAACCCTTTTCAGTACAGCTTCTGTTTCATTATAATTTAGTGGTTTTAGCAAACTTCGGATGTTTTGCATAGGTTTATAAACTTTTATAAACTTTTCTATTTTTGATGTCACAGAACTTAGTAACCAAGTTGTAGACGAAGACACTTACAAACTCACCAAACTTCTGCGCAAAGCCTGTGTTCACTGGTGTCAGAGGCATTCTATAAACTATACGAGTAGACAAAGACTCATAATTAGGAGAAGCTAAGAACGATTTGTGTTTGATAACAACAATTATTGGCGCACAACTAGTACTAAGCACGCCAGCTTCTTTATACAGAGTAAAAGTTGGATATCGAAAAGGTAATCTTGAAACATTACTTGTAGGACTGACATCTGCGCTCGTTCAACTTGTAACAGGTGTGATTTAGCTGCACTACAAGATGTTATACAATATGAGATAAGGGAAAGGCAAAACGCATAGTACACCTGAATTTAGGTCTCCTTTGTTGCATCTTTGCGCAGATTTCGCATTATATATATTACCTTTCTGACTCAGGCTGATAAAATAGCTACTAAAAATGGATTGAAAACTTAGATTTTCATCGATATTAACGCCAATCTGAAAACTTCAGTGAGGTTTGGTATTTCACAGTCACACCCAGTTTTCTTTCAGTAATCTGTGGTCACACGCAGTGTAACGTGCGTATTTGATTTGGTCGATTCTAATGCTTTGGTGCAGATGATGCAGTTTTGTGGAAACATATCTACAATTTATATACATTGTACAATTTAACAAATATTGTTTGTGTCTGGGTGTTTTCATACATATTTGTACAGACGATCAGGACATGTGCCTGATGGTAAGCAACATGCCTGACACATAACAACGTGACACGCAGCTATTGGAACATGAAGAGTTTGTGTGCTGGAGATCTAAGATCTTATATTCTAAGCCCTGTAATTTCTCTGGAAACATTGCTCACACGGAGGTATTTGTTCAAAGAATATTTCCTCTCTCTCTCTCTCCTTGACGCAAGATGCGATAAAAATCATCTTGTGTGACACACACAAACTGGCAGTCATCGCATCGAGTACTCATTACGCCTCTATGATATAATTTTTCAAGAGTTGCTTCAGCCATTCCAAAGCTGTCACCTACATTAAGGTATTATATTTCGCCATTAGGATGTTCAATACCTACATGGCCTTGATAAGGACAGACCATGAATCATGTTCTTCTCCATCATTCATGATAATATAAGTATTATAACAGCTATCTGTAAAAGATAATTTAATTTATTCAAAACATTATCTGTCTGTCAATATAAGCTTTTATTTAGTTCGGGGCTAGTTAGTGTTGCGTACGGAACCGCCAATTCACCAATATTTATTTATATGGAGTGGTTGAGTCTCTTACTAATATTATAAATCTGAATGTTTGTTGCTCAATCACGTCGGGGTATCTGAACAGGCCCAGATTAAAATTTGGCACACAGATTGTAGTCTGGAGTAACACTGTACTTATATTACGGGAAAATACGTAAACGGGAACTGTGTAAATTATTTAAAAAATAAATTAACACTTCCGTAATAATATCGAAATTTGAAAGTATCAGTAAAGAAAACTTTACATACTTATTAAGCAATGAACTGGCGAGCAGAGATAACGGTGAAATAAACTTATCGTTCCTTATACAGCGAGTACAAAGCCTTTAATTTAGATCCCAGTAGACGTAACATGGCTCAATAATTCTCTAGCACGTCACCCAAACATGACATTCTCTCGTGAGCTCGTAAACGCCTCCTTAATTAAGCTGAGTTACGTTCTACGCCAGACAGTGATAAGCGAAGGCGAGTTACGTTCTACTGCGGATAGTGTTAACGAACGCGGGTTACGTTCTACCGTATCCTTTGTTGAACGATACTTGGTTACATTTATGGCGATACACGATTCTCATAAAATATAAAAAAAAACGTATATCGCAATGAGAAGCGGAAAAACAGTTCCTACTACGTACTAGTTGTTTGAGATAAAGATGACAGTCTGTCCTAAATTAACCAAATAAAAATAACACCAACAACCGCATTTTCAGGAAAAAGTGTTAACATAAATTATTATTATATTCTTGCCAGTTAATTTATTTACATAAACTACGTTTGTAAGCATTTATTCACATAAAAATTCTGTAAAACGAAGTTCTTTCCAGTTCATTTTGCATTCGAAAATTTTTGATAGCGAAGCCATATTGATTCCTTTTAATTATAGTTTTCCCGAGAATGTTACTTGTAGTTAGTTAATTTCGCTTTGTGGGTAAACAAAACATACAGTAGTTCTTTTAAAAAAATAGTAGTTAAAGTTAGCACTTTGCTAATGTTTTGGCGCGTTTCTAGGTAATACGTTCTGAGATAGCTAGGTTACGTTCTACATCAGCCAATGATGCGCAAAGCTAGATGTCGCCACGACTAGTTGCTGAGGTAGCGACGTTCTCACGGGTTTATCCTTGGAACTGGATTACTTCAGGAAATCTAAACGCAGCAAAACCTCAACCATGCTTACTCGGCTGCACTTCACAATGATTACGTAATTTGTGTACTGCATTGTCTTAATTATTTAGGTTCTGAAATATGGTATTGTAGACATCTTGTATCAACGTCTTGTATCGTCGTCGTCTTGTATATTGTATCATCAACTATACTCACTTAGTTTTATTAAGTTTGACCTTTTTTTATTTAGTTTTTTAGTTGAGATAGGTTTACGTTTCAGCGCAATTTCACGTTTAGGTAAACCGAAATTTTGGCTATAGTTTCCATGTACCGATGATGTCTTAATTGACTGTATACTATTTGTGGTAAAAATTAGCGAACTTATGTAGCATTGTACCATCTATGTATACCTAATATGTGCGTGCATATCACCTAATTTCACAGACCAATAAAGATTATGTTTTTGTAGTCGTAAGACTCTTTGCAGAGTCCGCCTGGGAAGTACCAAACCTTTATATCATGTGTTCGGATTTGAAGTGAAATTTTTCCAGAGAAATTACTGGATTTAAGATATAGGAGGATTTAAGAGATGGAGGCGCGGGAGCTCGTTAGAGAGTTAGGACAACGCATAAGGGAAAATGGCGGTGACTCCCGCTCCGGCTTGTACTTGGCACAAAGATTGTCCATAGCTATTCAGCGTGGTAATGCTGCCAGTGTAATGGGCACCTTTGTGCCAGGTACCGTTAGGGGTGGGTTATGTGACTGATGAATTTATGATGTTATTTTTAATTGTGTGATTTAGCTCATATCTTTATTTAAACTTTGTCAATTTATTATAATAAAAATTTAACAAGATTTGTTTATAAAACATTATTTTTGTTAATAAATTTAAGATATAGGTACATAAATCATCTTATATCTCTCGGTGATGAGCGCAGTGCTGTACTAAGTAATGATTTGGATTTCATGTTCCAATAGCTACATGATGTTCCCACTGTTATCGTAAGGTGTGTTGCTTACCATCCGGTTAGTTGGTAGTTTTGTTCGTCACATTACTCTTAATTGGGTCTAAAGTTGACATAAGTCGTGTACATACATTGTGGTTTTACTTTTGTCGGCACTCCCTAGAGTGCCACTATTGTATTATTGACGCGGTTTCCACAAAGCAAATAATTTAAGTTCAACCTTTGTGTTTCAATCGTAAATCAATACACGTATTAAATCTGTTGAAAACACAACAATTGGATCAATTTCATTGTCTCCGTCCTCTAATTGCCCCGGGTGAATGGCGGCCATGTTGGTTCAAACAAAAATAATATTTGATCACACACCTGTCGGCTCCGCTGCGGTTGATTACGTTTCATTAGGCCCGTGTTTGCCCGCCGCGCCGCTGATTGTGCTTATCGCTGCGGAAATTAAATTTTAGAACTCTAAAAATGTTCAGGCTTTTGTCATTTATAAAGCCATTCATGTTTAACTCATTTTCGATGCTGGTGTTTAAAGCATTTTGAACTGGCTGAAAAGTTAGTCCAGTACCAGCCGGATGGAGGCTCGGAATCGATAGAGATACGTACCAAAGGGTCTCACTCAACGACACCTCCATATGAATAAGACTTCAAAGTCTCGAACGTCGCCCCAAGTTGCTAGTTTGTTGGTTTTGATTGTATGAACAACTGATCTGTATGATCCACCAAAAATACAATTTTGCTCTTTTTTCCATCAGACTACTCAAAGCTCGAAAAAGCGACGTCGTTTAATGGTTGATGTTCCGAAGACGTGATCGAAGAAGTTTGAATCCACTTTTGTAATAAGAATGTCTAGGCTGTGAATGCGATGCCTGACTGAACTGCAAGAGCTACTACTGCAAGACTTTGGATTTAAACTACATGCTTATCAAAGTCCACAACAACATCCTGCTGCACAAGATGTTGGCGTAATTGTGCTCACCAAACATATCACACTTACATAGCACAACTGGATAGAAACCATAAACTAATGAAAAAATGTTAAAAATGAAAAAAGAAGAAGACTTTATCAGCGGACTATTATTATCATTGTATAAATTCAGAGCAATAGCAACTGTGTTGCCAGACATATTGCATGCCTCTAGAAGAAGAGGCCAGTTTGTATGGGTCAACGTTTTGTATGTCGATAGCCGGTTTGTATGGTTGATGGCGGTCCAGTGCAAACCTATCATATGTGGAGAACTCTGTATCTTCGACAAGTATATTAGGATCTGGGAAACATCCCAATAATAATATATTTTCCATAAGTTTAATTCTAATCAGTCAAGTTACGGTTGGTCTCGTCAGGAGAACGGCAACTGCCGATCCGGAGCCCGTGGTTCGAACCCGTGCGTCATTTCGATGCCAAGTGCGTAATGCCGCTAAATGCCATCCGTAAAACTTAAAAACGGCTAAGTTAAACATCGTGAGGGAACCGTGTTTCTGGCATCTTTCGAGGTCATATGTAATCCACCAAGCCACACTTGGCCAGCTCGGTGAATCACTGAGTAATTGGACTTGACTCTCTCTCTCTTTGCGAGATAAGATTCCGAATCCCAGCAGTGGAAACGCTTAGTGGGTTTCCTTTGCTTTTATGTGAATTTTTACATTTTTAATGAAATTTCAAACAACAAAATTCTCGTTAAAAATCCATACTTCCTCGTAACTCTTAATGTAATTAATTTACACAAAAGTCTTTCATTCTCGAGTTTCGATATTTCTCCAGAAGGGGCAACCATTTTGTTCGCAGAACAAACACATCTCCTTGCCAATCGAATCTTTCAAGTAACCACTTTGTCTCAATTTGTTTTCTCTTTTCCTCTCATGGGAGATGCCGTGCCCTGTCCCACTCCTGCCTCGTGATAGAAATGTGCTTGTGGCTGAGAGCAATGGGGCAACTAAAAATGGTGTTTACCAGAAACTAACACAACGTACAGTGGAAAAACGCAGTAAACTAACTCCGTATAAAACATACCCGAGTTTTGACGTTATATTTGCATTTCAGACAAATAAAATTGATATTTGTATTATCACTGATTTGCTTTAAATGTCACTTAATATTTACATGCATAAATATGACTACAGTTTTAAATAACATACTAAGAGAGAAACTCAGCAGTGGGCTTTGGAAAAATTTAAATGTTTTTTTGGTTGTGAAACAAAAAGAAAAAATATGTGCAAAATATTTAGTTAATTATCCAACTGACGACCTATTGAGTTTTAAGCTATTGCATAGCTTTTATCGCAGGCCTGGGGACCGAATTTTAGTGATCGTGCATCTCTTTATTATGTTCACGAGAAAGAGGGATGGAAGACCGTAACGCCGTCCTCCCCACTCGGTCATTCGACTTTGAATCTTATTTGTATTAGCTTTACAGACTAAATGCTCTTAGCAGTATTGCCAACTTAACGGATTTCCCGTGATATTTTTTATGGTAAACAAATGTCACTCTTCAAAATAAAAGCAATTCCGAAAAATTGTTAACATCCCTATTGCTTATGTTGATAAAAATGCATGCAACATGCAATAGCTTTACCGCGGCAGTCTCCGAGTGCCACACTTCTTTTTTTTTTAGTCACCATGTCTATTATGTCCTGCCCAAGACCAGTTTAGTTTTATCACAGCTGTTCCGACGTTGTCGATATAGATATTTAATTCAAGTTGCAGTACTGCCATGTTCTGTATTGCATCGTTTGACACGAGTCTGGGTAGGGAAGAGCTCGTAAAAGAGTATATTGACTGTTTGCTGTAGGAATGTGTTGATAAGGCCTGCTTGAGGCTGCGTCTGACGGCCGTCGTGCCATTCGTCTCTTTGGCACATCATTGAAACGTTTTGGCACATCATTGCAGTTGAAATGTCATTATAAATGTTCCCCAGAAATGATGTCACTTTTCCCAACTCCCCTTCCCCCTATTTTCCTCTTCTTCTCCAAATCGAAGAAATATGTAAAAAACAAGAATTTGAATTTAAATGACAAAGATAACAGACTCCGCAGTCTGTGGAGTGGCTAATTTTAATTTCAAAAAATCCTGTCACTTTTCAGACTAAAATTATTCTTGTTGTGGTTACCTCTTTTGTTGTTGTTTATTAAAACTAGTGACTCCCTTGAGTTTCACCCGATATGCCATAGTGTGCACAATTGTAAATTGGGCTCGGGAAAATGTATGTAAGTGACGATTTATGTAGTGAAATTATTTTTAGTTGCGCTGAGCACTTTTAATAGGGGAATTTGATAGGGGAATATCTTATAGGTTCACGTAATGGAAAAGAATAATTTATAATGACATACTATAATTATATGTATATAATGAATGCTTAAGACATCTACCGAGGATACTCGTGTCCTCCGCTTTGGGTTAATTCTCTATAAGAGAGAAGGTCCCGAGTCTCAGCTGTGGACACAGAAAATGGACTGATTTTTGTTAACAATGATATATTTGTACTTGGCCTGAATGATAGGTTTCATCTTATGTCTCATATTAAGCGATGATACACGATCGAGCGTGCTTACAATAAGGAAATGATTTCATCTCGACTTTATTCGTAATTTGATTTTGGCACTCCGTAGACTCCGAGGGTTGTGACCTTTAGTTCACAGAGTTAGTTTAGTTAGAGAGTTAGTTAGTTTAGACAGAGTTTAGTTAGATCAGTTAGGTTTATGTTTTTGACATACATCATGGATTAGAAAAAGAAAATGCTTTACTTTCTCCATTCTTGATTTCAAGACACTCACATTGTATCCAACGAGAAAAACTCTGGCAACGCATTCTAAAACCTCGACGTTGTCGTTGTAAAAATGCAGTAAAACCTCCTCTTTCGAGCTTTTGAAATGTAGTTTTTCGAGCCACGATTATGTGTATATTATAAAGTACCTGGTTGACATTTGTCATATTGCAAAGTATTCTACTAGTTAAGCCCTTTTGTTTGATACCCATATTGAGGTATAGTGAAAAAATAATATAATATGCCATTTTGTGGTGGCGGCCATCTTAGATTTAAAATTTGTTACAATGTATAGTATTCAAATAATCAAGCCCTTTCATTTGGTACCCATATTGAGGTAAATTGTAAAAAAGTATTTTGTGAAGGCGACCATCTTGAATCGATATTAACCAAACATAGCTAAGAACATCCGCACGGATATTAACCTTCAAATAAAAAGACGCATCAAAATCGGCTCATCCGTTTGAGCTCTACGGTGCCACAGACAGACACACACACAGACAGACATCGATGTCAAACTTATAACACCCCTTTGTTTGACCGGGGGTTAAAAATAACGATAAACAACAATTAATTATATTTTTTTTCTGATATAATAAAAGATTACTCACTTTTTCAATATAACTAATAATAATAATATTAATTGACGATACTTGATTGACGACGTGTACAACTGAGAGTGCTCACCAATAAAAAACCGATTCACTCTCGATTCGAAGACACCAAGATTGCAACCATCGCGAAACCCCAATCACGCAACGCATTTTACAGCCTATACGTTCTCATCATAATAATAAAGACCAAACCTCTTCGTTTGTGTCATAGGAACGTCAACCATGAAATGAAGTCTTTTTAAGTTACGATCAGTCAGATAGAAAAAAAGGCAAGGTGGCTTAAGCTGGCTCGCTCATCTTTAATAAGAATTATATATTAGTAAATATTGTTTGTTTTTCATGTATATGACTGGGATTTTGGCTTAGTTGCTGATAGTGTGCCTATCAGTAGAGGGCAGCTGGTGGCGGTTGAAAACGTAAAGCCGAGAATCGGGCTGAGTGGCGTATTATTGGAGAGGCCTATGTCCAGCAGTGGACGAATGTGGGCTGATTATGATGATGATGATGAGTTGATAATAAAGAGAAATGGCAAGCCAAAGCCAATCGTCCTATATCTAAGGGTGACGACCTCAGTACAGAGTTAGTAGCCAGTGATTTCGGTTGTTTACATTCAAATAAGTAAATGGCACTGTGCTGAAATGTCCAAATGTACCAAGTGGAACTTCAGGCACATGTGTGGCTCGTCTCGTCATTCTGTGTTAATTAAAGACAGTAGTAATATGTTCTCTACTACAGGTATACAAATTTAAACAAATACTTGATTAGTTTTGAATAATCTTGTCATAAATGTCTCCACTCCATGAAATAATGTATTTGTTAGTTAATGCTCTAACAGTAATACTGTACGTGAGAAACTCTCTAATACCTGCGTCAGCCACTAACGTATTTGTTCTAATATCATTAGTACAGTTTCCCCCATCACGGGGACTGTTAATCCTGCGTGTAGTCATTTGTACCTTACATGATATCTGTGTGTATTTATGCCACAGATTACGTGTCAGTCACAACGGGATTCGTGCCTTTCCTTAATCTGAGGCACAGATTCAATCATAGTACCTCGTAGTAATTTTCCGTGTAGGATATGTTAAGAATCCTCGTAAGAAGTTTCGCAGTATTTGGAACACGACTCGAAACAAAAACGAATCTACATAATTTTTGAGTACAGTTAAAGCTATAATTTCATTAGAATACGATAACTTATTTCGCCACTGTTCTTTAAGTCTAAATGGCTTAGACTGAATATGCTCGCCCTCGGAGTCAACAGGCCTCGGTTCGAATCCTGATGGTTTCACTCGGGATTTATCTTTTTGTAATTTTTTATTCTGAGAAAATCTTATGCTTAGAGCCTTTTATAAACGCATTTAATTCGTATCTAAGTAGGTCTAAGTAAGTCATCACTACGTAATTCGTACCTGCCTAAATATCATTTAAAAAACCGAGCAAAGCTTATTTTTAACCCCCGGTCAAACAAAGGGGTGTTATAAGTTTGACATCGATGTATGTCTGTCTGTCTGTGTGTGTGTCTGTCTGTGGCACCGTAGAGCTCAAACGGATGAGCCGATTTTGATGCGTCTTTTTATTTGAAGGTTAATATCCGTGCGGATGTTCTTAGCTATGTTTGGTTAATATCGATTCAAGATGGTCGCCTTCACAAAATACTTTTTTACAATTTACCTCAATATGGGTATCAAATTAAAGGGCTTGATTATTTGAATACTATACATTGTAACAAATTTTAAATCCAAGTTGGCCGCTACCACAAAATGGCGAAATACATTTATTTTTTCACAACTCCCTTAATATGGGTATCAAATGAAAGGGCTTGACTAGTAGAATTTTGTACAGATAACAAATCTGAGGTAGTCGGTGGTTAATCAAAATTTTTACTGTTGTTCTTATTGTCTTTTAATATCTGTCCACATTTACAAACTCTACTTAAGAGTTACTACTACATACCTATTTGCTGTATTTTTTCAAATAAATCTGGAAATTTCCGCGGTTACTACCGCGCTTAGTGACATAATAGCTATGGAACTCGGAAACCACTTCATATACCTTATAGATATTCAAATGACCGCTGATGGGTGTAGCCTGGGGTCAAACAGACCCTCCGTATTCCAAAGTGTTTGGAAGTACAGTCAGAAGCAAACGTTTCTTTACAGTCTTCTTATGCAAAGCTTCGTGGTGGTGGGACTCTCTGTAGTCTGTTTGGGAAAATACCACAAATTTGTCAGTTAGTCTACCGCTAACCAGTACTACCAGTGTGCAAAGAATGTTATGTTCCAATTGTAACGATAATGTTACTACAGATATAACAAGGTAAAGATTTAAAACATGGCTGACAAGCGCAGTGCAGTAAGGATTTGGACTCTTCAGGTTCCGATATTTGCTTGTCATTGTGTTGTTATAAGCAGGACTATATCTTACCGACAGGTACATGTCCTGCTCTTCTCGTAGTTTTACGTATACTATAAAAATATCCGAAAAATCCTTATTTTTTGTGAAATTCACGAATGCGTCGTTCAAACAAAGTTAAGAAATCTTTAGTTTATTCCATTGACATTTTAAAAACCACCACACCAATATTAATCCAATATATATCGCAACCTCTGAAGTATCTATCTACAAAACAAAAAAAGAATTATCAAAGTCCATTAATAAATAAATAATTGATACATACCATATTCAGCATACCTCTACAACTTTACATACGAGTACAGATAAAAGAAAAAGAAAAAAAAAAAGAAGACACACAACCGACTGGAGAACCTCATCTTTTTTGAAATCGTTTAAAAATACCGAAAAACCTTAAAATAAAGTAGCAATTAGCGATCTTAAAGCTAAGAGTGATATGTTCCAGGAAACCCTGGGGTGGAAAATCGCGGGTAGTATTCGAGACTGACGGTACCTGGCGACCCGACATAAAGTGCCGCCGGTAGCCCAGGGTTGCGGGCTAGCACACGCTCGCCCGAGTGGATCGAGTAATCGACGATTTACGTGAAATACGAATCGAATACCTATTGACATTGTGGTGGGAAATGGCACTTACACTGAAAAGGTTTTGGGCCTGATGGGTAACGTGTTGCCAGGACGATTGCGGGTAGTTTTTCACGAATTTGCGCTTTTTGCGTTAAAAATGTCGGTATATTAAGAATTACTCGGTTGTGGAGCTAATGGGCTGTGAATATACGTGGCATATTCAATCTAGTTTACTCGTATTTACTTAGTATTAAAACCTTTGTACTTCCATTTTGTTGAGATTCTAAGAACTTACAGTGTGGTTTAATTTGGTTAGGAAATTATCCCTATACTCGTATCTACATAATATAATCACCATTATCATACATACATTTCACATGTCAAATAAAACTAAAGAATTAAAAAAAACAATTATTGCAAATATTGGAGGGTTAACTATAAACTTTATATAAAACTACATACATATGTGACTGACCTCGTGGCTTAGTGGGTAGTAACTCTGCCTGCCAAGCCGAGCGTCGTTGGTTCGATTCCAACCCAGTGCAAATATTTGTGTGATGAATTCAAATCAATTTGTACTGTGTCTGGGTGTTATGTGTAATGTATTTACAATTACATAAGTATTATATCAGCTATCTGGCCGCCATTGTACAAGCTTTGCTTAGTTTGGGGTCAGATGGTGTTGTGTGTGAACTGTCTACCAATATATAGGTATACTAGTCTCTTTATCCATTATTTGCAAACCAGGATGACATCAATGGTTCAGGGAGAGTTCAGTAGTTAAATTGTAAACAGAACTTCGATAACAGCCATTCTCAAGCAAATATTTCAAATCTAATTGCTGAATCTGAGCGTTCTGTTTTGTAAGTTAGCAGTGAAGCACAAACTGTGAAGTTGGTATTTCAGCGATGTCCAGCGAAGTTGAATCCGACCACATTTGAGATATTGGCGATAATTTGGCAAATTTGGGGAAACAGAAACTAGAGACGAAAATCCGACGATAGGCTTGGAAGCGTGTGGTAGGAGAATTTTATTTGTAAAATTAGACTGAACAAAATCAATCAAATTATTATAAACAAGCGAGTTATATTAAAAAGTTTCGAAAATATCCGACTTTTTGTGATTTTGGCAGTTTTGAATTTGTAATTAGTCATGGTATGAAAAAAATTCTAGTCAATCTTTCAATAGATTTTTAAAAAAAAAATCTGATCTGATTTAAAAAATGACGAGACCTGCAGGACATGTGCCTGTTAGTAAGCAACATGCCTGCTACAAAACAGCACAGTGACACGCAACTAGACAAGGAACACGAAGAGTCCAAATCATAGAAATGTGATGAAAAAAAAGGTGTAAGCTTTTTCATACGAAAATCAAGAATTAGCGCTGTGTGGTCTTGCTTATCTAAATTCGTCTACAAGCTAATTAAATTTTATATTTTATAAACCCCTATTTTGGCTTAGATATTCTACTTCTCAAGTCTTGTCATTTGATACCCATATTGAGGGAATTGTGAAAAAAATGTCTACCACAAAATGGCAAATTACCTAATTTGCCATTTTGTGGCAGCGGCAACACAATCAATATCAGTTTATTATATTTATATAAAGTTAAAAACAATCAAAATCAGTTTATTCGTCCAAATGGAATCTATCCTGCCACAAAAACAGATACACAGGTACGTCAAATTTGTAAGACCATGTCGTTTTTGCCGGGATGTTAAAAATTAAGTAAATTTTACTTATAAATTATTTTCTTCTAAATAGTCACTTAGCGTTCAAATAGGGATAAATTCCTAGCAAAGATTATATTGTACAATGAAATCGGAGTAAGTAGAGCTCAAGTGAGTGTAAGTCGAGTGTCGATGAAGTTGTTGAAAAACTGTGAGTAGTTGCAGAGTGGTTGTAGGGCGGGCGGGGAAGCTTTTAACTCGCGCCGTTTAGTCGCGGAAGCTTTTTACTCTGATCTTTTTATCGTCCTCTTTCGGAACTGTTTAAATCTTCTGATTTTACAACGATCAACGATTACTTGACTTTTAACCAAAAATTAACGTTTATTTCTTACTAGCTGCTCTCCGGTGCTCTCTGGTGTAAACCGGTGTTTATCAGTTTTTCACGATAATTCGTTTTTCACGAAATTAGATTATATCTTATATCTAAATATCTTATATCCTACTCAGCGGGTAGCTAGTAGAAAATGCGCCCTAGCATTAAGCTTTCCGTTTGTGCATTATTTTTGTTACTGTGTAATAAATCTATACTTATAATAAAACTGTAACGGGTCGAATTCTGTACATTGAATATATTTAGAAAATTTTTTTTTTGGGGCACTTCATAGTCGATACTGATGGCGAAACTGCATTTTTTTTCTTTCATCTCTGTCTGTCTGTCTGTCTTTCTGTATAGGGATCACGCATCACGCCGAAACTACTGATTCAATTCAGCTGAAACTTGGCATGATTTTAGTTTATACTAAGGACATTGCTGTAGCCTACTTTTGATCCCCAAATTCTGATCGGTTTTCTTGCGGGAGGGGGTGAAAGTCAGAATGTGTATTTGGATGTAACTCATGTTTGCGTTGTTTAATTTCATTAATTATTTTTTTGTTAGAAAGAACACATTTTTTATATTGCCCCGTCAAAATTTGAACAATATCGGTCTGTTGGTTCGGAAATTACACACATTAAATAATAACGACAGCGCGGCGCGTTCGGTGCATACTAACTTCTAAGTATTCTGTGTATCACAGACGATCCACAGAATATCTAGATTCAAGATTCTAGAAAGTGCCCACGTGATCGCGTCGCGTCGTCTTGGATGACAAAATAATTGTCAAAAATATATTTTTGTGTGGAAAAACAAACATCATTCGGTTATAATCGACTTCAAACAAGGAGGATGTTCTCAATCGGGTTGCATGTTTTTTATTTGATTTTATTTTACGCGATAACTCTGCTAATTCTTAGTTGATTTTGATGATTCTTTTTTGTTTGGTAGAAAATATTTCAGAGGTGATCTTAGATATCAAAAACAGGGAGGTAGTTTTTCAAATATCAACATGTACGACATAGTTATACCTTTATATTGAATTAAATTACCTGTCATTGAAGAAGATTTTTGTATTTTGGAGAAAACATATCAGCATAATAAGTAGCAGCATAAACAACCCATTAAATGTTCCCACTGCTGGGCGTCGGGGCCTTCTCTCGCAAGGAGAGAGACAAGGCTATAATCCACCACGCTGGCCCAGTGTCGGTTGGTGGATGACATATGACTTAGAACTTAGATTATAGGTAGATTTCGGTTTCTTCACGGTGTTTTCCTTCACCGTTTTAATTACCGGCATTACGAACATGACTCTGAAAAGATAGTGGTGCGCGTGGTTTTGAACCCTGGGTCTCCAGATCGACAGTCGCCGTTCTCCCGACTAGGTCAGCTGTAACTTACTAGACCAGCCGTAACTTATTAGAAAACGTATTATTTCAATCCAAATACTGTTTACAATTTAAAGGTAGTGTTCAACAAGCTTCGGTGACCGAAGCAGTCCGTTGTTAGGGTTCCGTACACAAAGGGTAAAAACGGAACCCTATTACTGAGACTTCGCTATCCGTCCGTCCGTCCGTCCGTCTGTCACCAGGCTGTATCTCAAGAACGGTGATAACTAGACAGTTGAAATTTGCGCAGATGATGTATTTCTATTGCCGCTTTAATCATGGCGGAACGTATCAAGTGATCGGGTTGAAACTTGAAATAGAATCAGATTAAAGTCTGGAAGAACACATAGGCTAAACATTGCCTATGTAAAAGTACTCTATGTATTACGTAACAAACATCCAAACAGTGACATTCATAATATTTACAGGACAACGTTGGAACGGCTGAACATATTTGGATGGAATTCGAAGCACACGTAGTTTGAACTCAGAAATAGCAAATCGGTTACTTATAGGTTACTGTGACGTAGGAAAAACTAACCAAATTTGGTAGAAAATTGAAACAGAGATAACTCATAGTCTGAAATACCACATTTATGTGTTTATTACTTATCAACCTGAAAAGAAGCATGGGCCCTAAGGAAACAAATATTAACTATCACGTCAAAACGGCACAACGATATGGGTTGACATACGAAACACATATAGTTTAGAGTCTAAAATTTCACATGGGCTAATAAGTCTACATTTCATTTAACTCCATATTAATATAAGCATATATTTTCGTCAGAACTTGATGTGATGGTAAGGTAAAAGCCAAAATGAAAAATATGCACCCGTTTTGGCGTAGATAATATAGGTGATTTGCGTTCACAATCAAAATAACAAGCAACATAATATTCTCATTAGACGGCGCTAATGCCAGTTTAAATCTAAAAGCACTAAATGCCATTTAAATCGATGTTTTGCTATTGTGGTATGTATTTTTTCTTTCATCACTAGGTGGCGTTACTGTTTTTCTAAATTGTACTAATAAGATTTTGCTGCTAAAAGGAATATGATGCCAAATTTGGATTCTTTCGTTCTTGATTTTTTTTGTGTGTTACCTACAATTAAATTCATACATTAACATTTCACTAGGACTTGGCTTAGATTTACGGGTTCGACTTGCTTGAATATCATTAAAACTCAAAATTTTAATTATTTTGATTCCACACAGGCTTCGTTCAAAATTTTACGCCGGCGAAGTCGCGGGTAACAGCTAGAAAACAGCTTGCGGATAAAAAGAAATAGGTAAGTAGGTATCAGATTATGCACATTAGCTTCAGACTTTTCATAATGTATCCTATAAAAATCCTACAAACTTAACACTTGCGGCTATGTTAGATACTACGAAACCTTACTAAGTATGTTTGATTTTGTTTAAAAAAAGAAAAATAAAGATAATAAAATTAAATAAATTTTTGTGTGGAAAAACAAATTCACTCAAACTCAAAGGTTTTTCAATGGCTACTTATCCAAATATTTGACGTACGATACTTACAATTAATGTATGAGTCAGTAACATCTGCTTACGCGAACGAAGTAGCGGGTTCAGCTAGTATTAAATAAATAAATAATGCCAAAAAAATATAAGCTTCAAGCTTCTAGCTGCGCATATGAAGAAACTGCTTTCACACTTTGATCCCCTATTTTAATCCCATTTTTTGCGATAATAAGTATCTCTCAGGCTATTGCTGTGCAAACTTTTATTTAAATCGATTAAAGCTTAGGCTAGAAAGCGCAGCAGACAGACATTACGTTTTTATAATATTAACGGGGATTTAGCAGCGATAAGGATAGCGGGAATCATTTATTTCTTAGGAATTTAAAGCTGTTGAAACCAGTAAAATGGCGTAACACAGAGATACCTACACCGTAGCGAATTTCTAAATAACGAGCGCTATTCATTGCAGCCAGTGCACGAAGGAATCAAATTCAGTGATTTGAAAATATCGTATCTGAAAAAACACTCGTATCTGCGACCGGATATTTATTTACCTTAGTCATACTCGTACTATGTAATAAATCCTTGATATTTGTATGCATTTGTGGGATAATACAGAATGTGGCAGAAGGTGCAGGTAGCTACTAATCAAAACGTCCTATAGCGTCATAAAGCGTATACGTAATTGTGGGTCTGTATAGATGATAAATCAACTCGTTGACGCTTTTTTATGAAACAAGCGTGTACACACACTTACCTCGAAAATACATTTTACTTAATCGCGGTCAAATAATTATTCAATTATCCATCGACGTTTCGACAGCGTTACAGTTTTTGAAATATCCACCATGAATCGGAGTCGCTTAGATTTTGCTGATTCGGCTATCCGATAGTAGAAGGGAAAGTCGGAATCAAGTAATAAATAAAGGGTTATAGGCGATTCGCCACAAAGTTAATTCGCCACAAAAACAAATGTGTGTAAATTCGTCACAATTCTATTTTTTTGATAAATCCTCATTTATCAATTGTAAATTTACCACAGTGTTTTTTTCTGTATAGACAGCAGAAAAATCAAAGAATAAATGTGTAGTATTTGATATATTATTATTTTCTTAAGGTTAAAACTAAGAGGCACAAAATTAAAGAAATATTTCTTTAATAAGATCTTTAATAGACAACATAATGTACAACATATACAGTAAAAATCAGTTTTTTTTTTTATAGCTTTACACTTGACCGCCTTGCCAGATGTTAAACGACGATGCGGTTTTCGATGAAGCTTGCCTAGTAGAAACCGATTCAACTCGATTTGAAGATACCAAAATTATAACTATCTGAAAAAGTCTACTCAGGCAGATATTTTTAGTACCTACCCTTTTTAAGTAATCTCTCATTTCACATAATATTTAACACGATTTTATTAACTTGGTACGTTTGAATCTATGAATCAACGTATCTATTTAACGGAATCTTTGAATGTGATTTTCACCAATTTCTAAACAACACGATTAGTTTGAAACTTTGCATTCTTATCAAGGACCGATGAGCATGCAATGGTTTGTAGAGTTTGTCCCACCAACCATTCTTCTCGATCACCTCACCACGATCACCTTACCAAGATCACCAAGAACTTTGTTTACATTAAATTTTTACGTCATATTAATCATATTAATATGACATATGCAGTCAGTGACTACGTTTCGTTACTACGTACCTATCCGATCGATCACCGATCAATCGATTTTAAACACTCTTAATACAAAAGATCCAACTAAAAAGCAAGAAAACTTTTTAGTTGGATCTTTTGTATATGTGTTTCTTTAGTTTTTAAACTATTGATTTATTGTAAGTAGTAGGGTTACCAAGTAATGTTTGTTGTATGAAGCGTCCAAAACGTTATTTTACAAGATGCGAAGATGTTATAATTCGAGAAAAATAAAATCAATTTTTGAGCAGGTCATGAAGTCATAGGTTTTTTATAGTATAGATTGACGAAATTAGAAGGACATGTTACTGATGTTAAAAAACATGTTTGCCCATTACAGCAAAGGTATCGGCAGTGAATCCCAGGAGGATTCTGCAAAGAGATTCCTACCATTACAAAAAAGGTATCAAATACAAACGTTTGTTTTGGAAGGCATATTTTCAAGTTTTTGTTCAGTTTTTATCAGCTGTATTTGTACTTCTGGGGATGGTATTTATAGCGTAGACCACATCATTGCTAAGCATCAGGAGAGATAGCAGTCAAGTGTATCGCTATCCCGCAGTAACCTACACTAGTGAAAAAACATTTTTTATATAACAGATGTAAAATTTACCGAAATGGACACCTCATACAATAATTATCGTCTTTGAAATTGATATGATAAATGTCCTAAAGACAGGTTTTCCTAGTATTTAACTACAAAGATTATAGCGTTTGTCATGGAATGAGCCATTAGTTATTTGTTGTCATAGTTTAAAATCTTTGTATCATTTTGAGTACTTACCTAACCCATTAAATTGTGGCGATTCGCCTAAAACCCTAAATATTACTTGCTAACCCTACTTTATGCAAAAATGACATAAAACAAAAATCTGTGACGAATTTACAACAACTTTATTTACCTGTGACATTGTTCATTTGTTTTTTTATAACTTGTGGCGAGTTTACTTTGAATGTATGGAGTATACAAATTGTGACGAATTTACTTTGTGGCGAATCGCCTATAACCCTAAATAAATATTGCCGGACATTCTTACGCGACTCCATTTAGCTGTAACCAAAGCTGTGTACTCGTACTATGAGAAATACAATCTTATCTTATAACTTTAAACGAGCAATTCTTGTATTTATATATGTATATAAATATAGAATCTGAATCTAGGAAACGGCTCGAACGATTTACATGAAATTATGTATACAGGGGTTTTCGGGGACGATAAATCGATCTAGCTAGGTTTTATTTTTTAAAAACATCATTTTATGCGTGTTTTTAGACAATGAAAAACTCCTACAATGTCATTAGAATACGATAACTTATTTCGCCACTCTTCTTAAAGTCTAAATGGCTCAGACGGAATATGCTCGCCCTCGGAGACAACAGGCCCCGGTTCGAATCCTACTGGTTACTTTTCTTTTTGTTCTTTTTTTTGCTCGCCCTCGGAGTCAACAGGCTCCGGTTCGAATCCTGGTGGTCCTTTTCTTTTAAAATTGAAAATCTTATACTTAGCGCCTTTTAGTATAGGTCTAAGTAAGTCATCACTTCGTAATTCGTACCTGCCTAAATATCATTTAAAAAAACCGAGCAAAGCTCGGTCAACCAGGTACTGACCTATTAATAAAAGACGAGTTCCTCGAGCAAAACTTTGGCAAGACGAAAACAAGGTAATTACCTTATTCCCGCTCAGTCATGCACTCTCCAGTGTCGAGAGCAGTCCGTATCGCTTGTAGGTATTTTCGGTTAACATTGTGATGTGAACAGAAGGAAAAATGCCATCCTGTGTTTTTAGACATTGTAAAAATTATACTGCAACTGTTAAAGAGAAAAATGTTTCATTTCATGCGTAAGTAACACTGTAATTATTTTTCAAATTATTTGTTTTATAATTTGGTTGTTTATTCCTACGAATGGATAGAGCGAGATGGATATGGTCAGATTAGAACGAGGGTGTAAGAGAGATCCGGCCTTCTACCGCGTAACTAAATCGGCTTTCGCTTTCCTATTGCGGTCTCTATCATATCAACCGGAAAGAAAAGAGAGAGAAATCTCAAAGCTAAGACATGTTTCGTTCGGCGGTAAACCCTCCGATTAGTGTCATGGCAGCAGATTGTGTTGTGGTATGATGCTGTTTGATAAACCTATATCTTTTCCTTTCCAACAACCGATATTCTGGATATGTTGTCTCTTTCTTCCGCGTGATATTTATTAATACATATGGAAGTGTGTATGTGTGCAAGTTCCGCTGTGATTTATTGCATGATTGTTAGACTATAACGCTTCTATTTGTAATAATTCGTTGGCGAAATAGCTGATATAATACTTGTTTAATTGTAAACACACACATTATATATAGAGATACCCAAAAAAAAATGTATTCATCATACAAATACTTTCACTGGGTGTGAATCAAACCCGACGACTTACTGCCAACTAAGCCACAAATGCAATTCTTGCGAACATTCCTCAAGCGCAAGAGGCGCGACCTTGCGGCGAACTAGCCGTATAAATATTCAAGAAGCAGCCCCAAGACGCAGTTTAATATCCCCTAGAGACGCTGATTAATTCCCTCCAATAAAGTAAAATCGGGCATAAACCCGGGAATCCCCGCCGACTGATGACGGCCATATACTTGCCGCACTAAACCGGACGATATCTCCTCGGAACGAAGGCTGGCGAATTATTACTAAGGATAGTACTTTCCAGTACTACTGGATCGTATGCCTTTTCTTAAATTTCTCTGAAACTTTAGTACGAACAAAAGTTTATTGCATATTTCCAATTATATGCTTCAATTTTTTTACCGATGGAAGTTAATGAAACACTTAAACAATTTTATTTGTGGGCGACTTCGATGAATTTAGAATAAGACTTAAAAGGTCCTTGCACTTTTTCGGGATAAAAATTAGCTCGTTGCAAAGTCCGTATGGGGAAGTACAGCGACTTTTTCTGTTTATCCACCGCCAAATAATAGTGTACAAACATTACTGTCATCTTTTTTGAAGGGCAATGGTTTTCAGGTAAATTACAATGCAAGGAAATAAATCATCTTAAATTCTGGGATGACGAGCGCAGCACAATTATTTGAACTATTAATGCATAAGAAGCTGTATGGCAATACGTATCTTGAAAAAGTAACATGGCTAGCGTTCCAAAGACTCGAACGCAGAGGTTTGATTCTATTTTTGTGATAGGAACGTCTAGGCTGTGGAATGCGTTGCCTGAGTGAGTTTTCCCGATAGTTACAACCCTGGTGTTTTCAAATCGAGAGTAAATCGTTTTCTAAGTAAGCACGTTCCATCGTTGACCGCATCGTCGCTTAATATCCGCTTACTGTGTTCCGCTTTGAAGGGCAATGTTTCCATAGAAATTACAGGGCTTAGCTTAGATCTCCGGGTAACAAGCGCTGTGCGTCGGGTAGGTCATGAAATGAACTCTTCATGTTCCAATAGCTACATGTCACTGTGCTGTTATGTGTCAGGCATGTTGCTTACCATCAGGCACATGTCCTGCTCGTCTCGTCACTCTGTACTAAAAAAAGAAGTGTGTCACTCGGGGATTGCCGCGGTTAAGCTATTGCATGTTGCATGCATTTTTATCAACATAAGCAATAGGGATGTTAACAATTTTTCGGAATTGCTTTTATTTTAAAGAGTGACATTTGTTTACCTTAAAAAATATCACGGGAAATCCGTTAAGTTGGCAACACTGCTAAGAGCATTTAGTCTGTAAAGCTAATACAAATAAAATTCAAAGTCGAATGACCGAGGGGGAGGACGGCGTTACGGTCTTCCACCCCTCTTTCTTGTGAACATAAGAAAGATATGTACGATCACTAAAATTCGGTCCCCAGGCCCGCGATAAAAGCTATGCAAAAGCTTTAAAACATTAGTCGAGATGGCGGTGAAGTGTAAATCATAAGTGATAGCCAAACAAAGTTAAAAAATAAAACTGACGATCAGGACGTACGATTGGTGCGAATGGTACGGGCTCTGCGTAGGTCCAGTACTAAATCCAACCCAAAACATCCTACACCCGATCCAGTGTGTTTACTGTTACATCTCGATTCAAATAACAGTTTTTAATTACAGTTCTTGTTATGAGTTTTGTGGTGTAGTTCCCAAGTTTCCATTGTTCGCAACAAGTCACAAGAGGTCACACTCCAAGTTCAATGCCGACCGTCGATCACTTATTATATTCCAAAGTATTCATACGAGAAACCATAATGTATAGCCATTGTTTCCATTATTAGTTCTGCTATAGTTTCCGAACAATAGGAGTTTTTAAAACGACCAAACTATGCCTTATTGTCTGGGAGAAGTTGGTTAGTGTAGGCATTATAGATTAACATTTAGAAGGCTTTTATCTCAATTATTGTATGTTCTCGGTAATAGCTTAATTGTTTTAAGTTGTGTGTTTGAAGGACGCGGTGGCGTTTGCTAGTGGTATTACTATCTGCGGCACCATCTGCGGCTCGGGAGAAATTCCTTTATTACCTTCTTAGTAATAAAAGTCTCGTTGTAATGGTAGTGTCTGATGGTATAAGTATGTATGAATTGAGTTTTACGAGTACATTATAAATGCCAAAGATTTAATATTTAGATCTTTGGATATACTAATATGTGTCTCAGTCACGTCATAAGTCTTAACGATTCCGTTTGAAATTTGAAACACAATTAAATTATAGTCTGAAAGTACACATAGATTTTGTATCCCAAGGAAACAACGGGAACGGGTACTACGCAAGTGAAACCGCGGGCGCTAGTAGTCATATTAGATTTTTTAATGTTTACTAAATTTCGGTAAAAAGTGTTAATGTGATCAGCACCAGTCGCGTGTCGGGCTGAGGGTTCTCGAGCTTGGAGCCCGTGGCGTTTGACTAGATTTGCCCTACTAGGTACGTCACTGGTATTGGATAATGCAAAATTACTAGAAAATCTTTTTATGCATACATCTATAGAGACACAGTACAAATAAAATCGAAGTGTGTTCTTGTGATTTTCATTAAATTATATAAAAAAAGCAGTGTGCCACTCGGAGACTGCCGCGGTAAAGCTATTGCATGTTGCATGCATTTTTATCAACATAAGCAATAGGGATGTTAACAATTTTTCGGAATTGCTTTTATTTTGAAGAGTGACATTTGTTTACCATAAAAAATATTACGGGAAATCCGTTAAGTTGGCAACACTGCTAAGAGCATTTAGTCTGTAAAGCTAATACAAATAAGATTCAAAGTCAAATGACCGAGTGGGGAGGACGGCGTTACGGTCTTCCATCCCTCTTTCTTGTGAACATAAGAAAGAGATGCACGATCACTAAAATTCGGTCCCCAGGCCCGCGATAAAAGCTATGCAATAGCTTAAAAATATATAATTATATTTCTCTCGATCCCCCGATCGATCACATTTGAATTTTGAATATTAACAGGGATTGTCTCGCTTTTTCTGCATCACCCGACCGGTCGTACGAGTGCGTTGATAAAATAATACTATCAGCGCTCCGTGGTTTACCCACGTAGTTCCCAATCACGTAATTTTTCAGGACTAACAATAGCCTGGGTTATATAACAAACAACTATGTATCTATCTACCAAATTTCATCCAAATCCCTTAGTTAGTGTTTGTACAAAGAGTAACAAACAGACATTCTTAGAAACTTTTGCATTTATAATATTAGTAGGATTATAAATATAAATAAATATATTGGTAGACATTTCATACACAACAACATCTGACCCCGATCTAAGCAAAGTTTCTACTATGGCGGCCAGATAGCTGATATAATACTTATATAGTTGTAAATACATACTTATTAAACATAGAAACACCCAGACACAGTGCAAATATTTGAATTCATCATACACAAACATTTATATTATTATGTTCTCAAAACTTTTGTTGTTTTTTCTGTAACTTGTTAATGTTGAGTATTGTACTTGAATCTCTTGAACATCACAACTTTTAATTACAAAAACTCGCTTTAAACGCTTAAAATATTGTAACAACCTGTTTTGCAGTAAGCCGTTTGTTAAATAAAACGCGAGCTCCACCTTGGTTTCGTAAAGTTCTACCTTTTACGCTCTTACACAACTTCGGGACTTTTCTACTTAGCGAGGAATATTTAAAAAATTGGGAGTTCGGAGTAATATTATATTGAAAAGTTTGATGTGAACTGTCAAAGTACTTTTGTGAAAGAGATTAGGAAGAGTTGGTGATTTACGAGTTCTACGAAGCAGCTAGTTTACCGCAGGTACACGAAATAATACAAAAATAGGAATGAAACATGCAGTTTCGGGCCTGTAATTAAGAAGCTTTAAGTCGCCACCAGCTCTCACTAAGTCAGCGTGGTGGATTATCTACTTGCTTATTTCTAATATTGATAGAGAGACTAGCTGATCGACTCAGTTCAGCTGCCCACGGAGTCCGTCAAATTAAACAAATATCTGACGTTGCAACAGCTATAGGCTTGTTTATTTTGGTTACTTTCACAGTATTATGTCCTACGGGATCTTATTATGGGGTTCGGCTGCGGACAGAAACTCTGTTTTCATATTGCAAAAAAGAGCAATCCGTGGTCTATATAATTTATCACCTAGAGAATCAGTACGGGAGATGTTCAAAACTATTAACATATTAACAGTCCCTTCATTGTATATTTAAGAATGTATAATGTATGTAAGAAAAAATCGAAGTCGTCTGCAGAAATTAACTGATCTGAATCCAAAAGCGCACCATAAACACAAAATTGTATTTCCTAAGTGCAGACTTCAGAAAACAAATAACTCTTTCAAATGTAATGGTATTAGCTTCTATAATGCAATCCCTGTACAAGTGGAAGGCCTCAATGAAACCAAGTTTAAAAATTAAATAAAAAGCTACCTATTGAGCAAGGCAAATTATAATATAGACGACTTTGTTAAAGATAGTAAGTAACGTATGGAAGAGAAATGTGTCGAAATTAGAATCTTGTAATAAGGTAAAATAATAAGCTTTGCTTAGTTTGGAGTCAGATGGTGTTGTGTGTGAATTGTCCACCAATATTTATTATTATTATTCAGTTATTTATTCATTCTTCTTAATTTCTAAGTTTTTTACAATAGGTATAAAAATATAAACATTATAAAAACTTAAAACTAGGGTGCCGCCAGCAGCGGGCAGGACCCAAGCTACCGGTGGTTAGGGCTGCAGAGAGAGAACCTCCTGACGATGCGTGCTGTGTCAAGGATGACTGCCTTCTGGATCTGGCCCTTAACCCAACCGTCTAGCGAAAGTCTCTTGAGATGTTGGTCGAGACTTTTCGCTATAAGGCCGTTTGCCGACACGACTATTGGGACTATGATCGTCGAATCAACTTCCCACATGGCGGTAACCTCATGAGCTAAGTCAAGGTACTTGCTAAGCTTGTCCTTCTCGGCTTTCACGAGGTTCTCGTCATGTGGTACGGTGATATCGACGATCACAGCTCAACGCTCGGACCGGTCTACCATCACGATATCAGGCTTATTGGCGACAATAGTCCTGTCCGTGATGATAGAGCGATCCCAGTAGAGCAACGCACGACCATTCTCGAGAACTGGCAGAGGTGCGTACTTATAGTACGGCACCTCGGACTCGACAAGGCCGTGTCGAAGAGCAAGTTGCTGGTGGATGATCCTGGCTACTAGGTTATGTCTGTGTTATGTTATGTGTTATGTTATGTGTTATGTTATTATAATAATATTATTATTATTCGTATTTATTTCTTTTCTTAAGCCTAAGTTTTACAATATTGATATATAAAACAACATAAAAACATTATAAAAACTTAAACCTAGTTTGCCGCCAGCAGCGGGCAGGGCCCAAGCTACCGGTGGTTAGGGCTGCAGAGTGAGGAACCTCCTGACGATGCGCGCTGTGTCAAGGATGACTGCCTTCTGCATCTGACCCTTGATCCAACCATCTAGCGAAAGTCTCTTGAGATGTTGGTCGAGACTTTTCGCTATAAGGCCGTTTGCCGACACGACTATGGGGACTATGATCGTGGAATCAACATTCCACATGGCGGTAACCTCGTGAGCCAAGTCAAGGTACTTGCTAAGCTTGTCCTTCTCAGCTTTCACGAGGTTCTCGTCATGTGGTATGGTGATATCGACGATCACAGCCCGACGTTGAGACCGGTCTACCAGCACGATATCAGGCTTATTGGCGACAATAGTCCTGTCCGTGATGATAGAGCGGTCCCAGTAGAGCAACGCACGACCATTCTCGAGAACTGGCAGAGGTGCGTACTTATAGTACGGCACCTCGGACTCGACAAGGCCGTGTCGAAGAGCAAGTTGCTGGTGGATGATCCTGGCTACTAGGTTATGTCTGTGCAAGTACTCGCCGTTAGCAAGATGCGAACAACCGGAAATAACATGACGAAGAGATTCGCCTGGACGGCGGCATGCCCGACAAATGTCGACCGTACCGTCCTTCATTATGTATTTCCGGTAATTGTTCGTCTTGATAACCTCGTCTGCAATTGCACAGACAAAACCCTCGGTTTCTCCGAAGAGGTCCCCGAAGCGTAGCCAGTTCACCGACGCGAGCAGATTCACATCGGGTCCCGTTAGGGCCCGATAGAATCGCCCGTGCAGCTCCTTGCTCTTCCACACTTCCTTGCGATCATCAGTGCTGAGCACCGATGGTTTACGCCAGTTCTCGTTTGCCAGTGAAAGAGGCGTGAAGCTTCTGTCAACTGCCACAACATCGCGATGCATCCCGGACTCGCTGTTGCGGAAATAATCCCTGAGACTGCATATTTCGCGGTTGTGTGGGTTCTTGGCATTTAAAAGCCTCGACCTCCCCACTTCCGCGGAATATACAGTCTCATAACAGACGAGCGCGGGTGTAGCATGCGATGAGTTGTGAGCAGTTGACGGACCTTCCTGTCCAGGGCGTCGAGCTCAGTCTGAGTCCACCTCAGTATGCCAAAGAGTATATCAGCAGAGGCATTACCCAACCGTTGAAGGCTCGCGCTTTGTTACCGCCTGACAGAAGACTTTTAAGTACTTTTGTCAGCCGGCAAAAGAAGCGCTCCTTCACCGATTTCTTAATGTCATCTGCTGATATATCCAATGACTGTGACATACCGAGATATTTGTAGTCTCGTCTTCGGAGAGATCTGAGAGTTATAGTCTCGGAAAGTTGTAAATTCTCTGAATTTACTACTTTCCTGCTGTTGTACATGCATGACCGCACATTTGTCACACCGAACTCCATCTTGATGGCGTTACTAAAAACCTCCGTGGTTTTTAATAGCTCCAACAAGTCTTGGCGTTTCGGTGCAAAAGTTTGAGGTCGTCCATGTACAACAAATGAGATATAACCTCACCTCCTCTACGAAGACGATAACCTAACTCTGAATCCTTCAGCAGAGTGCTGAGAGGATTCAGACTTAGGCAGAACCATAGGGGACTTAGACTGTCACCCTGAAAATGCCTCTTTCAATCCTTATCAAGTCCTCCGAAACAAAAGAGCTGTCTACGCTACCTGGTTGACGAAGGACTGTGACCCACTGTCCCATGCATTTGCTTAGAAAAGATTTCAGAGTTGGATTTATTTTATACAACTCTAAAACCCTTTCTAGCCATGAATGGGGCACCGCATCATAGGCCTTCTTATAGTCAATCCAAGCAGCGGAGAGGGCTCCTTTGTTTCGTTTGACTTGTTGGCAAATGGTCGTGTCAATGAGGAGCAGCTCCTTAGTACCACGGGACCCAATCTTACACCCATTCTGAGAGGAGGCCAAAACGTTATTTGCGACTATATGCGCGTTAATTTTTGCTCTCAGAATGGATGTAAGCAGCTTATAGGTGGTGGGTAAGCACGTAATGGGTCTGTAGTTCTTCGGTTCCGTGGTACTACCAGACTTATGGAGCAGGAAGGTGACTCCGGTGGTCATGAAACTGGGAAGAGAACCCGCCTCGAGGGCTTCTTGGAATTGTGTTGCCAAACGCTCATGTGAGCATCGAAACCACTTTATCCAGAAGTTGTGCAATCCGTCCGGCCCAGGACATTTCCAGTTCTGAGCCGTCCGGATAGCACAACTAACGTCTACGGAGTCTATCGTAATAGACTCCATGGCATCGATAGACTCACGCGCGTTCGACAACACGCATCCAAGTTCCCTCCGTGTGCTCGACAGGCACCGACCAGATGCTGCGCCAGAAGTTTATCATAGCGCTAGCATCCGGTAGCTGCCCATCGCTCACACTTTGACTATTCTCTTCCCAGTTTCGGTATACCTTCCTTTGATCACTCTGGAAGTCGCGATTTTCTCTGTATCGATTCACACGCTCTCTGTAGCGGCGAATACGGTTTGCCCACGCATAAACTTTCTGCTTCAGATAGTCAATACGTTCCGCAACATTGGCAAGATAGTGCTGAGGACTGGTACCAGTCCCAGCAAATGCCTGTGCTACGAAACGCATGACTCGGGGACGACTGTTCCCCTGGCTGAAGCAGATTAGCTTTGCAATAAGAGTCCTGAATATACTGATACGCCGTTCTATTCGCACTTGCCAAGCGGGTACACTTCCGGTGGTTCGCGTTGCGCGGTCAGTGTCTGAAACTTGACACGTGCAACGCGACACGCCGCGATAGCACCGCAGTACAGAATAGAATGGGTATCAGTCAAATCTTTGCTAGTTCCCAGGTAGGGCACTAGCAAAGTATTCAGGCTCCCATCAAAGCCAAATTTCGTTTATGGGTGGGCAAACGCGGTAAGCGTGGCCTAGAGTTTGGTGTGAGTCGATATTGGAAGATCGCGTCTTCCAAAGTGCTCCTCATTTGCTCTCTTACCTGGTCAGATAAGCTATTACTCGCCAAATCTCCTCCTCGATATCGGGGTCAACCTGCGCCGCAAGTGTCGCCGCTGTCATTGGCACTGAAGCCAGTGTCAGCGTCGACGACGCGGCGGGCGGATCCCGGTCGAGATAGAAACTGGGCGAGCACGCTCCTCCTCCAGGCGTAGCTGATCAAGTGTCGAGTCATCCAGCAGCTTGCAGCGCCTGATGGCTCGAACTTGGTCAGACAATCGTTGAGCGGAAACGGCGACGGTCGGTTCGAAGGCCTGAAACAGAGACAGCATCCTGGCACAATACGCGGTCAGGTTAGTTCCTCCTCTGTTGCCCTGTAATAGGCGCGCATGCAGTTCTCATTCATGGTTTGAGACCATCGCATGCGACGCACTACACCACCGGTAGCGAGGGCCGGGCGTGAGACAGATTGCCTCTCAGGCCCCAAGCGTGCCGGCAGCGGGGACGGCCACGTCGCCCTGGTCTTGTAGGCGGTGTCGTCCCGGGCTCGCTCGCGTCGCTCGACGAGTCGCTGGTCTCGCGGGTGGTGTGGAACTCATCCGACGAGATACTCGGAGACGACGACGAACGGGCGGAAGGTGGTGGGCGTGCGTGTCGTGACGCTGTAGCTCGTTTCTTCGACCGTGTTATCATTTACCTGTATTATTAGTTGTTTATCCAAATAATTTTATTTCTATTAGTTTTCTTTGACAGACATCTGTCATGTCGTACATGTTGATAAATATTGTATTTTTCCATCTTTTGAGGTATTATTGCGCCAAAATTATGTTGAATTCTTGATTTTGAATATTGCTTGTATATTTCTGTATAAATTTGTAATAAAATGTGAAAAAATACATTTAAATAATTTACGGTAAAAAAAAGACGGTCTTTCGTGTTGACAGCTGATGACTAATTATAATTTTATTTCTATTAGTTTTCTTTGACAGACATCTGTCATGTCGTACATGTTGATAAATATTGTATTTTTCCATCTTTTGAGGTATTATTGCGCCAAAATTATGTTGAATTCTTGATTTTGAATATTGCTTGTATATTTCTGTATAAATTTGTAATAAAAATGTGAAAAAAATACATTTAAATAATTTACGGTAAAAAAAAGACGGGCTTTCGTGTTGACAGCTGATGACTATTATAATAATAATATTATTATTCACGTATATCTTTATTTCCTTAAGTCTAAGTTTTTACAATATTTATATAAAATAACATAAAAACATTATAAAAACTAAACCTAGTTTGCCGCCAGCAGCGGGCAGGGCCCAAGCTACCGGTGGTTAGGGCTGCAGACTGAGGAACCTCCTGACGATGCGCGCCGTGTCGAGGATGACCGCCTTCTGCATCCGACCCTTAATCCAACCGTCTAGCGAAAGTCTCTTGAGATGTTGGTCGAGACTTTTCGCTACAAGGCCGTTTGCCGACACAACTATTGGGACTATGATCGTCGAATCAACATCCCACATGGCGGTAACCTCATGAGCCAAGTCAAGGTACTTGCTAAGCTTGTCCTTCTCAGCTTTCACGAGGTTCTCGTCATGTGGTATGGTGATATCGACGATCACAGCCCGACGCTGAGACCGGTCTACCAGCACGATATCAGGCTTATTGGCAACAATAGTCCTGTCCGTGATGATAGAGCGGTCCCAGTAGAGCAACGCACGACCATTCTCGAGAACTGGCAGAGGTGCGTACTTATAGTACGGCACCTCGGACTCGACAAGGCCGTGTCGAAGAGCAAGTTGCTGATGGATGATCCTGGCTACTAGGTTATGTCTGTGCAAGTACTCGCCGTTAGCAAGATGCGAACAACCGGAAATAACATGACGAAGAGATTCGCCTGGACGGCGGCATGCCCGACAAATGTCGACCGTACCGTCCTTCATTATGTATTTCCGGTAATTGTTCGTCTTGATAACTTCGTCAGCAATTGCACAGGCAAAACCCTCGGTTTCTCCGAAGAGGTCCCCGAAGCGTAGCCAGTTCACCGACGCGAGCAAATTCACATCGGGGCCCGTCAGGGCCCGATAGAACCGCCCGTGCAGCTCCTTGCTCTTCCATACTTCCTTGCGATCATCAGTGCTGAGCACCGATGGTTTGCGCCAGTTCTCGTTTGCCATTGAAAGAGGCGTGAAGCTTCTGTCAACTGCCACAACATCACGATGCATCCCGGACTCACTGTTGCGGAAATAATCCCTAAGACTGCATACCTCGCGGTTGTGAAGGTTCTTGGCATTTAAAAGCCTCGACCTCCACACTTCCGCGGGATATACAGCCTCATAACAGATGAGCGCGGGTGTAGCATTCGGTGTGTTGTGAGCAGTTGACGGACCTTTCTGTCCAGGGCGTCGAGTTCAGTCTGAGTCCATCTCAGTATGCCAAAGGAGTATATCAGCAGAGGCATTACCCAACCGTTGAAGGCTCGCACCTTGTTACCGCCTGACAGAAGACTTTTGAGTACTTTTGTCAGCCGGCACAAGAAGCGCTCCTTCACCGATTTCTTAATGTCATCTGCTGATATACCCAAAGACTGTGACATACCGAGATATTTGTAGGTCTCGTCTTCGGAGAGATCTGAGAGTTATAGTCTCGGAAAGTTGTAAATTCTCTGAATTTACTACTTTCCCTCGCTGTACATGCATGACCGCACATTTGTCTACACCGAACTCCATCTTGATGGCGTTACTAAAACCTCCGTGGTTTTAATAGCTCCAACAAGTCTTGGCGTTTCGGTGCAAAAAGTTTGAGGTCGTCCATGTACAACAAATGAGATATAACCTCACCTCCTCTACGAAGACGATAACCTAACTCTGAATCCTTCAGCAGAGTGCTGAGAGGATTCAGACTTAGGCAGAACCATAGGGGACTTAGACTGTCACCCTGAAAATGCCTCTTTCAATCCTAATCAAGTCCTCCGAAACAAAAGAGCTGTCTACGCTACCTGGTTGACGAAGGACTGTGACCCACTGTCTCATGCATTTGCTTAGAAAAGATTTTAGAGTTGGATTTATTTTGTACAACTCTAAAACCCTTTCCAGCCATGAATGGGGCACCGCATCATAGGCCTTCTTATAGTCAATCCAAGCAGCAGAGAGGGCCTTTGTTTCGTTTGACTTGTTGGCAAATGGTCGTGTCAATGAGGAGCAGCTCCTTAGTACCACGGGACCCAATCTTACATCCATTCTGAGAGGAGGCCAAAACGTTATTCGCGACAATATGCGCATTTATTTTGCTCTCAGAATGGATGTAAGCAGCTTGTAGATGGTAGGTAAGCACGTAATGGGTCTGTAGTTCTTCGGTTCCGTGGTACTACCAGACTTATGGAGCAGGAAGGTGACTCCGGTGGTCAAGAAACTGGGAAGAGAACCCGTCTCCAGGGCTTCTTGGAATTGTGTTGCCAAACGTTCATGTGAGCACCGAAACCACTTTATCCAGAAGTTGTGCAATCCGTCCGGTCCAGGACTTTTCCAGTTCTGAGCCGTCCGGATAGCACAACTAACGTCTATGGAGTCGATTGTAATAGACTCCATGGGTTCGATAACCTCACATGCACGTTCGATAACACGCATCCAAGCTCCCTCCGTATGCTCGACAGGCACCGACCAGATGCTGCGCCAGAAACTTTTCATAGCGCTGACATCCGGTAGCTGCGTGTCGTTCACACGTGGACTCGTAGTTCCTCCCAGCTTCGGTACACCTTCCTTTGATCGCTCTGGAAGTCGCGATTTTGCCGATATCGATTCACACGCTCTCTGTAGCGGCGAATACGGTTTGCCCACGCATAAACTTTCTGCTTCAGATAGTCAATACGTTCCGTAACATTGGCAAGATAGTGCTGAGGACTGATACCAGTCCCAGAGAATGCCTGTGTTACGAAACGCATGACTCGGGGACGACTGTTCCCCTGTCTGAAGCAGATTAGCTTTGCAATAAGAACCCTGAATTTGCTGATACGCCGTTCTATTCGCACTTGCCATGCGGGTGCATCTCCGGCGGTTCGCGTTGTACGGTCAGTGTCTGGGAACTTGACACGTGCAACGCGACACACCGCGATAGCACCACAGTACAGAATAGAATGGGTATCAGTCAAATCCTTGCTAGTTCCTAGGTAGGGCACTAGCAAAGTATTCAGGGCTCCCATCAAAGCCAAATTACGTCTATGTGTGGGCAAACGCGGTAAGCGCGGCCTAGAGTTGGGTGTGGATCTATACCGCAAGATTGCGTCTTCCAGAGTGCTCCTCAGTTGCCCTCTTACCTGATCAGATACATAACTACTCGCCGAGTCTTCCTCCTCGATGTTGGAGTCGACCTGGGCCGCAAGTGTGTCGCCACTGACGTCGGCACTGAGGCCAGTGTCAGGGTCGACGACGCGGCGGGCGGATCCCGAGTCGAGGCAGAAACTGGGCGAGTACGTTGTTCCTCCAGGCGTAGCCGATCAAGTACCGAGCCATCCAGCAGATTGCAGCGCCAGATGGCTCTTACTTGATCAGAGAGTCGTTGAGCGGACACGGCGACGGTCGGTTCGAGGGCCTGAAACAGAAGCAGCATCCTGGCACAGTACGCGGTCAGGTTGGTTCCTCCCACTGTAGCCCTGTAATAGGCGCGCATGCAGTTCTCATTCATTTGTTGAGTCCATCGCATGCGACGCACTACACCACCGGTAGCGAGGGCCGGGCGCGAGGCAGATTGCCTCACAGGCCCCAAGCGTGCCGGCAGCGGCGGATGGCCACGACGTCCTGATCTTGTGGGCGGTGGAATCCGCGTCGTGTCCTCGTCGCTCGTCGAGGCGCTCGTGTCGGGGAGTCACAAACACTTCATCCTCCGACGATGAACTCGACGGCGACGGGACACGAACTGGTGACAAACGTGCGTTTGGTGGGTCCGCTCCATGTCTTCCTCTCGACCGTGTTATCATTATTGAGCTATATATCCATTTCTTGAGTTGTTTGACGATTATGTAAATGTTTTTGTGAATTTTTGTTTGACAGCCTGTTGTCAAAATGCATGTTGGTTATTTTATGGAAAATTAGGTTTTATACGGTTACTTTTTAATGATTTCTGTATTGCTTCAGGTTTTTCTTGTGAGTTCTTTGTAAATACTGGGTAAAACAACAAAAATAAAGGAAAAAACTCAATAAAATTCAACTTGGTACAAAAAGAACGACATATTGAGACAGCGGTTTTTTTTTTTTTTTTTTTTTAATAATAATAATATTATTATTATTATAATAGATTTTTAAGACTTTTGATGTTACATTGTTTGTACTACTGTAGTATCTGTGTGTGTATTGATTATTTGTTATTTTGTCTTCGACAAAGTCTTTTTACAGCTGCATGTAATTGACTAGGCCCCTTTACAGCTGCTTTATTCTTTTTGACGTTGTTATTTTCATATCATATTATGTACACAGATTTTTTGCCTTTTTGTAAATGACGTTACCAAGTGTTCTTATGAATTTATGGTATGAATAAATTAATTGAATTGACTCTCTACTTGCGAGAGACGGCGCCGAGTCCGAGCAGTGGGAACATTTAATGGGCTGCGTATGCTATGTTTATGGGCCGCTGAGGTAGTCGCGAGGACAGGGTTGCATCACCCAGCCGCTGATAAGGTTTGCGTATAATACTTAGTCCAGAGCTTACCGGTTCTAAATTAAATTATGTAGGAGATAAACAGGTTGAACCATTGTAGTCGTTGTTGTGATATCTTATTGATTTTTGGATTTAGCTAAATGTAAAAACTCAATAACTACTCAATAACATATACTTTATGTAATTCAGACTAGTTTTTAATATTCTTTTAGGTATTTTAAATATTTACCAGATGTAATACGCGGCTTACTAATTTTGAACGAAAACTTTTTTGCGGCAAATATTACATAGCATACATCATCAGGGGGTTCCTCGCTCTGCAGCCTTAAGAACCTATCCTAGGTAGCTTGGGTCTGAACCTCTGCCGTTAGCGATCTTAAGGATTTAGGTACACGTGTAAAGTTGAAGTTTTTACATCAATTATGTAAAAGATACCTTTAAAAAAAACTGGGGTAACTTCTCTATACAAAATGTCCAAAACATCAATAGTGAAGTCCAATATCAAGGATGAAAGGTATCGTTCGACGTCAGATTAAAATTTCCTCTTCCAATTTAAATAATGTTTGTATTTGCGATCATCCAGATTCGGTAAACTTGTAAATAATTCCGGTCCCCGGGAGACCGGTGACCGCTGAGGGTTGGGCAGTGGCCCGCTGCCTTGGTGGCCCGATGGCCCGATGGGCAGGAGGCCCCACCCTTCTACCGGCTACTAAATCGGCTTTCGGTTTGCTATTGCGGTCTCTATCATTTCAAGCAGAAATAAACGAGACAACAATATCAAGGACAGTTCTAGTAAAGCGGTAGACCCTCCGGTTGGTAGTGACTGCTTTGCTATCACGGTTTCTGATCAAGCTCGGAAGCGAACGAAGCCGATATGAGGTCAGTGAAAGCAATTTAAAACTGACATTGAGTAAGATATTATGTTTTACACAGAACACAGGACTTAATTACTTAAATAATTATTTAATTACCTCGACGTTCCTGTGATATGCTCACAATATGAGTTCAAATCGCGAAAGTCAATAAACTATGGAAGATCCTAGCTAGCAGACTTCGCACTGCAGATCGTTTATCGAGCATTAAAGAGCGTGCGCGTAGAACAATAAATCTACAAATTTGTATAAACTATAGAAAAAAACTGCCATATTTAATGTATTTAACATCATTTTAAAAGGATGCAGGGTGATTGGTAATCATCCTGGTGTAGTGCATTGGTATTGGCATGAAGCATTGGTGTATTGACTATACTTATTGTCATACCGTACCTTTGTACGTTTTTTTTTTCAAGCAATAAGATGGCATACTGTGTGTATGTCTTTTAACTATTATAGGTTTACACTTGACCGCCATCTTGCTCGATGTAAAAGCGGTTTACGAAAATGGAATCAAACCTTCGTTAGACTTTGGGTAGTCAACCATGAAACGTTGTCGCTTTTTCGACCTTCGAACAAGATTAAATGTCTAATGTTTATTCTCTTGCAGAAATGAAATAACATTTGTTTAATAGTACATAGTAGAGTGACGAGACGAGAAGGACATGTGCCTGATGGTAAGCAACATACCTGCCACATAACAGCACAGTGACACGCAGCTATTGGAACATGAAGAGCCTAAATCATTACCTAGCACTGTACTGCGCTCGTCATCCAGAGATACATTTAAGATGTTTCATTTCTATACCTTGTAATTTCACTGGAATCATTGCCCTTCAAACCGGACCACAGTAATGTTAGAACACTACTGCTTGACTGTAGAATAACTGGCAAAGGTGTGGTATTTCCCCAGACGGACTCTGTAAAGCGTCCTACCACTACAATGAAAGATGGAAGGTTTCCTTCGTGGAAATTATCCAATTCGTCAGAAAAGTGGGCTTATGTATTGTTTATATTGAAGAAAACAAAAACAAAGCGGCGGGAACACTGGGAACAATTAGTGAAGACTTAGCAAACGTTCACAACACCTCAAAGTCGTGACCCTTGGAAAAGGTATTCATTACGGAGATTTCGTATACAGGTAAATTGGAGACGGAAAACTCTAGACAATGAAAATTGTAGAAAAGAGAAAACAGTAGAAAAGGAAAACTGTTGAAAATTCTAACATAAATTCTAAAAAACATCTAGTATTATTACGATTCATTATTGCAATAAGTTTTTTAGTCACAAACGAAACAAAGCTAATATCTATACTAATATTATAAAGCTGAAGAGTTTGTTTGTTTGTTTGAACGCTAGGATCTCGGGAAGTACTGGTTCGAATTGAAAGATTATTTTTCTATTGGATAGTCCATTTATCGAGAAAGGATATAGGCTATAGAACATAACGCTACTATCAATAGAAGTGGTGCATGAATCAAGAATGTAACAAAACCGGGGAAAAAATATTCCTTTTGAGAGTTTTCGTAGCGTACTTTGACATGACAGCATGTGTCAAGATTGCGTCATTGAATATATATAAACCTTTGCTAATCAAATTTGTATCTAAATCTGAGAGCTGGTACGACCAATTTACGACAGGTGGCGTAGCTAAAGAAGTTTTTTGTTCCAAAGCGATATTCTCAGGAATTACTGTACCGATTTCAGTCATTCTTTTACCGTTGTATATGTACGGGATCCCGATGAAGGTTATATAATGTACCACGGGCGTAGCCGGGGCGGACATCTAGTCATCGATATAAATCAATGGATGTAAAACTTCAAGCGTCAAGCGCACGAAATTATGTTATCGTGGGGAAGAGAGAGCTCACTTTTCCCGTTTTTGTCGATTGTAGGAAACGTTGAACGCCGGACTTTTATACCTACGCTATTCGTTGTCAAAACTCAAAATAAAAGCGTCCACACGAGTCCTAAAATCAGAGGAAAGACGTACAAGTAGTGGGGAGGAGTCTACATCGCAACATAAATCACCAATCATATGGTGCGATATAGGATATGATTGGTGATTTATGGTTCGATGTAGGCTCCACCCCACAACTTTTCCGTCATTTCCTCTGATTTAAGGGCTCGTTTGTGGACGCTTTAAGTAGAACCGCAACATACCTCGGTCTGTCGGCTGACTTACGAGTATCAACAAAGCACGCCATTACGCGTATTGCATATTTTCAAGTTAATTTGGATATATTAAACGCCACACACACGAGTATTAAAATCAGAGGAAATGACGTAAAAGCAGTGGGGAGGAGCCTACATTGCACCATAAATCACCAATCATATCCTATATCGCACCATATGATTGGTGATTTATGTTGCGATGTAGACTCCTCCCCACTACTTGTACGTCATTTCCTCTGATTTTAGGACTCGTGTGTGGACGCTTTTATTTTGAGTTTTGGTGGTGATTTATGGTGCGATGTCGGGTCCTCCCAACTAGTTTTAAGTAATTTCCTATGATTTTAGGGCTCGTGTCTAGAGGGTTTTACGCGTATTGCATATTTTCAAGTTAATTTCAATATATTAGTAGTATAAAGTACCAATTTACAGAGGTAGGAGTACTTTCAGAGTCCACCTGGGGCAGTACCGCACCTTTGCCAGTTATTTTACCGCTAAGCAGTAATATGAAAACGTTACTGTGTTCCGCTTTGAAAGGTATTGTTTCCAGTAAAATAGAGCATAAAGACTAGGTAACGATTTGAACTCTTCGTGCTCCATTAGCTACGAGCCATTGTGTTGTTACTGTGGTATTGAAAATATTAACAAAAAAAAAAATATGCTTACTTTTATCAAAACGATTGAATTGTAGATTATCCAAAATTTGTCGACCATTTTAAACCGAAGTCGATTTTCGTTCTTTCTAAGTAAACTAAATTATTGCTACATAACAAGGATCTTTTGAAACACGGTGTCTTTGGGTACGCAGATGGGGGAACAGTTATATATCCATGCACAAGGCAGTGGACAACAAACCTAGTCAGTGACAGAGAATATGGTGGATTATGAATTTGCTTTTTTCTTCGCATAAAAATAAAACGATACGTAAGTACGCGGGTTAAGCCGCGCGCTGCTCTATGTTCAGTGATATGAACACGAGCTATGGAGATGTAGTGCACATTAGCCGACCACCTCATATCCGGCGCTATCGGGCCATCTCCCTAACTGCTGATTTATGCACGGTACCTGATACACCACCCCGACACCTCTAATGGGCCTAGCTTGGCTGCCACCTAAATTATGTACATGCCTAGGCTATTGATGAAGACTACTTATAAAACTGCCCAAAATTATGATTTTAGAAGATAAATCTTTGAGCTGTAGAAAACATATGGGATAATAAAATGAGATACCTCTTACTCATATAAAGACAAAAATTTGTGTGTATGTTAGTGTGCAAGTTTGTTCACACGTACCTCTGTTACGGTTGAAATTGTTGAAAGTAACATCGTTTCATGGTTGATGTTCCAAAGGCGTGAACGAAAAGATTTGACTTTACTTTTATGATAAGAACGTCTAGGCTGTGGAATACGTTGCCTAAGTGGATTTTCCCCGATGGTTACAATCTTTGTGTCTTCAAATCGAGAGTGAATCGGTTTCTTCTAGGTAAACACGCATATCCAATTGCTTGTAAATGGACACGCATATCAAGCATATCCAATTGCTTCTGTCTAAGATCGAGATAGCATGCGTCCGCATATTCAAGGATGGGAAGAAGAAGGGATTGAGCTAACGCAACCTTGGTGGCAGTAGGTAAGAAATTACGAATTCTTCTTAATGACGCTGCTGAAGCGTAAAGCTTGCGCTTTACGGACCGAATTTAGTATAAAAGCCTATAAAAGGTAAAAAAATATATTACGATTATAAAAGTTTTTGTAATAATTGATACAGATTATAACTTAAACTAGCAGCGCCTCTCGGTTTCAATCGCATAATAGACTACAGGGTCGTGAACAAGATGTATGAGTTATATGAAGCACCAAGATACCTATGTAATATATACAATAATAAAATTCAGCACTATGCCGGCTATTACTATTCTGACCTGTACCTGTCCCATTGAGTGCAAATTGAAGAGGGGGGTTGCAACCCTCGATCATTTCTCCTGTCACATGATTTTTGATGATTTTGATTGATGAAGAGGTGTTGAAACTTTGAAAAGCGCCGTCGTCGTCGAAATGTTACGTGATACGAGTAGCTCCGTCAATTGTGAATAGATTTTGATGCTTCCTTTTTGTTTGGTAGATACAAGATCCAAAGGGGATACCATACATAAAAAAGTTTGGTACTATATGAGCTTCATTTCTGCACGCTAATTGTATTGTGCCTGAGAGTTATCTCAAACCGATTTGAACCACAAGGTTACCGTGCCTTCTAGGCGATGCCGAGACCCGCGGGACGAGCCTAGTATCCAGTTACTATGCTAAGCGCGTCTGTCGTATCATTTGAAGAGGGTCGACGTACAAACTTGGACTGTCACAGTTCATTTTTGCAGCAGTAGATCCAGCAAGAAAAGGGGTCTTAGCGTGGCAGCCGGGGAAATTGACAATTTCGTGTTATGCGTAGGTAAAAGTACATTTTCCGTTTTAGAGGAAAAGTTTAGTATAATTAATGTGCGAAAAGTGCGACCTGGGGAAAATAGATTGTGTGATATTTGGTTTACCAACGCAAAAAGAGGTGTTTATGTTTATTTATACTATTATAAGTTGGTACTTGACCGCCTTCTTGCCTATTCAACGATGATGCGGTCTACGATGGAGCGTGCTCACTTAGAAGAAACTGATTCACTCTCGATTTGGAGTCACCTAGATTGTAACTATTTGGAAAAAAACACTCCTTTAACGCACTCACACTCACTAAAGTACGTTGAAACTTCGTCGTTCGAGTCTAGATGGTCACCAATGAAACGATGTCGCTTTTATGAGCTACGATCAGTCCGATAAAACGGCAAGTCGGTATTACCTATAGATCAAACCTATAGAACCTATAGATGCAAACTCTTCGTTGCTGTAAAATAACAATGGCAACAATCAAAACTACGCCGGTAAAACCGCGCTTATTAATACCTAGTTATTATAAATTTGAAACTTTGTATGTTTGTTTCCCAATTACGTCGGAAACGCTAAACGGATTAGGTTGAAACTTGGAATGCAGAGTCTAGCTTTGGACATATATTAATTTCTAACCCGGGAAAATTTCGGGAACGATTACTACGCGGGTAAAACTGTGGGGCACTGTTAGTCCGTACATATACATACTGAAAAACATTACCTTTCCTCTCAGGTAGTCGGATACGATACAAAAGCAATCTTTCTCGCGTTCACATGGTAACGAGCACGAATCGTGGAAAAAATATAATAAAAATCTATTGTACAGTGAAATATGCCGAGAAATAAGTTAAAAGGAAAACCCCCGAGAGATAATAATGTAGGCTTAGATTACTTTGAAAATATATGAACATAATGTGCTTTATACTGAGTTATTGTCTGCTTTGTAGTTAGCTTTAGACGTAACTTGATACAAATATATTTTATTTGCAAGCAGCCTACTAAATGTTCCCACAGCTGGGACTCTGGGCTTTCTCTCACAAGGAGAGAGTCAAAGTCAACTCTATGCTGACCCGGTGCGACTTGGCGGATAACGCATGATCTCGAAAGATTCTTGTAACATGCCGGTTTCTTCACGATGCTTTGCCTACTTCACCGTTAAAATCAGTGATGATGACAACCTGCACAAGAAAAATACTTTGAAGTGCAGATAGAATTCGAACTTACAACCCCAAGAACTCGGACATAAATTGGGCTGTCTATGAAGGTGTGGAATATAACGTTTAGACTACTTCTGAAAGTTCATGAAGATTGATGATAATTTGGTCCATTCCGACGCCGGAACTACCTAATTGCTATTTAAATTTCACAGATTCTTTAAAACAACAAATCTGAATTTTATTTACAACTTAAACATTACTAGCAAAACAATGGCACAATAATATCTGACTCATCTTAGTGACTCACTCAATAATATAATGTCGAAATTGTCTCTACATCTTAGAAGGAAAACGTGACAAATTTAATTATGATAATGACATCTAATTTTCTTATTCCTGTTGTTTTTGTACGTAATTAACACGATAGACGATCCCGTCAATTCTGAATAGATTTTGATGTCGATTTTTGTGTTTAGTAGAAATACTTCAGATGTGGTCCTTTTAATTTTGTTTATCTAAATTGGTGTACTAAATGTGGTTTCTGAAATACAACAACAACAAAAAAAAATCAAAATTTGCTTACCTCAATAACATGTTAGTTTTTGAAGTGAAAATTTCTTTTGGCGCGCCACAGACATTTATCGTTGGCTGTGAATTGAATTCTAGCGTCCCGCTCGGGAATGATAACAAACCTTCGGGTAAACTCGGGACCATGGCCATCTAGAATCTTATGATCACGCCCTTCGGTTTCACCCAATTCTGAGTTATAAGTTTTTACTTTCAGTCACAAAAATATAAAATTGACAGTTCCTATGACTGTCAATTTTATTGTTTTCCGAAACCTTATTGTCTCATTTAAGACTATGTTTTTTTACACAAAAAAGATGAAATTTTGTCGTGTTTTTAAGTTTAATTTTAAACCGATTAGCGGCGCGGGCCCGCCGGTGGACTCGCCTCTTTCAGTTCATTTTAAACTGATTGTCTCATATATTGAGTCCAGATTTATTGAAGTCGGTTATTTAAATTCGGAGAAAATTGTTTTTAAAATTACTTATCTGTACTATAAATAATTAGCGAATCATGTAGTAAGTAAACATAGGTACTGAAGTAACAATTACGAGATATATCTATTTCTAGATGTCTGCCCCTATCTGATATATCTATTTCTAGATGTTATGTTCTATAGCCTAAAGCCTTTCTCGATAAATGAACTATCCATTAGTAAAAGAATCTTTCAATTCGGACCAGTACTTCCCCGAGATCCTAGCGTTCAAACAAACAAACAAACTCTTCAGCTTTATAATATAAGTATAGATATATTACTATAGATTTACAAAAACAATGGCCAAATTTTAATAAGCGTAGAAGCCGTTTCAAGAACGTTGCATCCAAAAACGTACTAGACGTCTTCCTAATACCTGCTACATTCATACTACCAATATTTACTGACTAGCGTCTTCCGGCGGTTTCACCCCTGTAGTTCCGTTTCTGTTACGTTCCTGTGGTAAAAAGTATGTCCTATTCCAGAATAAAATCTGTCTGAATCCAGATTTCAACACAATTTGTTCAGTTGTTCCGACGTGATTGAGCATCAAATATTCAAAATTTGTAATCTTATTAATACTCGTAATACAAATGCGAAAAACACCATGAAATGTCTGTATACCAATCTGTGGTGGAAACTACCGAACGTTTCTCTGGTCTCTGACACAACAACACAATTTTGTAATAAACAAATACAAATACAAAAATCTTTATTGCTGTTTGCAGGTAAGATAAGATGATACAAAATAATTGACCCATACAAACTGGCCTCTTCTTCTAGAGGCATGCAATATGTCTGGCAACGCAGTTTCCATTGGTCTGAATTTATACAATGATAATAATAGACGATAATAATAATCAGCTGATAAAGTTTTCTTCTTCTTTTTTTCATTTTTAACTTTTAATCGGTTGTATCATATAATATGTCATCTGATTCATCGTCTATTAATTTCTATCCCGTTGTGTTATGTTAGTGTGATATGTTTGGTGAGCACAATTACGCCAACGTCTTGTGCTTCCGCAGGATGCTGTAATGGACTTTGACAAGTGTGTGGTTTCTTGTAGAATCCAAGGTCTTGCGACAGACGAATAAAGTATCAAGTGTCATTGAAAGTCTACCTTTATTTTGGATAAAAAATTACATTCAATATAAAGATCATAATATAAACAGTATATGGCAGGAGCGCAGCGAGTAACTGGCAAAGGTACCGTCTTCCCCAGAAGGACTCTGCAAAGAGTCCTAGCACTACAAAAGCAATAATGTTAGAGCTGGATCCTTAGTTCGCGCGAAGGCGCCCAAATGAAATTGATATCTGTATTTTAAGGCGCGTCTCCGAGGAAAACGAGCTTTTTTGTATAGTTTTCTGAGCTATCTACTCTTTATCAAAACAAATATCCACTGTTAAAAAACATACGGGTCGAATTGACCTCTTCTTTTTTTTGTGGAAGTCGGTTAAAAATACATTAAACTGCTGCAAAATCTTAGCTTTAAAATGGTAGTTTCCTTGTTTTGTTACTGAATATTGTTTAATGATGAAATAATTATTATTACTTTATTATTTGGAGCATATACTGTCCCAATGCTGGGCAAAAGGCCTTATTAGGGAGACCTTTGCCCTTTTTACAAAATAATAAAAATTAAATTATTAAAACTAATCTCCAAATAAACCACCCCTAACTGCAAAGGTCCCCCCATCATGTCACTCGCCGCGTTCCCACGCTGAATGGCAATGCCCGACCTTTGCTCCAGGAACGCGCCGGAGTGGAAGACACCCGTATTCTACCTGAACCTGCGCCCTTATTCTGAGAGGTACACTTTGGCCTCTGCCCCCAACAACCGAAAGTTTAATTAATCTCTTCACAACAAAACCATCAAAGTTAGAAATAATTTTAATTATCATCTACTCGAAAATCCGCCATTATTTAGATTTTGTACTTACACTAACGGATAGGCAACTTGATTACGAACATTATGGTAGAAGTATTTTTTAAATGATTTTTTGATTTCATAAACGGGTTATTCTAAAATCCGAGCGTAAAACAGTGACAAATCTTACTGTTTCTCTCTTGCTCTTTCTTGCGGTGTGCGATGAGGTAAGAAATACTCAAGGTCATTTTCTCAGAGCTCAGAACTCTGAGAATACATTTTACGCAGCTAGTCAAATAATACAATTACAATACTAATTAGGGGTATTCCTGTTAAGTTACAGCTAGTCTAGTCGGGAGCACGGCGACTGCCGATGCGGAGCACCCGGGTTCAAATCCCACACGTATCCCCGTCTTTTCAAAGTCATGCCCGTAATGCCGCTAACTTCAAACGGTGAAGGAAAGCATTGTGAGGAAACCGCCATTTATCTAGAATCTTTCGAGCTCATGTGTCACCACCGACCTGCACTTGGCCAGCGTGGTGGATTATGTCCTTGTGAGAGAAGGCTCCGAGTCCCAGCAGTGGGAACATTTAATGGGCTGGTTATGGTGTACCCACGATCCGCAGCTTCCAGCTGGGCAGTCGGTTCTTAGGTTATCGAAAGCACGTTATTGGCCGCGGACGTGACAAGATAACTGAAACGAAACATAAATAATGTAGTCACAGACTACATGAGGAAGGAAGCAGGAATAAGAAGCAGAAAATAAATAAATGTCTGGCCGGGTTGCATAGAAACGATGAGTTACTATTTTTATCGTTATCCAACTCTTATATACGATTAAATGATTGGTCGACATTTTTTCAACAAATACCATCAAGACCCAAGCTGAGCAAAGCTTATGTTACGCAAGATATATTAAATCCAGCTCAAATAAATAAATTATTGATTTGAAACACAACAATTCAATACCAAGTCTTAGTAAAAAACATTCCTAAAACTGACCAATTCTTAATGATATGGCTATTTTTTGCACTATTTACTTGTAGACTACGTACTTAGGCACGCTAAAGTTTTGGATCAATCTGATGTTCCAGTGAAATTCACATAATAAAATGATGAATTAAGTGATGTTATAGTGTGTGTGAGTAATAAAAAAATAATGAAATATGACACACATGACTTCGAAAAGACAGTGGTTGCACGTGGGGCTTGAACCTGGGGCTCTGCAGGTCTACTACGAAGTCCGATATACGATATATCGACCGAAGTTATGGACATTTCATACCACGAAACACAATCGGTCGGTTGATCTGATCGGGCGTTTCGTTCATCCCGACCGACACAGATTTGACAGTTTTTGTGTCATCAACCGACCGATTGTGTTTCGTGCTATAAAACGTCCATAGCTTCGGCGGATATATCGTTTATCGGACTTCGTAGTAGACTTGCTGGATCGGCAGTCGCCGCGCCGTTCTCCCGGCTAAGCCAGCCGGAACGCAAATTTCTCTATCTGTATCTCAGATTGAAAGATTGTACCTGTGTACCCTTATATAAATAAAATAGCTATGTGAGTAAATAACATGTTGAATGTTTTTATTGGAAGCGGAAGGCGGAACTGTCGGTATTTCCCGCTTTCCCGCGATTTTTATGAAAATTGTTCCGAGAGAAATGTGCGCGATACCTGCAAGATGGCGAAACATTTTGTTATGTAAATAATGTTGACAACAATATTTACCTACGGATGACGGTATCATTCAATTTATTGTAATGTATTTTTCTCATTTGCGTATTTTCGCTGAATTTCGCAGTTGTAATGACGTTTTAGTAGCTCCTTATTGTTTGCTCCTCTTCTTGCCAAATTCATTCCAGTTGCAGAAATTTTAAATAATACGTTTTTTGTTCGATTTTATTTTATTTTGTCTGGAAATGGTATACATTAATCTAGGTCACCATTTTTTTTCAGAAGAGTCCAAATCATTACCTAGCACTGCACTGCGCTCGTCACCCCGAGATCTAAGATGTTATATCTCTAAGCCCTGTAATTTCTCTGGAAACATTGCCCTTCAAACCGGAACACAGTAATGTTTGCACATTACTGCTTGGCGGTACAATAACTAACAAAGGTGTGGTACTTCCCCAGGCGGACTCTGCCAAGAGTCCTACCACTACTAAAAAATATTCGGAAGATGATGCGTACTAGGGGAATCACAAAAGCAAGCTAAAGTAACGAATACTTCTAACGAATGTAATTTGTAAGAATATGCGTCAATTAACCCGATTAATAGAATATTATTAAAACTTTCATTAGATTACTGCCCTCGTGGCTTAGTGGGCAGGAACTCTGCCTGCGAAGCCGAGGGTCGTGGGTTCGATTCCCACCCAGTGCAAATATTTGTGTGATGAATTCAAATGTTTGCACTGTGTCTGGGTGTTTCTATTTATAATAAGTATGTATTTAAAACTATATAGGTACTAGCGGCCCGTTCCGGCTTCGCTCGGATATTGTCACATAAAGCCCATTAATCGAAATACAAAACTGTCCTATGTTTTAAGTTGGATCAGTTTTAAATCGGCTAAGTAGTTTAGGAGTCCATCGCGGACAAACATCGTGACAGGAGATTTATATATATTAAGATTATATCAGCTATCCGGCCGCCATAGTACAAGCTTTGCTTAGTTTGGGGTCAGATGGTGTTGTGTGTGAATTGTCCACCAATATTTATTTATTTGGTCATTATCATCATTCATCAATTCAACAGTCATCATTATTACATTTGGTCCAAATATTATGACCAATTCATGTAAGGTGCCAGTCTGCCTGACAACTCGCTTAGTTATAATATTGTTGAATGATTTTTTGTCTGAAAACAGCTCATTGTTATAGTAAGTGCCCAAAGCAACCTGCTGGCTGGATTGTATGTGATGTGGTGTGTTGTTGGTGGCAGATTGGCTGACGGTGACGTGGGCGCAGGGCGGCATGCACCTGCAGGGCGGCGCCGGCGCAGGCGACGATGCCGACTCCGTTAAAGCAAGGTACGTTCACACTAATATTACGAGTGTAATGGCAAAAGTTTGCGTCTTCGTAAATGTGTATGTTTGTTCCCACATAACTTAGTATTGGAATAATGGATTTGAATATAATTAATTTCGTAAAAAGCACTAGTATCCATGAATATACGAATTTGTACCTGTCGCCGCGGAGTCCTTAGGTTGTCAGGGGGCAGAAACCAAGAGGTTCCTTTTGAGTTAGGATGCAAGCTCTGGGACACACTCCCATTTCGGCTCGTTCCTGGAGCAAAGGTTGGTCATTCCTACTCAACGTCATGGGCACCTTTGCGCCGGGAGCATTTCGGGGTGGGTTATTCGGAGATTAGTTTTCATGGAAAGAAATTCCTTACGGCAGGTGTGGAGGAGATGAAGATTTTGCTATGTATCACTGCCTGCTGCTGTGTTCCGCATATTATCACTCCATCTAGTCCCAGGGTGTACTACACTACGTTTGCCAATTCGTAGTCTCCATTCACACACGTCTACTTCACGGGTTATCGGTTCTGCGATAGATACCGACCGAGATTACCGACCAATAGTCACTTCAGATTGCTTGTAGGTAATGTAGGTTCTTTAACGGGTTACTTCGTTCCAAATACGACCCTACAGATTAATAATGGCAATTTAGTGGTTTACCTAAGTGTTCACTGAATGTCTGGAACCGGCGCTTAAGTTATGAAAACATGACGTGTAGCCCAAAATGGCCGGTACCCGTTCCCCGCGCTCGGTCGAGTGCCGGCAGGTTTATGTGGCGAGTGCCCGCTGCGCTTAATTACTTCGATCTACGTGCCCTTGAGACAGGGCGCCTTCGACTGACGCCCAGTTTACCGACCCGACACAATCTTTGAAGCTATGCGATTTGGATTATTTATTGAAGAGGTTAGGTTTAGAGTCCGCCTGGGGAGGACACCAAACCTTTACAAGTTGTTCTACCGCCAAGCAGTAATGTGAAAACATCACTGTATTCCAATTTGAAGGGAGATTTGCAGTGAAATTACAGAGCATACAGATAAAACACCTCATATCTCTGGGTGACGAGCGCAGTGAAGTGCTAGGTAATGATTGGGACTCTTTATGTTCCAATAGCTGCGTGTCACTGAGCTGCAATGGGTAGATATGTTGCTTACCATCAGGCACATGTCTTGATTGTCTGGTCACTCTAAGCTACAAAAAAAGTTTTCCAATTATTCGCGATGCTGGGGAGGTTGTGCGTTCGATTCCCCACCCACGATAAATATTTGTATTGTATCTAGGTGTTTATGTGTATTATACGTATGTATCTATTCCTCTATTTGTAGGATGAAAATACCTACTTACAAACATTTTTATTTACAATATTTACATATATATAAAAAGCAAAATAATATTACTATATCACACTATAAAAATAAACAAATTTACAAATTAAACACGTGCGCCGTTGAGATCACTACTACGCAGCCCACCCAGAATGCTGACAGCGTTGCTTCTTTGAATGGCTAAACTCAGCTTTTGGAGAAAGTAGACGCCAACTCTGGGATCGGACTGGAGCGAGGACCAAACGTTTTGAAAGATCGTTCACAAAATTTTTGGTATCGGACGACCACGGGCTCATAGTCTCCACTGCCAGCGCAAAGAATATATAATGGACGCTGAGCTGGGAGTACTTATTACATTTATTTATTTGTGCCTGCACGGCTGAAATTCCTACCTACAAATAATTATGTTTATTTTAATTTAGTTTTTTTTCTGTCTGCTCGGTTGAAAACCTTCTAGCTCATATAAGTATTGGATCCGCTAGATCGCTTTGCTTAATATAAGGCTAGTTGGTGTTGTGTGAGTAATATCTACCCACATTTACTTTATCTACTTTATTTACCATCTTGTATCATTTATGATCTTGCTATAGAGCTATCGCATTTTCATTTAGTCTGTATCTGTTATCGGATAATAGAGTTAATTGAATGAATTCCGATAATCTCGCCGCGACGACGCAACTTTGTTCGTGCCTACTTTCCGCTCCAACTGTGGAAGTATCTAGTTTTCTGATTTCTTGGAATATTATTCTGAGTTTTATTTGGAACGATATAACTATCAATTAAGCTCAAGGGCCTAAGTAGCGAGAGGCATATTTTCACCAGTGGAAGCTCTTTGTGGAGTCCGCCTGGCAAAGTATCACTGCTTTGCAAGTTATTCTACTGTCAAGCCGTAGAATGCAAACATAATTGCGTTCCGGTTTGAAGGGAAGTGTTTCCAGAGATGTTACAGTAAAACAAATCATCTTATATCTCCGGATGACGAGTGCAGTGCAGTCAAGTGTTAGGCAGTCTGTGGACTCTACCTTGTTCAAATAACTACCTGGCCTTGTGTTGATTTGGGCTAATTTTACTATTAGACACATATTTTGCTCGACTTATCTCTGAATATTTATAAAAAATCTAATTTTTTAGATGAATTCCAATTTTATCATTATCCACCTCTATTGTCTAGCTCACTTGTCCTATAATGATGCGGTGGCTTAACTTAAAAGATTGTAAAAGTATCAAAAAATTATACAGAAATAGTTAAAATGGCAGTTGAATGAATCTTTCTGTTTAACCCTATGCTTATGCTCTGCTATGCCTCGATCTGAAGTCAAAGTTATTACGGAATTTAATCTTAATACTTAATATTTTAAAAGCCAAAGTTTGAATATTTGTTGCTTAATCACGGTGAATAGTTGGAATTTCAAACACAGATTATAATGTGAAATAAACTACTTTTTAGCGAGAAGCTTACGAGAATGAGAACTACGCGGGTAACGCCGTGAAGCACTGATAGTAATCATTAAAATAATCTAATACACTGTTATGACTAGGTACTCGTACTTACCTTGTTACAAGCAAGTTTATCCCAACCTGGTGATTCCTCCAATTGCGAGAGGTTCTGTGGATTTGCGCAAATCTGCCGGATTCATACCTCGATGACGCACTCCGATATCACACGACAATCCCGAGCGGCTTTGCCTAATGTAGCGAGAACGAGATATCTGCCGCGCTTACACTTGTTGTGCTGGTGTGGGGACAATAACGTCAGTATTACTAGATAGGATATTATAATTTATTGCCCTATGGCTTACTTCTATGGGGCAATGTTCCAACATGAGTAGTCCACTATTATGTTCCCATCGCTGACACTCGAGAATTTCTTTCACAAGGAGGGAAAACGATAGTATTTTCATGCTGGTCAAGTGCGAGTTGGTGGACGACACGTCACGTGTTTCACGTGTCACGTGATACGTGAAATTAAAATCTACGACCTTGTTATTGTAAAATCGAGCGTGCTAGCCACTAGGCCACCAGGGCTTTTTATGTGGCACGGAGCATTTCTAGGTTAAACTATACGTATAACTATTGGACTATTGTAAAAGTGAATACTGTGACACTGCAGATGTTTTTACACGGTGATGCATAAGCAGACAACTAAATATGCCCCTGCTGGGACTGGGGACCTGCTCTCGCAAACAGAGAGAGAAACAGTCGAAACCATAATCCACCACGCTTGCCCCGTGCTGGTTGCTAGATGACACACGCCCTTGAAAGAATCTTGGATTATGCCGATTTCTTCATGATGTTTGTTTCACTGTTTTTAAGTTAGCGGCATTATGATGACTGAGCATTTACTAAAATAAGTGAAAATAACAGTATTGGTCAAATTTTAAGAATCAAAATATTTTGTGTAACAGACAATCCAATTACGAGTAATATGGTAAACGGAGGTTTTAATGTTTGTTGCTCACTCACAAATACCCGCTGACTGGATCGGCTTCCAATTTTTATGACAGTGTTACATAATAGCCTGGAATAGCACGAGATAAATAGGCTATTTATATACCTCGAAATAAATACCGGAATGGATAAAGCCGTGGGGTTAATATTATTAGCCCTATCATGAAACTGTGATGAATCATGAAATCATGATATAATTAACAACTGAAATTTCTCGTTTGTTAGTAAATACAAAGAGATGGCAAAATAATGTACTGTGTACAACTAATTAATAACTAATTATGTTAAGCCGTGCAATTAGAGAAGTTGAGACAGTTGAACCGCCTCAGAACTGCAAGCTGCAGCGAACTCGTTACAAGTCAGAGTGGCGGTCAACCGCGAGCCAGCTGCGATGAAATCTAGACGAGCACTGGCCACAGAAACTTTACTTACTGTAATAAATATATCATTATTCGCAGCCTCCCTGAAGCTATACTAGGTAAAACGAGCGAGTTACAAGATTATCCAAGGTTTGAATCTCGCCTGTACCTCTTTCGATGACTGCGAGTGTTACTGTTTCGGAGCATGTCCCTTAAATGTGACTCGCAAAACCGAACTTAGTTTTTCACATTCACGTTGTGTAACATTAGCAGATCTTCTATCTCTGTCTCTAAGGGCTATCTCTGTAAATTTGAAGTTTTTGGTCTAAATTAGTGAGACAATTTCGATGAAAAAAAACATGCAAACGTTGTAGTTTAGTTTTCAAAATGACCCATTAAAGTAGTAAGACGCCTCTTCAAACGAATTCACATTTCTGTGAATTGTAGATTTACTAATAGACGCACAAGACGTATCACACAATACAACATGATACCGTGCCGACAATGAAGTGAAAGTATCAGTGTGACCTCTGGCTAAAGCTTAGCTGTTACCGAGCGTAGGTAACAATACCACTGTTACAACTTTCTCCAAACACAATTCTACAACAAAATCTCATTTTGCGAGGACAAATGTATTTTCAAGGCTTAGGGCTCTTGAAGCGGCTACATCCTTACAAATTATAACCGCGCCCGCTCTCGAGTGGCTGTGTTCAACCTGTCAGCCAGAGCTGCGACCGTCGCTCACTACAGATGGAGTATTGAGAGTTTACGCTGAACTTGAAAATTGTTTTAAAGATTAATTCGTGAAAGTTAGATAAAATAAATAAATATCAGTATGGGTCTATTTGAGCGCGTTCAAACCACTGTAGTACCGAACTGCGTTCTTTACTTATTAGAGTTCAATAGATTTAACTCATAGCCTTTATTTGCTAATCATATCATTGTATTGTTTTTAAATAGAGGAAAAAACAAAAGTAGTGGTACGTATAAGTACAGAATTCGTTAATATGTCAAATAAAATATTAATTAGGTATGTATAAACAAAAAAAAAAATTCAAAAAATTTTACATTAAAATCGGACTTCTAACATTAAAAAAATTTCAAAAATTTTTACATTAAAATCGGACTTCAAACATTAAAAGTTATATAATTTACTGATAAAAAACCTTTCATCATCGTTTTCATCAATAAATAATTAGAAAGTGGTACAATTTATACTAAGCCAAATCCCTAATGACCTGATTGGCTTAATCAAAGTTAAAGCGTCAATAAAGCGACTCTGCATCATACTTATCCATACTAATATTATAAATGCGAAAGTAACTCTGTCTGTCTGTCTGTCTGTCTGTCTGTCTGTCTGTCTGTCTGTCTGTCTGTCCGTCTTTACCGCCTAAACCAACCAACAGATTTTGATGAAATTTGATACATAGATAGAATAGATCCCTAGAAAGGACATAGGCTACTTTTTGTTCCGAAAAAAGGGTTAAAAGGGTTAAAATAAGGGATGAAAGTTTATATGGAAAACTTCGTCATTGTTGAAGAACTATGAAACTTTACGTCTAGATATTTAACACGAAACCATAAAATGTATATTTTAGCAGTTTTGTAGTTTCGAACTGTACCTACGGGGGTGGAATTGGGGGTGAGCGTCTGGAAGTTCAATATTATTGAAGATAAAACCATGAAACTTTGTATCTAGACACTTGAAATGGAGTCGATAAACGTTTGTTCCAGCAATTTTATAATTTCTAACTATACGGGGATACTTATATAACCGCTTGATACACTGGCCGCTTTTCGCGTTTTACAAATTTGGCGGGAAAACGGGTGTCAGATTACATAAGTGCGGTGTTTATTTTTCGGCATATGAAGTGCCGCTTTACTTTTACCCGTTTGAGCCATTTACTCTCAAGAGCGTTTCAAGACGCTTCTAGCGGTATCATTTATTTATAATTAATGTACTTAAATAAATTCAAGATGGCCGCCGCTACAAAATGGCGGATAATTTATGTTTTATTAATCCCATCAATATGGGTATCAAATGAAAGGGCTCAACAAGCAGAATACAATATACTATAAAAAATTGAAATCCAAGATGGCGGCCGCTACACAATGGCGAATAACTTAGGTTTTATCAATCCCATCAACAAGGGTATCAAATAAAAGGGCTTGACAAGAAGAATACAGTGCACTATACAACCTCAATATTTAAGATGGGCGCAGCCACTAAATGGCGTATCAGACAGAATTTTTGATAGTCGACGAGATTTCCATGGTGTCTTATCAAATGTTATGCGTGATGGACGCTCGATTAAGTCAAATTAAGAACTGCGAAATGAGTTTTTGGAGGAGTAAACGTATTACTTTTCGGTAATCTTTACAACTGCCTCCTATAAAATGATCAGGAACACCTGTTTTCAATTCTAATACGAAATTATATATATGAAAGTAGTTCTCTCTGTCCGTTGCCGTCTAACACCTAAGCCACTAAAAGAGTTTGTTACAATTTGGTGCACAGATAGACTAGACTTAGGAAAGGACAACGGCGACTTTTTATCACAGAAAAAGAGTTGAAAAGAGTGGAAATGAGGAGTAAAAGTGTGCATGGAAGGATCTTTGCACTCTTTGTATGCTATTTTAACCGACTTCAAAAAAGGAGGAGGTTATCAATCCAGTTGTATTTCAATTGTGAATCAATTTAGATGGTTATTTTTTTGGTTGGTAGATTATAGTTCAGAGGTGGTCATATAAAATCAGTGGGGCGGTTTTTGAAATATGAACAACAAACTAAAATTTGCGTTCATGTAATCCGACGATATATCTACTAATATCTACTAATAGACTCTAATAAAATTTGGTGGACCGTCCCAATATGATTTTAAATTAAAGTCTGTTTTTGATTAATTTTTTGAGAACATAGTTTTTTTTGTAATTTGTCGTGTAAATTGTACATTTATTAATAAATATAAAACTTTGACTTATACCGATTTTGATTAGAAAACGTGAATTTGTATGGTAGTAGACATACGAGTAGGTACTGCCTCAATTACTTTAATAAATATGTGGCGCGGACGAAGTCGCGGGTAAAAGCTAGTAGCTTATATTTTAAACTAGCTGAACCCGCTACTTCGTTCGCGTAAGCAGATGTTACTGACTTATACATTAATTGGAAGTATCGTACGTCAAATATTTGGATAAATAGTCATTGAAAAACCTTTGAGTTTGAGTGAATTTGTTTTTCCACACAAAAATTTATTTAATTTTATCATCTTTATTTTCCTTTTTTTAAACAAAACATACTTAGTAAGGTTTCGTAGTATCTAACATAGCCGCAAGTGTTAAGTTTGTAGGATTTTTATAGGATACATTATGAAAAGTCTGAAGCTAATGTGCATGATCTGATACCTACTTACCTATTTCTTTTTATCCGCAAGCTGTTTTCTAGCTGTTACCCGCGACTTCGCCGGCGTAAAATTTTGAACGAAGCCTGTGGAATCAAAATAATTAAAATTTTGAGTTTTAATGATATTCAAGCAAGTTGAACCCGTAAATCTAAGCCAAGTCCTAGTGAAATGTTAATGTATGAATTTAATTGTAGGTAACACAGAAAAAAATCAAGAACGAAAGAATCCAAATTTGGCATCATAATCCTTTTAGCAGCAAAAACTTATTAGTACAATTTAGAATACGTCCAGTAACGCCACCTAATGATGAAAGAAAAAATACATACCACAATAGCAAAACATCGATTTAAATGGCCTTTAGTGCTTTTAGATTTAAACTGGCAATAGCGCCGTCTAATGAGAATATTATGTTGCTTGTTATTTTGATTGTGAACGTAAATCACCTATATTATCTACGCCAAAACGGGTGCATATATTTTTCATTTTTGGCTTTTACCTTACCATCACATCAAGTTCCTTACGAAAATATATGCTTATATTAATATGGAGTTAAATGAAAATGTAGACTTATTAGCCCATGTGAAATTTTAGACTCTAAACTATATGTGTTTCGTATGTCAACCCAATTCGTTGTGCCGTTTTGACGTGATAGTTAATATTTGTTTCCTTAGGGCCCATGCTTCTTTTCAGGTTGATAGGTAATAAATATATAAATGTGATATTTCAGACTATGAGTTATCTCTGTTTCAATTTTCTACCAAATTTGCTTAGTCTTTCCTACGTCACAATAACCTATAAGTAACCGATTTGCTATTTCTGAGTTCAAACTACGTGTGCTTCAATTCCGTCCAAATATGTTCAGCCGTTCCAACGTTGTCCTGTAAATATTATGAATGTCACTGTTTGGATGTTTGTTACGTAATACACAGAGTACTTATTTATACATAGGCAATATTTAGCCTATGTGTTCTTCCAGACTGTAATCTAATTCTATTTCAAATTTCAACCCGATCACTTGATACGTTCCGCCATGATTAAAGCGGCAATAGAAATACATCATCTGCGCAAATTGGCCTGGTGACAGACGGACGGATAGCGAAGTCTCAGTAATAGGGTTCCGTTTTTACCCTTTGTGTACGGAACCCTAACAACGGACTGCTTCGGTCACCGAAGCTTGTTGAACACTACCTTTAAATTTTAAACAGTATTTGGATTGAAATAATACGTTTTCTAATAAGTTACGGCTGGTCTAGTAAGTTACAGCTGACCTAGTCGGGAGAACGGCGACTGTCGATCCGGAGACCCAGGGTTCAAAACCACGCGCACCACTATCTTTTCAGAGTCATGTTCGTAATGCCGGTAATTAAAACGGTGAAGGAAAACACCGTGAAGAAACCGAAATCTACCTATAATCTAAGTTCTAAGTCATATGTCATCCACCAACCTACACTGGGCCAGCGTGGTGGATTATAGCCTTGTCTCTCTCCTAGCGAGAGAAGGCCCCGAAGCCCAGCAGTGGGAACATTTAATGGGTTGTTTATGCTGCTACTTATTATGCTGATATGTTTTCTCCAAAATACAAAAATCTTCTTCAATGACAGGTAATTTAATTCTGCCATTCGACTAAATTTTATAAGAAGGTATAACTATGTCGTACATGTTGATATTTGAAAAACTACCTCCCTGTTTTCGATATCTAAGATCACCTCTGAAATATTTTCTACCAAACAAAAAAGGAATTATCAAAATCAACTAACAATTAGCGGAGTTATCGCGTAAAATAAAATCAAATAAAAAAACATGCAACCCGATTGAGAACATCCTCCTTGTTTGAAGTCGATTATAACCGAATGATGTTTGTTTTTCCACACAAAAATATATTTTTGACAATTATTTTGTCATCCAAGACGACGCGACGCGATCACGTGGGCACTTTCTAGAATCTAGAATCTAGATATTCTGTGGATCGTCTGTGACACACAGAATACTTAGAAGTTAGTATGTACCGAACGCGCCGCGCGTGTCGTTATTATTTAATGTTTGTGTAATTTCCGAACCAACACACCGATATTGTTCAAATTTTGACGGGACAATATAAAAAATGTGTTCTTTCTAACAAAAAAAGAATTAATGAAATTAAACAACGCAAACATGAGTTACAACCAAATATACATTCTGACTTTCACCCCCTCCCGCACGAAAACCGATCAGAATTTGGGGATCAAAAGTAGCCTACAGCAATGTCCTTAGTATAAACTAAAATCATGCCAAGTTTCAGCTGAATTGAATCAGTAGTTTCGGCGTGATGCGTGATCCCTATACAGAAAGACAGACAGACAGACAGACAGACAGACAGACATGAAAGAAAAAAAATGCAGTTTCGCCATCAGTATCGACTATGGAGTGGCCCAAAAATAAATTTTTCAAAATATCTTCAATGTACAGAATTCGACCCGTTACAGTTTTATTATAAGTATAGATACTAGAACGAAAAAATTGGTCAGATTTTTCATAGCAAGTATACACTCTAGAATATTTTGCCCGAATAACTGGTTATAATCTGATTGTGTTCAATTTAAAGTCTGCTTCTTATTTGCAATCAATCGTAGACCGCATCGTAGACCGTGCCGTAGACTGTACTGTAGACTGTATCGTAGACCACGTTGTAGGCTTTACCGTAGATTACGCATCGTAGACCGAATTCTTGCCTAAAATGAAGTGATACTGCCCAGTCAAACATTATCATTATTATCAGCCCAAACTGTTCCACTGCGGAGAAAAGGTATCTCTTCCTTCCTTCCCAGGTAGCGTTTTTACCGCTTTACTGCTATTTAACGCGTACACATTATAAATTTGTCAAAACAGGAAACTAAAACAGTATTACAGAACTGGCTACTTTCTGCTGATTATGTACAAACTGAGAATCTAATGGTGGTGCAGAGCTCAATGATAATTGCATGTGAATGTATTACAAAAAAAACTTAAATTTAGTAAATAAATAAACATACATGGAATAATGTCATAATAGTGGCAGTTGAACCTGTGACATCAGTTTCAAATACAGATAAATACTATAATGATCGATGACTGGTTTAATTTGGCCTAGACATGAAAGTTTGAGAACTGCTTGCCATTGTTATATTTCATATTCATAGTGAAGTTTATTCATAACTACCCACATATTATGTTACTTATATTGAAATGATTTTGTGATGCATTAGGTTGGTGTTGGGTATTGTTGTTTTGTATTTTTTGTTTCTTTTGAGTTTTTGTTTGTGTACCGTTGAAAGATGTCGGGTCCGAGATACAGGGTAACCTAGTTCGGGACCGACGCACCAATGTTTTGTAAGATATCTTTTTAGCAAATAAAATGTTATTATTATTATTCACGTATTTATTTCTTTTCTTAAGCCTAAGTTTATACAATATTGATATATAAAACAACACAAAAACATTATAAAAACTTAAACCTAGTTTGCCGCCAGCAGCGGGGCAGGGCCCAAGCTACCGGTGGTTAGGGCTGCAGAGTGAGGAACCTCCTGACGATGCGCGCTGTGTCAAGGATGACCGCCTTCTGCATCTGACCCTTGATCCAACCATCTAGCGAAAGTCTCTTGAGATGTTGGTCGAGACTTTTCGCTATAAGGCCGTTTGCCGACACGACTATGGGGACTATGATCGTGGAATCAACATCCCACATGGCGGTAACCTCGTGAGCCAAGTCAAGGTACTTGCTAAGCTTGTCCTTCTCAGCTTTCACGAGGTTCTCATCATGTGGTACGGTGATATCGACGATCACAGCCCGACGTTGAGACCGGTCTACCAGCACGATATCAGGCTTATTGGCGACAATAGTCCTGTCCGTGATAATAGAGCGGTCCCAGTAGAGTAACGCACGACCATTCTCGAGAACTGGCAGAGGTGCGTACTTATAGTACGGCACCTCGGACTCGACAAGGCCGTGTCGAAGGGCAAGTTGCTGGTGGATGATCCTGGCTACTAGGTTATGTCTGTGCAAGTACTCGCCGTTAGCAAGATGCGAACAACCGGAAATAACATGACGAAGAGATTCGCCTGGACGGCGGCATGCCCGACAAATGTCGACCGTACCGTCCTTCATTATGTATTTCCGGTAATTGTTCGTCTTGATAACCTCGTCTGCAATTGCACAGACAAAACCCTTATTATTATTATTATTATACTTATTTTCTTCGTAATCGGTAAAGTAGAATGTTACCCATATGAGTAGGAGGCAGTGGAGCGGCGCCCTAGCCGGCCTGCAGATGACGCCGGCTGACACGCGGCTCCGCCGAGCGACAGGCGGCCTCATTAATTACCATACTCCACGCCGGAGCCGCGAGACGCACAATTATTATTATTTAAACCCTTAATATTGTTTTCGAGAAGGCCGCGAGAAATGTATGTTTGTGTTTGTAATTTGGGCTGTTATATTCAAAATTTAAGCCTTAAAGATAAATCTAAAACTGATTTAAATTTGTCAAAAGAAGTTGAGCCATCAAATAAACCCGACAATCACAGTACCTGCTACTGGTTACAGCACATAACTTTGAGTAGAAGAGATGACGTTAAGATGATGAGTTGATGAGATATGCTGTGTCCCTATCATCCTTATTAGTCGAACAACACGCCGGTCTATCGAGTCAAGGGCTTCGAGCTGGTGCTGCGTATCTCGCAAAATAATAAACGATGTTGCGGTCTAGGAGGGAGCGTGTTTATTTAGAAGAAAGAGATTAACTTCCTCAACTTAAAAAGCTCGAGAGAAACCATTGTAAAAACTCCAATCAGGTAAGACATTCCACAGCCGTCTGATCACAAAAACAGAGTGACCTCCTCGTTCCTCTTATCTTCCTAACGTCAACCATAAAATGATGTCGATTTTTCACGTCATGAGCAGTTGGATAGAAACAAATGAATAATTGAAAACACTAAAAAAAGCCGCTTGTCTATCTTCCGTCTTCACCACCAGACCTTGAAACCTCATCGTGGTCAAAGTTCATTCCAAGATTTTTCTAATAAATCCAAACACAGCTGTGATACAATGATCCGTCATGAAGTTCCAGTCTCTATTTTCCGGCTCCATCATCAGATAATTTTGACAGTAACATATTATTGAATCGTCAAAATAATTACATACAGCTGCCAATTTTCATGACAGTACGATCCTTGGAAGATGGTTAAATTAATTAGTTACCTTAGATTTCATTGTATAGGTCGACCTAACAAAAGCGTGTTAAAACTTAAACAGATTATGTAGATCGATTGCATACTCCTAAAATGTACCTACCTGATAAAAACCGGTAAGCTGCGGCAAAACTTTGAAATGTTTCTTGAACTAGGGTGTCGGTGCCTATGGGCCTTTTCACACGATTATTTATACTTGTCGGGGCAGAGTACCCTTATGATTATTGTGTACAGATTTAGAGCGAGTATTACTCGAACAGGGTCGTACGCGGCAACACCGGTCGCTTACATTGGAGTGGAATAGCGTTGAGAAGTTGTAACAGGTTGACATTAACAAGTGAGTTGACAAGGTTGAACAAGGTTAGTACACAAATCCTGACGACAATATTCTCTATGCCATTCTATCTCTGTGGGTGAACGTCAGTTGAGCTCGCGTACAAATCTGTTGCTTTCTAAATCCATCTCAATCTTAATTGCCTGTGATTAATTTGTATCAAATAAATTGTAAAACGGAATATATAACTCCGCCGATTCATATCAACTATTGGTTTCAATAAACCCGCAACTGAAGAAACCAGGCATAACCTCACGTGACGGAAAATGGCTGATCCGCCCTCACTGATGTCGGGCGATCTATCTGTCTCCCCGACATCAGAAGTGGGATCCCGACAACGTCCACATCAACAGAATGCAGGTCAGAGTAATATTAACAGTAATCTCGATCATGATGAGTGGCAGAAGTTATATGCAGCCACGCACGATACGCGAAATGATTACTGCCCTTAAGAAACCGAGTTATGCTGAAAGTAAATAAATTATTTTTCCGTAATTTAACCCTGATTCGCCGATCACGATATCCGTGCGTGGTGCAGGACGCGGTGGATTTGTACATGGGAGAAAAACTTAAATGGAAGTAAACTAACTCTAACGATAAGTAAATCCCTGGTGTGAGATTTTGGAAAACATGCGAGTATGAATAGAGCCGCTGCAATCACCGAAATCAGCCTCCTATAAAGAACTGGCGATACGATGCTGTAAATCAAAATACCAATGCAATATCATGTGTGTGACGCAGATTCATTTCTCGGAAAATAAACACAAGTGGCGGTCAACCATAAGCAAGGCGTTTCAAGGCGAAGCATCAACGTGGTTAACTGAGATTACCCTATGAAGGAATTACGTGGAAGCAAGCTGCTTTTTACATTTCGACCGAAACGATAGTCTTTATGCTACCTGCCACCTATCCACAGTAGACAGACCACGCCACGCCACGCCTGCCCACCTGCCAGCCTACACCGATATAAAGTTGTGGAGATTGGTTGGTCCATCACTAATCAAGCAGTCGAGCGATCAAGTCGATGAGTCAAAGTCTACGCTCAGCGAGGAGCCTCAACCGTCAATCAGGTGTGTTCGTTTCTAGTTGTCATTCGTAATTATTGCCTCTTCATTCAGTTTTAATTTAAAGATTGTAATTGCTGTAATAGCCCACCCTATGCCGAGCTGAGTTTAAAAAGCAGTTTCATCAAGTTTATCATCACAGCTACCTATTTACTTCGGGAGTTATCAACTATCTCACAACTTGGAGGGTATCTACTCGTAGCACGCAAAGGTAAACGAATTCGTAATGTTTTTGCTATGACTGGTATTGGTCAAACAGGAACATTCAGTGAAGGACAGATTTTATGCCGTGTAGTGATTAACGATCATCCTCTAAAGATTTTGTTACTTAGTTTGCTGGACAATTATTACGAAAGTGACGTCATGTTAGGCCGTAAAGTTTTAAATCGGGGCTAGTCAGAAAACATGACAACGACGCAACTCACATTAACTAAAGTTCTTTGTGTAAATTTGATAACACAATATAATAGTTTCTATCAATCGCATGTAACTTCTATCGTACCAAATGTTAAACTAGTGATAAGAAGAAGAATAAGAAGTCTTAAGTTTTTGAAATCGTTAATTCATTTTTCTGAGTGTTTCATTGCGGGTATAATATTACGACAACCTGAATGAACACAGGCGAGCTTTTAATTAAAATTATTGATTTTTAATTAATAGCGTGATACAATGGAACCGTATAGGGTGTCCGCAGATGATCGGAGGGCTACGTGATCATGCGAATCCGTTCTTAGAAGCGAATGTTATTAGATCTAGCTGCTCCCCATTTGAAAACCCAGCTATATTTGTAAACAACAAAAACGATGGTTCAGACCACATGTGTGTAGACTATGGCGAGTTTAGTAGTAACACTGTATACCCGCCCGTAAATCCAATCAAATACATTGCCTTTATGGTGCCATTATCTTTCAAAATTAAACTCTCCGCCGGTGCTTTTCATTTGATATCTGTGACTATAAGCGTCAAAGAACACTGCTCTTATAACAGCAGAGAGTCGACATGAGCTCCTGATTATGGTTTACTTTTTGGTCTAAACAATACGATCTCAGTTTTTAGAGAACATTACACTCTAAGCTTACTTACAAGTATACACATGATAATGAGAATGTTAATGAGAATGTCTGAGGGCCAAATATCTCTTAAAATAGAGAAGATGCAGTTGAGTGATAGTATGGAATCTTAGGTCAGTTGGTCGGACCGTACCAGTAGCAATTTCGTAGCCATAGTCCGTTAGAAGTCGGCGTCTGTTTTAGGCAGTCCGTGGATGCGCGGTGCGTGTCTGGCTCTGGCGGAGGTCGGGTCTATTGTAAACCATAGAGTCATGATGACTCGGAATTCATGAGGAATGCAATAAAACAACATGGATTTGTTGGAAAAGCGCTGAATCGTATAATCGCGGATCAAGGGCTCGGTTTTGCTAGTGAAGAGTTTAAGGATTTTTGTAGTGACCACAATATTAAATTCCATTTGATTTCTACCGGGACCAGCCGTGCCAACGGTCAGGTAGATAGGGTTATGGTCTCTCTTAAAAATATGCAGTGGAAACGGGTAATAATCAGTCATGGCAAGGCACTTTGCCCGATATTCAGCTTGCTTTCGGTACCGGAAACCGTGTCACAAAAGCAAGCCAAGTAGAGCTTTTGATTGGTAGAGTAGCTAGACCGTTAAACCTAATGTAATGACTTTGGACGATATAGCGGATACAGATTTGGAAATAGTTTGAGAGCGCGCCGCTCAAGCAATAAACACGAGCGCCTTGCGCAAAATGGCGAGGTTTGATAAAAGTTCAGTTGAAATTGAGAAGTTTGCGTTGGTGATTATGTTTTAACAGAGAATCATGAAAGAAATCAGACAAACTTGATGCAAAGTTCAAGGGCCTGTACAAGGTGATCGAATTTTCGGATGGCGATAGATATTGTTTGAACAGAAACAGATTGAAGTGCTGGCTTATCGATCAAACTTTTATAGTTGCGGTGAATTTTTGGAGAGTGATGACAGAGTTCCTATAAGGTGTAAAAAAAAGAGAAACTGACATGAGTACGAGTAGGAAGTATTGTATTAAAACATAATTATTATGCTCGCGTAATGCTTGACGGTTTTCTGTACGATAATTATTGTCATACATTGAAGTAATTATTTTAAGCTTTGAAATCGTATACAGGTTGTATGCTCTTCCTTTTGATTTTGTTTTTATTTAATTGACGTGTAAATTGTACATTTGTCAATGAAGAACTTTGACTATGAAGGCAATGAACTCAAATCGTTCATACAAATACGCTCATGAACGTCTCCACGCAATGCCCGAAGGTTCCGTTCCCTTTGATTTTGACTTTGGTTTGAGAGCAGGATGTTTTTGCGTTTACGTCTGTGATCATCAGAGTTATTGTGTAATAAAAACCAGCCTGTGTGGCAATATTTATTGACTAGCCTGTTTGGCAATATTTATTGACTAGCCTGTGTGGCAATATTTATTGACTAGCCTGTGTGGCAATAGTTATTGACTAGCCTGTGTGGCAAGCCTGTGTGGCAATATTTATTGACTAGCCTGTGTGGCAAGCCTGTGTGGCAATATTTATTGACTAGCCTGTGTGGCAAGCCTGTGTGGCAAGCCTGTGTGGCAAGCCTGTGAAGCAAGCCTGTGTGGCAAGTCCTGGGCAAGCCTGTGTGGCAAGCCTGTGGCAAGCCTGTGCAAGCCTGTGTGGCAAGCCTGTGTGGCAAGCCTGTGTGTGCAAGCCTGTGTGGCAAGCCTGTGTGGCAATGTTGTTGATTGGCCTGTGTGGCAATATTTGTTGACTGGCCTGTGTGGCAATCTTTTTGGTGACCAGCCGGTGTAGCAATTTTATGTAGATGACTGTGTGGCAAATTGTTGTGGTCTATGTGGCAATCGATGACCCTTAGTCCTGACCTTAGTTATCAATGTGCAGGAAAAGCCTGTGTGGCCTGCCTTTGTGGTAATTGATCAGATTATACTGAAATGGGTAGATTGAGTAGTGCACCTAGATAGGTGTAAGAGGTACTGGAATTAAAGAAGACAAGTTTTCAGAGGGGTGCCTGGAAATTTTATAGACTTGCTGTAATTTTGATGTGTTCTGATGTGTGTCGCTATTATGAACCAGTAGATTGTGCGATCGGTGATCGGTGTCATTTAGAAAATCGATTGATTCTGTTTGTTTTGAGGAGTACTTCGGTACACGTTTTGTTATCGTTATTACACATTGGTCTATTGTGTTGCTAACAGACCATGAAGATTCACACGAGGACGTATGAACAGCAGGATGGCCGTGTCGGGGCAGAGTACCCTTATGATTATTGTGTACAGATTTAGAGCGAGTATTACTCGAACAGGGTCGTACGCGGCAACACCGGTCGCTTACATTGGAGTGGAATAGCGTTGAGAAGTTGTAACAGGTTGACATTAACAAGTGAGTTGACAAGGTTGAACAAGGTTAGTACACAAATCCTGACGACAATATTCTCTATGCCATTCTATCTCTGTGGGTGAACGTCAGTTGAGCTCGCGTACAAATCTGTTGCTTTCTAAATCCATCTCAATCTTAATTGCCTGTGATTAATTTGTATCAAATAAATTGTAAAACGGAATATATAACTCCGCCGATTCATATCAACTATTGGTTTCAATAAACCCGCAACTGAAGAAACCAGGCATAACCTCACGTGACGGAAAATGGCTGATCCGCCCTCACTGATGTCGGGCGATCTATCTGTCTCCCCGACATACTTATGTTAGGTACGTTAATAGAAAGTTTTTATTTTATTAATATTCTGTCGTCCATCGTCCAGATGCGGGCGCGCGGGCAGCCTGGCCGCCAGCCCGGGGGAGAAACTGCTGGAGCTACTGCGGCCGAGCGGCGCGCCGCGCCGGCACTCGGCCGCGGCGGGCGCGCCCGCGCCGCGCGCCGGGTTCGTGTACTGCCCGTCCGACGCGCTGCCCTACTGCCCGCCCGGCCGCATCCCGCCGCCCAGACCCATCATCAAGGTACCTGCCGCTCCCTGCTACCCCGCATTCCGCCGCCTACACCCATCATCAAGGTACCTGCCGCTTCCTGCTACCCCGCATCGCGCCGCCCACACCCATCATCAAGGTACCTGCCGCTCCCTGCTACCCCGCATCCCGCCGCCCAGACCCATCATCAAGGTACCTGCCGCTCCCTGCTACCCCGCATTCCGCCGCCTACACCATCATCAAGGTACCTGCCGCCCCTGCTACCCCACATCCCGCCGCCCAGACCCATCATCAAGGTACCTGCCGCTTCCTGCTACCCCGCATCGCGCCGCCCACACCCATCATCAAGGTACCTGCCGCTCCCTGCTACCCCGCATTCCGCCGCCTACACCCATCATCAAGGTACCTGCCGCTTCCTGCTACCCCGCATCGCGCCGCCCACACCATCATCAAGGTACCTGCCGCTCCCTGCTACCCCGCATCCCGCCGCCCACACCCATCATCAAGGTACCTGCCGCCCCTGCTACCCCGCATCCCGCCGCCCAGACCCATCATCAAGGTACCTGCCGCTCCTGCTACCCCGCATTCCGCCGCCTACACCCATCATCAAGGTACCTGCCGCTCCCTGCTACCCCGCATCCCGCCGCCCAGACCCATCATCAAGGTACCTGCCGCTTCCTGCTACCCCGCATCGCGCCGCCCACACCCATCATCAAGGTACCTGCCGCTCCCTGCTACCCCGCATCCCGCCGCCCACACCCATCATCAAGGTACCTGCCGCCCCTGCCACCCCGCATTCCGCCGCCTACACCCATCATCAAGGTACCTGCCGCTTCCTGCTACCCCGCATCGCGCCGCCCACACCCATCATCAAGGTACCTGCCGCTCCCTGCTACCCCGCATTCCGCCGCCTACACCCATCATCAAGGTACCTGCCGCTTCCTGCTACCCCGCATCACGCCGCCCACACCCATCATCAAGGTACCTGCCGCTCCCTGCTACCCCGCATCCCGCCGCCCAGACCCATCATCAAGGTACCTGCCGCTCCCTGCTACCCCGCATTCCGCCGCCTACACCCATCATCAAGGTACCTGCCGCTCCCTGCTACCCCGCATTCCGCCGCCTACACCCATCATCAAGGTACCTGCCGCTTCCTGCTACCCCGCATCGCGCCGCCCACACCCATCATCAAGGTACCTGCCGCTCCCTGCTACCCCGCATCCCGCCGCCCACACCCATCATCAAGGTACCTGCCGCTCCCTGCTACCCCGCATCCCGCCGCCCACACCCATCATCAAGGTACCTGCCGCTCCCTGCTACCCCGCATTCCGCCGCCTACACCCATCATCAAGGTACCTGCCGCTTCCTGCTACCCCGCATCGCGCCGCCCACACCCATCATCAAGGTACCTGCCGCTCCCTGCTACCCCGCATCGCGCCGCCCACACCCATCATCAAGGTACCTGCCGCTTCCTGCTACCCCGCATCGCGCCGCCCACACCCATCATCAAGGTACCTGCCGCTCCCTGCTACCCCGCATCGCGCCGCCCACACCCATCATCAAGGTACCTGCCGCTTCCTGCTACCCCGCATCGCGCCGCCCACACCCATCATCAAGGTACCTGCCGCTCCCTGCTACCCCGCATCCCGCCGCCCACACCCATCATCAAGGTACCTGCCGCCCCTGCTACCCGCATCCCGCCGCCCACACCCATCATCAAGGTACCTGCCGCTCCCCTGCTACCCCGCATCGCGCCGCCCACACCCATCATCAAGGTACCTGCCGCTTCCTGCTACCCCGCATCGCGCCGCCCACACCCATCATCAAGGTACCTGCCGCTCCCTGCTACCCCGCATCCCGCCGCCCATATGGCAAAGAGCGTCACGATACGGATTGACAAATAAGATAAGTAATAGCTGTTTAGTTATTTAGTTTATTGGCACCATACCCCTTGTTGAGCGACGACTGCTACTGCATCATCAGCAGGAATATGACAGTACATGTCCGGCAAATATGTTGTATTGTTATGTATGAGTTGAATCATTTACATATTTATATTAGTAGGGTTAAGTAGAAATATTGATGTTGTATCTAAACTATATTGTTCTAGTTGCCGCCGCCACCACAAATCCAGCAAGTAGCGCCGCCGCCTCCGCCGGTGCCGCAGCGCTCGGCGGGGGTACCGGCGCCGCTGCCGGTGCCTCCCCCCGCCCCTCCGCGGCGCCCTTCCCCGCAGCCGCCGCGCAGGGTCCCTCCCCCCACGCCCCCCCGGCCGCTGACCGTGGACCCGAACGGCAACCAGCGCGCCCCGCGCACGACCGCGCCGGTCTCCCCCCAGCCACGCCTCGACTGCAACAAGAACCCGCAGCCGACCATCCCGCGCCGACCCTCGCAGAAGATCGCGGAGAACCTCCCTCCCATCAACACCAACGGACAGATGAAGCGCTCCCCCAGCTCCGGCTCCAACATCAGCGTGCGCCAAGACTCCAACGTATCATCAGACTCCTTCAGCCAGACCTCCTCCCCCTCCTACACTACGAAAACGATGGAGGCGCCACTGCTCCCACACCAGCACGTCAACAAGAGCCTCAACGCGAAGATAGCTCGGGGACTGATGCTGAAAGAACAGCAAGAGAAGGAGGCGGGAAACTCCTCCATCACCAAGAGTATGTCCACGCCGGCGTCTCTGCAGACGATCGTCCGGTTTCAGAATGGAAGCAACATGTCCTTGCATCATCGGGTAAGTGCAAAAAAAATATTCATTTTTGTTTTGCTTCTATTAATTATAGAATTGTTGTGTTCTTGATCATCAAGCATTGTGGAAAACAGGGAAAGCAAAATAGTGTAATTGTAGGGTAGTTCCAAAGTAAAAATAATGTACAAGTAACTCATTGGAACTGGTTATAATTGTTAAGGAAAACATTTTGAGGAACCCGTTACATTGTAACATTTATTGCGAATACATGTGACTTCCGCAAACCTGAACCTACCCAGGTATATGAAAGAAGGTTCCTCAGGGCTGGGACTCATCCGAGTCCCAGCTAGTCTATAGACCAAAAATGTTACATGATGTGTGTCTATAGTTTTATATTGTCACAACATCATCATAGAGTGCTTATCTTGGCTACAGCTCTGTCTAACCCTATGAGTTATAGAACGACACATCGATCTCTTTTTTGAAGATTTCTTATTTTCATAACTGTAATATCATCAATATTAAATTATATCTTGTTGAAAGAGACACGTGGAGAAGCCACTATAGCGTTATAAATTATTATCCTAAATCTAATATATAAAATTCTCGTGTCACAGTTTTCGTTGCCCTACTCCTCCGAAACGGCTTGACCGATTTTAATGATTTTTTTGTGCTTATCCGGTATCTATGAGAATCGGCCAACATCTATTTTTCATCCCCTTAAATGTTAGGGGTAGTCCACCCCTAATTTTTTTTTTATTTTTAGACAAAATGTTTAATTTCTATTTTTTATGATACAACATACAAAAATACATACAATCCTCAATTTTCACCCTTCTACGATCAACCCTTATTTTTTAATAGCCATTTTAGTAATTTAATCATTTTTCCTCTCCGGTCGAAAACTGATCAATCGTCATTTAATTAGTTATCCCCGCCAGATGTCTACAGGTGTCACTTCTGACCCAGTAAACAGCACGATAATTTGGGGATCAAAAGTAACCTATAGCATAGGTATATATAGTTTGAACACGCTAATCTCGGGAACTACTGGACCGATTAAAAAAAATCGTTCACCGTTCTTTCATATGTTCGTAATCCTTGAACGCTGTAGGTTATATATATGTACCACGGGCGAAGCCGGGGCGGGCCGCTAGTCTTCTAATATATAAAATTCTCGTGTCACAGTTTTCGTTGCCATTCTCCTCCGAAACGGCTTGACCGATTTTGATGAAAATTTTTTGTGCTTATCCGGTATCTATGAGAATCGGCCAACATCTATTTTTCATCCCCCTAAATGTTAGGGATAGTTCACCCCTAAATTTATTTTTTTATTTTTTAGACAAAATTTTTAATTTTAATTTTTTTATGATACAACATACAAAAATACATACAATACTCAATTATCACCCTTCTACGATCAACCCTTATTTTATTAGGAAATTATTTATATGGCAAAACAACGTTTGCCGGGTCAGCTAGTCTAATATATAAAATTCTCGTGTCACAGTTTTCGTTGCCATACTCCTCCGAAACGGCTTGACCGATTTTGATGAAATTTTTCGTGCTTTTCCAGTATCTATGAGAATCGGCCAACATCTATTTTTCATCCCCTAAATGTTAGGGGTAGTCCACCCCTAAATTTTATTTTTTATTTTTTTAGACAAAATTTTAATTTTTTTTTTTTTCTGATACAACATACAAAAATACATACAATCCTCAATTTTACCCTTCTACGATCAACCCTTATTTTTTAATAGCCATTTAAGTAATTTAATAATTTTTCCTCTCCGGTCGAAAACTGATCAATCGTCATTTAATTAGTTATCCCCGCCAGATGTCTACAGGTGTCACTTCTGACCCAGTAAACAGTACGATAATTTGGGGATCAAAAGTAGCCTATAGCATATTATATAGTTTGAACACGCTAATCTCGGGAACTACTTGACCGATTTAAAAAAATCGTTCACCGTTCTTTCATATGTTCGTAATCCTTGAACGCTGTAGGTTATATATATATACCACGGGCGAAGCCGGGGCGGGCCGCTAGTATATATATATATATGTATAAAAACCAGCTCTTGTTCAAGTCGTTTCTTAAAATAGCTATCTCTTATAATTGAACAAATGATATAATAAATAGACAGAAAGACAAATAAATTTAATTTTGCACTTACGAAACAAAAACAAACTTGAGATAACATCTAAAATTGTAATTATTAGCAAAAAAACCTTATCGCTGTTAAACTAGCAATTTGCTCAGATTGCAAGTCTATCTTGGATTGCAGTGATTCCACTTTGTTCACGAGGTCTACCATTGTTTTTGTCCAACCGCGAATTAGGTTTTCCAGTGTCTTAGCCATTTTTATTCAATAAAAAGTATTTGTAAACACGGAGCACAATGTAACTCTATCTCGTCTCAGGGTGCCCTATATCAGGGTGTACATTTGACAAACAACTTATCGCGGACTCCACTAAAGAACACGTATCATAATGGTTATCGGTTCTGGGGCAGACATGACCAGCCCACAGCCACTTCAGTTTGATAATAATGCGTTAAGCTATGTCGGTTCTCTGACGAATCATTTAGTTCCGAATACAACCCTTCGTAGAAACAAGCATAGCTCTATCTGTGCTCGCTGTGCGTTTTTGGAAATTGATGCGAAAATTCTCACCATAAACATTGTAGTACATAAAGATGCATATCTCTCGTTGAATATTTCGAAAGGTAAATAATAGCTAAAATAAATTAGGTACTTACTAAATTTATACAAACTAAGTCCTCATGAGGTTTCCGTCGCCATTGTGTGGGCCTTCAGCGAGCGCGACTAATGCTTCTGTTCCAAGAGAGCTGCACTTCTAGATAAATATATTACGATTATGAATTCTAGAAGCTGTTCAAATGCTCGACGGTTGGCTGTAATGAGATTAGCCGCTCTTTGTGGAACGCTCGTTTGCTTCGTTCCTGAATATTTGAACTTGGGAGATAGAATGCTGTCGGAGGATATTTCATTAAAATAAGGTTTTTTGAAAAAAGTGTCAGTTGTTTGAGTGTCACCGTTATCAAGACCTCTGTAAATACACAAGTATAACTTACCTTACTTTACTATCCTACGATTGTCTGGAAGAAATCATCACGATCATAAGTATGTCTAATTTACAGCGGAATATATGTAGGTAAATATCAATTATTTTCAATTTAATTTTCCTGTGAACTCAAGCAGAGTTGCTAAACCTTCCGCTCTTACAGCCAAACCACATCAGCTACTTGTAGCATAGGCGACTGGCATCTAGACGCTGCGTCCCTCTTAAAAAAAATCGTTTTTTTCGAAAGCGGCTACGAGATGCCCGTTGCAGGTGACTCACAGTATAATGAAAACATCATCGAGCGCCGATGCTACAAATAGCATGTCTGGTCAGGGCCTTAGCGATAAGGTCGCCAATTGCTGCTTTATTCTAAGGTTTTACTGTATTGTTACTTTTCTTTGTAACTTAAGTGCAATAACGAGTTTATCTATCTATCTACATATCTTAAGGAGAGTTCACAGATCAGACACGCAAATTTGATACACTGAAGTAAGATGCGTGTTTTTAAAGTTATATATTTATGTTTTAAAGCGGGTTGGATGAAAATGATGAGAGTACAATTTAAGATGCGCGCGCATACTGTCATAACAAACTGACGCCCTGAAGTTAGCTAGTCAATATTGTAACTAACGTTCAAAACTAACCCAGGTTAATACTTCTTCCATTGAAGATTATTGACATTCTCTACACTGACATACTGACATTGATCTGTGGTTAAAGTTAGACTTCTTAGCTCGAAGATTAAACAGATTAGATTCACTCGTTATTGCACTTAGTTTATAAAATAAACAAAGGTCTCTTAAAACAAAATAAAGTAGCAATTGGCGACCTTATCACTAAAAGTTTCCAGGCGGAACATAACAGAAGAAGTATTAACTTCTTGCGAGTGTACATAAGTACATCCAAAATTTCAAAAGGGGTCTATAACAATAGTTGGCCGGAAGTATCCTCTACTGCCTAACGAACTTTGGGCTAACGCAGAAAGCGTTAGTTAGTACACAAACACACACCCTCACACACACACACACCCTCACACACCTGCTCACACATTTTTTTAAAGTGAAAAATTGACCATGTCTAATTGCTGATCCCTGTTATGTAGTTATAATAACCAATAATATCTGACAATAACAAAACGGGTTTTTGTATTTATCTAACTCAGCAATGTAGTCCGCACAAAAATACTCTATTTTGTAAAGAAATACCTGACGCAAAATATCTATTTGGCTAGCAACAGCCCTCGCCGCGTTTTGTTCGTACAAATCAGTGGTTTCAAAAGGAAACTTCCTCAGCCAATTTTCTAAGAAAACGGGAAAATTGTTTATCTTTCAATTACTTACCGAATCCTGTAAATCTATTCAAAAGGTTTTTTATTTAAATTTTATGGTTATTTAGTATCGGGGTTCTGAGAAATTAGTGATCCGCCGTGATGGGCCAAATGCAGGATGATGTTTACAGTGGATATTTTAAAGATTATTTGATACAAACAAAATATATTCAATAGATTTTTATATCAATTTTATGGTTATTTATTATCGGGATTCTTGGAAATGCGATGTGATTGGCCAAATGATGGTTATTAGGTTAAATGATGCTGTTTGCCGCGGATGTTTTAAAGGTTATTTGATATTTAAGGATTGGTAGCGACGTATCTCAAAAGCCGTAGTGGCCCAGTGGCTATAAGGCACGATTCATAATTGTAAGGTCTTGTATCCCGTCTCCACTGGAGGGTCTGGACGTTTTGAGCCGTCCGGCACCCCACCTAGGTATAGGCCTTCGAGGAGGTGACGCGCCGTAGATTTCCAGCGCGTCACTAGAATCTGAATGCGGGGGTGCTAACGTCCCTCACGAGATCTGCAAGGGCGGTGGCAAGTGTCAGGGTCGTTAAAGGGAGTGCGAAAAGTGATTCCGCGACCCTGACCCCTGGCCATGCAGGAGAAATCTGTGAGGGTTTTATTCGGTAGGGGCACCATGTCTGTCATCATCATGGTGTCGAGCCCGACATACCTCACCATGTCCCTGCATGGTGGATACGTTAACATATTTCCCGCACACAAATAAAAAAGGTATGTATTTGAATATTATTTCTTCCCAAACCATGCTGTTAACAGATGAATTATTAATTTGGGACATAGATAATGGTTTGGAATAACACACAGGCCGTTTCGTATCCCGGGAAATCAACAGTATCCGGAATTACGCGGGTGAAACCGCAGGGAACTGCTAGTGCAGATATTTATGTAAAAAATTAAAGCACATCTCACGAGCCCACGACACGTTTTTCAATCGCGTGGTGCGCGAATGTTTGCGGTTCCCGCTGAACCGGAAAGGTCCTTGGTAGAATCGCGGTCGCCCGCCGCCTCGGCGGATGCGCGCTTTGCGATCGGTTGGCGTTTTACTGGACCTTTTACGTGGACGGAATGAGGAGACGGTGAGGCTATCGGACTCGTCACCACGGACGGACACAGTGGTGCCCCACTCGCTGAAAACCTCCACATGGCTCCATCTTTGCCGCTTACAATGAGAACCCATCACAACTGCCCGGGAACGACGGGAACGGCAACTACGCGGGTAAAACCGCGGGGCACAGCTTATCTGTAAATAATTTCGTTAGCCTATTCAAGTAGTAACCAGTTTTCAAATAACAAATTTAATTGTTTCATCCGTCCATCGATCCCTCACAAGGGCCGCGAATTTCATTACTCTAAAGAGTTATTCATCCGCTTGAAGTATTGTGCCGAGACTTTCGACAGACTTGGACCTCTCCTGAACTTAATCAGATTTATATCATGATCAAAACAACGAAACAGCGTAAGCTGCTAATTAATAACCTATTTGTGAATACAATAACGTAGAGCTATATTGGTTTACTAATTACGGGATATTTCAGCCTCAAGTATTAGCATAAGCATCTCACTTATGTTCCTACTTATATCAAAACTTCTTCACAAGGAGGTAGTTTGGTTGAAAAGGTAGTGGTGGAGGTTCTTTCAAGGCTTTTAATCAAAGTAGTGAAGTAGTGTTATAATTATCTACATTACGAAGTTAAGGAAAATATGGAAGAATCGCAACATTACCAAACCCACCAAAGTCAGACTCATGCGAACGCTTGTATTCCCCATTTTTCTTCACGCAGCAGAGACGTGGACAGTGCGCGAGTTGAAAAAAGGGAAGATACACGCTTTAGTAATGTGGTGCTGGAGGAAGATGCTCGGCATACCGTGGTCAGAGTTACGCACCAACGTGTCCATAATTCAAGAGCTCGGCATCAAGCAGCGTTTGTGGGCTGTAGTACAGTCGCGCATACTACAGTAATTTGGACATGTGTCGAGACGAAATGACGACTCTATAGAGCGGCTGGTTGTGCAGAGAAAAGAGGAAGGAACCAGATCGCGCGGCAGGTCACCTATGCGCTGGACTGACCAAGGGAAATCCGCGATAGAAAGCCACGTGTCTGACTGCGCCAGGTCGTACGCAGAGCTGCGTCCACCCCTACCACTGACGTGGATACCTCGTCAGTGGTAGTGGCGTGTGGCCACGACCGCTCTGCCAAGACCGATACGATAAAGAAGAAGAATTATCTACGTGTAGAAAAACCACCCAATAGGATATAAAAGCATAACACCAATCTCATTCTATAAATATATGTAAATAACAATCAAAGTGCATAGCTGAGTTCAAACGGGTGTGAAATAAAAGTCTCGAACCTGTTTGCACGAACATCGTTAAATCTCAGCGCAGAGCATTTTAAATTCATTTTCTTCAGATAGTGAAAATGCCGTCGGGCGAAGTAAGTAATGAGATCTCTAGATCAACGGCCCGATACCGCCGGCTGAGTAAGGTCATTGGGCAATTTGAATTCTTATCTGTATTTCATTGCTAATGTAACTATTAAGATCATTTAATCAGAAGTATTGAAGGTACTGCTTTGAAGTATTGGATTTGATGAAGAGATCTTTGCCAAATGAGTCTGTCTGTGAAGTCTGCATCAAAATCTCATCGGTGATAAATAAAAATGCTGCTGGATTCCGAACACCTCGGATACCCTTCCCCTGTGTTTCATTTGAAGCATACGCGTTGAGAGGTCGAGGAACCTAGTACATGGTCCTTCTGACGCCGGGTACGGTGTTCGACTGGGCTATTTTTTTGTTGGTGGTACGGCGCTCGGTCGGGTATGGGCATCGAACGGCCACCGGTACAACCAGCAAGCGCAATTGCTGCGACAGGTGGCACTTGCTGAGTGCAAAGGACAACAGCGGCGCTGTAGACGGTGGAAACCGTCGGAGCGGTGCCAAGCTGTGAGCTACAGCTAGCAAGCTGTAAGCTGTGGATGGCGAAGCTGGGTGCTCGGTTAGAGCAAATGGAAAGCAGTACAGTAGTTCAGTCGGACAACACTTATTTAAGGCGCTAGAAAAAAATCTATCGAATTTATGAGCAGTTCTGTTTGCACGTGATCGCTATTTAACTGAACAACGCAGTGTAACTGAAGTCGAATGGGCATAAACTCTCGACGAAGATGACGACAAACGAACTCAAGTAGACAAGGATGAGATCAAGTTCCTCAAGTTGAGTTTTGAATTAGACCAATGATTAACGGTACTATTGATATAGTGGTAGGACTCTTTGCAGGGTACTCCTCGGGAAGTACCATACCATTGCCAATAAATTATTCTACCGTACAATAACGTGCTTATAACTGTGTCCTCAAGTGGGCTCTTCAAGTTCAATAGCTGCGTGCTATGAACTGCTTATGTTGTTATGAACAAGCGTGTTACTTTCCATCAGGCACATGCCTTGTTTATCTTGTCACTCCATCAATAAGTCACCACTGACTTTAACAGAGAAGTAAAACATTGTGAAGAAAGCAGCATGTCCCTAGAATCTTTCGAGGTAGTGCGTCATTTGAAAACTCGCATTGCACCAGTCTATTCGCTAGTCCTTGCGACGCAGAGTCCCAGCAGTGGGAACATTTAGTGGGTTGCTTATGGTAGACTGAAAGTAACAACATTGATTGTTAGAGAAGCAAGTTCCTTTACACAGCGAAATTTGTCATTAGTCAGCACATTTCACGTTTCAATCACACTCCAGCTACCTCCATCTCCACTGAGTGTCGGGCCTTGTAATAATTCCGGCCTGTAATGATTTAATCGCTGTAATCTGTTCATTTCCCGCGCACACCGTTCATTGCTCGCTGTTCACCGTTGATTAACGAGCCCGCTCATGAGAGGTAACCAATAGTCTTCGACGGCTGCGTTGCGGTCTGTTGATTACATTTCGGGAGTGTGGGGCTTAGCGCTAATGGGGAGATCTCGGGAATACCGACTTATTCATTTACGAAAGTAATTATAAATGACTGTTTCTAACAGAATTACTTAAGCTCTACCGAATGATCATTATAGTTATTGAGATATTATAACTAAAATATAAGTAACGTTTGTAGAAATTTGTTGTTGTGTTTGTAGAAAGGCGATTGGGTTAATACGAGTATACCAAAAATAACTGCGATGCATCGATGCAACTCATAATAGGAGTTAATTCGAAAATAAAATAATCCGGCTTGTTTCTGGAATAACTAGCCCGATTTTAAGGCTACTTTCATTAGTTGAATCTAGCAGGCAATTAGGTTTTCAAAAAAGTACATTAAATGGTAAAGGTAAGCCGCGGGTTTCTCGCTTTATATAGAAGACGTACAAAGAAAACTTAGTACGATATGCTTTATTGTCATAGATCATGTGTTTGCGGGAGCTCGCCCCGGGGACAGACAGCGGTGTGAGATTAAAACTAAAACTGTTCCCTTTGAAGCAACTTTCAGAGCTCTTGATTGCTCTCCACTCTGTGTGTGCAATTAATTAGGATCGTTATTAAAATCTTTACCACGTAAGAGTTGATTACATAGTCGCTGTCTTTGCTGCTACGCTTGCATTGCCCCCCGGTTTTATTCACGTATTTTCCGTTTCCGTTGACCCGACTAAAAAGTAGCCTATGACATCTTTCGACTGTAATCGAATTGTGTTCCAAATTTCAACAAGAGCCGTTCTGACGTTACGCCGTGGTTGTTTTTGTAAACTGTAAATAAGGCTGACATATTAAGGATTTTGTAGTGGTAGTCCGCTTGGGGAAGTACTACACCTTTGTTAATTATTCTACCGCCAAGCAGTATTGTGCAAACATTACTGTATTCTGGTTTCAAGGGCAATGTTTCCAGTTAAATTACAGGTTATAGAGATAAAAAATCTTATATCTTTGGGTGACGAGCGCAATGCAGTGCTAGGTAATGATTTGGACTCCTCCTGTTCCTATAGCTGCGTGTGACTGTGATGTTTTATGGCAGGCATGTTGCTATCCATCAGGCACATGTCCTGCTCATCTCGTCACTCTATATTATAAAAAAAAACTTGAGAGGGGTCAGGGACACCCGGATGGAACGAAGTTCCTTTCGATTAATTAGTGAAGGAATTATTATTATTTTTTATTATTTACAAAAAACCTGTATACACTCAACAAAAATAATCGTCGCGACACACACTGTTCAATGCGAAATAGAAATGAAAATAACTGGCTTGCTTTCTATAAGTGAGAGAGAGACAGACAGAGAAACATGCGACGCCGCACAGCTTACAATAGCAAAAAGTGTCGTGACGACTTTTCGTAAGATTTTTTTCCGTCTAGCCCCCTTTCACAACGCGCGATAAGGAACTTCGTTCCAAAAAATGCCAGCTATTGGAACTGCCTATAGAAGTGAAAACATAATAACTAAGAATTTGATAGCTTACATTGGAAACTACGCTGGCGAAACCGGAAGGCGTGGCCATGAGCATGAGCATGCCGAGACATTTCTAGATGGCCTATGGCCATGGACCTGAGTTTACCCGGAGATTTCTTATAATTCCCAAGCGTGACGCTAGAACTCAAATCACAGCCAACGAGAAATCTGTTCATAAAAGTTTACACTTCAAAAAGTGTTAGGCTAATCATGGAGCGGTTTCCAACCGTACCCGCTCGCAGGCGCGAACAGTGACGGGCGACGGTTTTATTTCATAATCTGACAAGAACAAAATTAAAAATTTTGTTTAACCCCCGACTTCCTGGGATTTGTTATGTGTACAATATTCTACTAGTCAAGCCCTTTCGTTTGATGCCCATATTGAGGTAGTAGTGAAAAATATAATATAATCCGCTATTTTGTGGTGACGGTCATCTTGAATTTGATTTTTTTATAGTGTATAGTATTCTACTAGTCAAACCCTTTCATTTGATACCCATATTGAGGTAGGTTGTGAAGAAATATTTTGTCCGCCATTTTGTGGAGGCGGCCATTTTGAATCAACATTAACTAAACATAGTTAAGAACATCCGCATGGATATTAACCTTCAAATAAAAAAAACCGCATCGAAATCGGCCCATCCGTTTGAGCTCTACGGTGCCACAGACAGACACACACACAGACAGACAGACAGACAGACATCGACGTCAAACTTTTATAAGTTTGACGTCGATGACAAATGACAGATGACACCCCTTTTTTTGGTCGGGGGTTAAAAACACACGAGACCGCTGATTTTCGCGGTTTCGCGAAATTTTCGGTTCAATTTTTTACATATAAATCTGCATTCTACAGAAGCTGCGGGCGGTTGTAACCGCTCCGTGGGTTCTTTTTTTTTTAAATAAAGAGTGACGAGACGATCCGGACATGTGCCTGATGGTAAGCAACATGCCTGACACATAACAGCACAGTGACACGCAGCTATTGGAACATGAAGAGTCCAAATAATTACCTAGCGCTGCACTGCGCTCGTCACCCAGAGATCTAAGATCATATATCTCTAAGCCCTGTAATTTCTCTGGAAACATTGCCCTTCAAACCGGAACACAGTAATGTTTGCACATTACTGCTTGGCGGTAGAATAACTGGCAAAGGTTCTTAGTATTAGCGTTCGTTTGTTCCCCAGATGTTGCGCGACATGCGCGGCGCGGCGGGCGACGCGTCGCCGGCGCGGTTCCGCCTCATGCAGCTGCTCCTCAACGCGGTGGCGCTGCTCGCCATCACGGGGGCGCTCTTCGCGTACTTCCGCGCCAACCCCGCCGTGCAAGTGAGTGTTGTGAGTTTCAATTCTCTTTCTCTTACTTCACAACACACTTTTATATTCTACCTCTAGACATATTTTCATCATTAGGTACTCAAGATAGCCAAAAACCTGTCAAATTCTTTTTAAGTCGTATTGGTGTTTTTTCAATCAATTATAGTTTTTCATTTGACCGCTATTCTCAAATCAAATCAAAAATTGATTTATTTGCGCATATGGGTATTACAAGTGTTAGATACAGAAAAAAGAGCTCCACATTCTGCCTTTCGGCATGCAAAATTTTGCCTGATATTAAACGATCTTGCGGTCTATGATTTGCAAATACATAGAAAAAGTTGATACACTCGCGACTTGAACACCCACGTGATTATCATCAGTAGGTTACTCAGCCGGCTGCATACTTTAGTTCTTCTTTATAAGAAAGTAGGAGTTAGTCGTAGTCGTCAATAATGTTAAAAAGATTTGAAGATATCAAGTAATATTTAAGGCAAGCCAAAGTAAAATCACTTCCATGAAATCATCACCATCGCCAGCCCATGTTCGTCCACTGCTGGACTGGCCTTTCCAATATTGTGCTACCAAATCCGGTCCTCGGCTCTCCGCATCCATCTGTTTCCCGCCACTCTCTTCAGGTCGTCGGTCCACCGAGCGGGAGGCCGTCCCACGGGACGTCTTGAACGTAGTCTCCACTCCAGAACCTGTCTTTCCCAATGTCTATCGGCTATGAAATCATTGAAAAAATAAATCAAAACGACTTAGCGCTATGATTAGGTCCTTAAAAGTAGGCCGTTAGTTTCACAGTTCCGCAGTAGGCAATAGAAGTATTATGAAGCCAACTACCAGTTTCGCTAGGGTTGCTGTAGGTTCCTTCAGATAAGAATAAATACTATCATCTGCATAACCTGACAGATTACTTTTTAGTTGCGTCTGTCCATTACAAAAAGCAGTTATAATAATTTTAGAACATACTCGCGAATTCGTCCGCGTGAAAGGAATATTAAGGTAATTCAGCCAATATTTATATACTCATACAAATTTACGCTAAAAAACAAAAATCGGTCCAGCTGTTGAATTTGAATTGAATTTCGAAAACCTTTAGCGAGCGCATACTTGCAAAAAGGCACCTACCTCCATGCAAAATTTCAGACTGCTAGCATTTGTAGTTTCTGAGATTTCTTGATGAGTAACCTTTCGCTTGTATATATATATAGAATACAGTCGTGTCACTAATTCTTTGCCGATTCAGTTTACCGAACTAAGGAATGAAGTAATTTTATAAGTGGCATTCGCACTCCGCTCAGCCACCTCTCACAGACCAAGCGGACACCAAACTACGAGTAACATATTCATCCTATTAGACTTGACATTTAACAAGTAGGTAACATAATTCCCGCAGAAAGGTCATCCATAAATAGCTCGCAACTAATCAGGCTGAAATTACATGAAACCAACTGTAAGAGGCTTGTTACGGGCACTTTATTTTAATGAAATTATTTTTTGAGCATTCTTCGTATATTTAGGCACTTTATCGCGTTCTTCGTAACATGAAATTATTTTCAGAAATTGCTGGTCTAAGCGTTTTACGTTCTCGAATAAGTTCGTCTATGTATACAGGCTGGTTGTTTTCAAATTTAGAGTAAACTGGTTCATTTACTATCACAACTCCCTAAGCCATGATTACTTCCTGATTTCTGAAATTCATATATCCTGAATTGTCAGAAATTATGAGTCAGAAATTAATGATTTATGTTTTGAGACCTTACTTACATACATAACCAACCCCATAAATGTTTTAACTGCTAGAACTAGGGGCCTGCTCCCGCAAGGAGGTAGTTATGGCCATAATCCACCATGACCTCACGATTGTGAAATTATTTTTTAACCACTAGCTCTGTATATTAAGTTAAGCTTTTTAATGGTGTTACCTATAAAGCGAATACAGTTTGTTTAGAGATCTAATTACCACATACCAAAAGGTCATGAGTCATGACATTACAATAAGATCGTGTGTAACACAATTAGTACCGACGAACGCAGCGAGAAAGCCGCGCGGCGTCTCGTCAGGAGACACTAAAAAGCACAAACAAAAGCTTTTACATTTTCCTGAACATTTAGAAAACAGCTCCTTACAATTATTACGGCTTTGTGCTCGCCTCCGCAAATTTGTATACGGCATCTACAACCGACAACTCACAATATACAGGGGAAAACGGGCTGGTATGTTATTCCTACTCGTACTACGACGAAAAATTAATAAATTGAAATAAAATCGAAGAAAAATACACAAACCACAAAAAAATATCAAGGTAAATAAAAAAGAGCATGTAATTGAAAAAATCAAACTTTATTTTAAAAACAATTTAAAATAAGTTTTTTTAAACTTAATTGGTTATAAAATAAAGAAGTTAATGACTATCTTCCAGCTCCATCATCAAATCCTGGTTAATCTACCATCTTGCGCCAAAGTACTCGTAAAAATGAATCAAACGAGTCCATATTAATTACTAAGTGCTTGCATGAATTACATGGGCTTCTTCAAAGCTTTTGATTCTTAAGTTAATCTGTGGAATACGAACAAAAAAAACAAAAACTTTACATAAGTCAAGTTTGGTAATATAGCGCTTAAACACTATGAGCAAACCCGAGCGCCGGCCTAGTCGAGGATAATAATTGTTCCGAACCTGCCCGGCTTTTGTCTTTCCCTTGTGTTTTTTCTGGAAGTTTCCACAATGGCCGAGAATGGGTTTTGTTTACGAGGGCTCCTTTTGGGCGCTTTGTGCCGAGTGCCCTTGTTACCGAGTAATTGGCGAGATAAAATGCGGGAGGTGATAATGAGCCAGCTTCTGACCTGATGCGGACGAGCCCCGCCGCAGATTGCGTGGATTAAAAAAAATCCAAAGATAAGTGGGGGTGTGAAACGTGAGATATCATATCTGCTGCGCGGTTTTAATTAGTTTTCTGATCTTATTTTTACTTTTTTTTTACTTTTATAGGTTTACACTTGACCGCCATCTCGCCTGATGTTAAGCGACGATGCGGTTTATGATGGATCGTGTTTACCTAGACGAAACCGATTCACTATCGATTTGAAGACACAAAGATTGTAACCGTCGGATTGTAACTTAGACTGAAGATGACAAAGAACATTATATCTCAACATTTCATAAAAGCACACAACGGCACGCACAGAATAAATATACACTTCACACAGCTAGCCTGCTACCGCTCGGCCAGCGCGATTAGGTATATGTAATGCGAGTATGTGTTGTTTTTCTACCGGACTACTTTTAGCACGAAAAGCGATACCGTTAAAGTTTCAAACGAGTACTTGCCGTTTAAAAACATCTAGGCATTTTGAACAATGTGAACGCAAGCTATTCATAACAATCCGAATCTACGACCTTCCGATTGAGGATTCTCGTACTTCCCACTGGATCTGACATCTGAAATTTCCGTATTTAAAATTACTAAATTTCTTCTTTCGGATCAAATTAAACTTCCTGTATTTCTTCATACATGTATTTCTCTGGATTAAATCTGATGATCTTAGCTTATAATGAGTAAGCATCTATTTTGATCCCATCTATCTTCATAACTAGAGGGAGATACAGCAAGTATCTAGCTAAAGCGAAACAATTTAATAAAAACATCTGGGACGTCCGAAATTAATTAAAATTCTGCTTAGAGACAAAATACGCAAAATATATTAATTTTCCAGGAGACATAATTTCACTATTTAGTTATAAGGTTCATAATAAAGGCATTCCTAATTTAATGAGAGACGTGGGACGAAGCCCTTGCGGGTATGGGAATGTAGGGCTGCCTTGTGTGTCTAGGATTTAGGAATTATTCTATTTAACCATCCATCTAAAAATGTTAGTGAGTACGATGACGAGGCCGTGTACGGGTCAGGATCTGCACGATTTGATACCACCTTGCCTTTATTTATGTTCGACTGATCCAAGTTTCTTAAATTGGGCATCGATTCAGGGTTGATATTTTTATGTCGAAAAAGTTTGACTCAACTTTTGTAATAACTACATATCTCTAAACTTTGCAATGAATCGCCCGTGTGGGTATTTCCTGATAGATTTAATCTGTTTGACTTCAAGTCTATAGTGAGTCAGTTCCTGTGTCTTGAAGTTAAACTTAAATCTTTGTTAAAAATAAACCATATCCATCATGGACTGCATTGTCACTTAAAAAGCGACGTTTTACAAAAACGCCGAATAAATATGTTAAACTAAACATAATGGTAAGTACATAAAGTAAACACTTCATGTTCGGCCTGCTGGGTTTCCGAGCCTCGGCGATAATCCAACATGCTTATCAAGTGTTATAATTATAGCGAATGACACATTTTCTCCAAAAAAGTTATTTATCATATAACTTTTATGAATTTCGAATCTTTTAGGCCGACGCTACCGCACCTTACAAACAGCAAGTATTGTCTGTGTTGCCAGTACGTGTCGCAAGTGGTGAACCGGTCGGCGCTGTCGACGTGGGCGCCGGCGCCGGAGCCGGCCGGCGCGCGCAACCCGGCGCCGGGCGTGTGCTTGCCCGTCATCGTCAGCTTCTGCTACCAGCACAAGATCAACTACAACTTCACCGTCTTCCCTAACTACATCGGACATTTCGGCCAGAGAGACGCACAGCAGGTAACTATTATCTTCTTTTTCTTAATAATTAGATTTATTTAATGATTAGAAAAACATAACATCATCGATCTACAAAATAAAATAAAAAAACATTAGAAAAAAATGAAATGGAAATCCGTTGATGTCTTTCTTTGCATCCTGATCCTGTCTTTAGAAGGTTGCATAACTCTGTCTCATTTTGTCCGATCATTAGTGGAAAATAATGCACATCACACGGATATTTGGCTTATCACAGCGCGACTTTTTACCTCGTCCTGCGCCGCCGCTGGTGAGTTGTGAATGTGGGTAAGATTCGTTTCATCGCCGATCAACAGGATATTTAATCTGAGCGGTTTCCTCTAATTACAATGGCACAGATGAAATGATCCTATTAATCTAACGTAATTAATTATTTATACTCATACATAGATGAAGAGCATACCTAATAGCACAAATAAAGCATTGAAAGTAAACATCAAATTGAAATCATATACTTATCCCACTTCTTACCGTACCCAAAGAGTTTGTTAAACGGAAGGGCATCACTAGTTGCACATTCTCGGCTTGGGCAGGCGCCGGTAGGGATAATCAAGGTTCGACCTGGCATCCCCGAAAGATATACCCTAAAGACTTATCGGAGATGGCATGGCATCGGCCATTATAGCTAGTATATAAAGATAGTATATTATTTTTTAAATATGTCGGCTGATTTATTATTTGGGGATTGCATAGCTAAAGACATATCTGTGTTGGAGACTGATTGCTGTTTTGCGATACTAATTATGAGTGACTTTGTGTAGCAGTATTGGCTGATACGTGGCTGATACTTATAACTACTTCATCAGATAATTCCTAGATCTCTACCGACCTTTTTAGCCCTCTAGTTTGTTAGCGACGCAATCAACATTAGTTTATCCCAAACTTGTGTTAGTATCAACCGCACCAACTTTGACACAGATGTTTACATTCCTCTTTACTTAAGAAACTAATTAAATCTCGGTTTCAAACGTTTTGACTCGTGTTTAAGTTATTAAAACTACAAGTTGGATGTGAGCGGGTTTGTTTGCTGGCAACATTGCTCGGCAACGTTGGTTTGAATTGCTGCCGAGTAAATGATCCGAAAGGCGACTTGAGCAATGATTCACTTTGAAAGTTTAGGGTCGATGAGACTGAGCTCGAGAAATTTGAACCGGCTATTGATTTAACAGATATTGTTTGTTTAGCGCTAATGATTAGAAAACTGGTTGAGTAGTCGAAAAGTCTAATTAGTTTGGATTTAAACTAATGAGAGACAGTAAAAAGTGTGATTTGTGCTATTATAATGGTATGATGTTTTTGAATTGGCAAATAACATCAACTTACTTCTTTATCCGCGCTGGGCATATTTTTAGGATGGTAGACTTATGGGGGTTTTCTCATTGTAATATCACTAGAAACATTGGTCGTCAAAGAGGATATAATATCAGACGGGATCAGTAATATTTGCACGTATTCCTCTTAGCGTTAGAATAACTGGCTAAGGAATCTACAAAGAACCCTTTCACTGGAAAAAAGTGTCTTCTAACGACAAAATAAAAAAAACATTTTGAGATATAAATGCGTTTTAAATTTAGTTATTTAGCAAAGTAAACAGTAAAACTATTTACACGAAAGGTCACATCCTAGTTCCCGTGATACAAAACAATATTTAAGCACAATTTTCTATAACTCCATATAATTTTTAACTCTGACATTGTTGACGATATAAATTATTTGCAAACAAGTACTTGAAAAAGTACGTCTTACGATCTATGCGGTTAAAACTGTCGGGTGTTACTAGTATAACATAACGTAACATAAGCAGCCCCCTACACATTTCCACTGCTGGGACTTGAGCCCTTCTCTCGCAAGGAGAGAGTCAAGGCCAAAATGCACCACCAGTTATTAACCTCGTGGTGGATGATGTATGATCATGAAACATTCTCCTTTCTCACGATATTTTTGCTTCACCGCTTTCAAATTAGTGGCAAGACATTACTCACATGACTTCGAAAATACCATAGTGCGCGTGAGATTGGAAGCATGGGCACCGGATCGGCACCTGATCGCCCGACAAGACCAGCCGAAACTTAGTTACACACTCATTAAAATAATATGTAGATATGTACATAGTTACGTGAAACTATGCTTCAATAGTTGGCAGCTTCGCAACCCGTTCCAACGAAGCTAAGCCCCACTCACCTTCTCGTCTGCACCCGACTGGAAATATTTTAATTGCAAATCCAATGAGGAGGAAATTCTTAGGGAAGTGGCCCAGATCGGCCCGAATCGAGGCAAATCGGCTTAGCCATTGCCCCGAAGGCCACATTAACGATAATTGGCCAAACTGAGGTGAATCGTTAAAATACCATTAACCAGCTTAGTCACTTAGCTGGATTCATACGGAGCCACACAGCCCGGAATAACATTTATTGATATTTTAAACGGTTTTATTTCGTTTGACCTGTTGGGTCAAGTTAATGTATAGAATGATAGTAATAATAGTGATGAAGCAATGATCTCAATCCAAAAAGGACTCAAACAAAATCAAAAAAAAAGTCTCAAAAAAAATCCTCCCAAACTTCAGGGCGCACAGAATCTTGTTATCGATATAGAAGAGTGAACTCACTCTTTCCATTCTAATCGGTTTTAGGAAGCGGTGAACGCTGGACGATTTTACCTATCACTATTCGCTGTCAAACCAAAATAATTAAAATCAAAATCATTAAATTTGGCTCACCCCCGACTACCTTGGATTTGTAATCTGTACTTAAAATATTTATGAAATATTTTGTCCACCATTTTGTGAGGGCGGCCAGATTAAATCAATATTGACCAAACATAACTAGCTACCTAAGTACCACCGGACGGAAATTAACCTTCAAATAAAAAAACCGCATCGAAATCGATCTATCCGTTTGAGTTCTACGGCGCCACAGACAGACAGACATACAGACACACATACACCACTCTATTTCGAGCTCTATCTTCTCTCTTTTCTTCTCCACTTTCAGGTAAAACGTAGCCCTGAGAATATCTTGCTACTTTGTACCGAACCATACCGTGTTGTTTGTCGCGAACCGAAGGCAAGTTTTAAATTGTCCAAGTTCAGTGCAATTTTATTACAATCCGTAAACGCAACTTGAGCTGAAAATCTCCTTGGATTGCGATATTTGGAAAGTTTTAAGTACCTACTTACCTCAACTTGTTACTGATTTTTAATGTAGGTAAGTAACTATATCTTTTTACTGGTTTTATTAATACCAAATGTTTATAATATAATATACTAGCGACCCGCCCTGGCTTCGCACGGGTGTAATGCTGATACTAAAAACACGAATAAAAATGTTTTTTGTGGGTTATCCCTAACAGACACCATTATTGACTTTTTTGTAGACCTTTTTAAGGTACAATACTGCAGTACATTATTTTGATCCATCTCGTAGGATCCAGCCAGCGTTTGCGAAGTAAGCGCAAAAAATGTGTTTATTTATGACATCACATTAGAAACCTTTAAAATTATTAGTGTTTCTCTCCTGTTGTATACACATATCAACCTTCCTCTTGAATAACGCTATCTATTTGAAAAAACCCGCATCAAAGTCTGTTTGGTAGTTTTAAAGATCTAAGCATACATAGGGATATAGGGACAGAGAAAGCGACATTGTTGTATACTATGTAGTGATGACGAATATATTCGTAGTAGTACGTACTATAACAAAAACCTACGTAAGTGATTTCGTATGCAATAAGTTTTGCTATTGTGGCAGATTATACCTATCAGGGGGAGTGGAGGTTCAGGGTGGTCTAGGGTGGATGGTCTGAGGATGATGGTCAGGGGCTGGCAGTCAAGAGTACAAGTCTTTGAGTGGAAGTTCTGAGCTGAATGTTCGAAGGGAGGAGGAGGGACGGTTTGAGGAGTGCAAACAAAATAATACTCGTATTTTAGTGTATACGACGAAGAGTCACCATAATAGTAATATTTTTTGTAGCGGTAGGACTCTTTGCAGACTCCGTCTGGGGAAGTACCACACCATTGCCAGTTATTCTACCGCCAAGCAGTAATGTGCAAATATTACTGTGTTCCGATTTCAAGGGCAATGATTCCAGAGAAATTACAGGGCTTCGAGATATAACATCTTAGATCTCTGGGTGACGAGCGCAGTGCAGTGCTAGGTAATGATTTGGACTCTTCATGTTCCAATAGCTGCATATCACTGTGCTGTTATGTGGCAAGCATGTTGTTTACCATCAGACACATGTCCTGCTAGTCCCGTCGCTTTTAACTATAAAATATATCTTAAAATACAAGAAACACATTCTCACAATCACTCATAATAATTTTTCAATCCAAATTTCTCTATTAAGCATCAACTCATCGGGGGATGCGAATATGATGATTCAAACAAAACACAGTGATGTTCCACATTTCTCATTACCGGCGGAATAACTGGCAAAGTTGCGGGACCCCTGAAAAAATATTCATTATTCCATTAGCGGCGACAATTTCAGTGTTACTTTTATTTCAATCGAGTTTAATTACGGTATAAATCATTAGTTTAACTCAAGTTAAGATTACCGAACACTGTAATCAGCTCAATCAATAGAATTACAGCCTTTGTGGGTGATCTCCATAGAAATCGTTCCTGAGTGGCGGCTCTCAATCAACCCCGGCGGAAACTTAAACAAGCGGCACTAAGTACGTCACTGTTCATTATTCGTAAGGACTTCACCACATCGTCTACAAATTTACGTTGTATAACCGCCGTTTACTAAACTTGAGTAATTAAACTCAGTTTTATCTATCTGTGTTATTATATTATCTGTGATCATTTAATGATACCAATGTTAACATTTTCAAGTTAATATTTTTTGAACAGAATTTATTTTTAACCGACTGCGAATAAGGAGGTTTCTCAATTTGACCGTAAGTATATTTATTTTTTTATGTGTGTTCGCGGATAACTTCTTCATTTATGAACCGATTTTGATGATTCTTTTTTTGTTGTAAAGAAGATATTCCAAGGGTAATTAATACCATGATAAGGAAACCAGGATCTGATTATGACATCCTAGAGAAATCGAGGAAAACTTTTTTACTTCATAAGTTTACTGTTGAAAGTCGGTTCTTTTTTGTTAAAATTATTGTGCGTTGTAATAGGCATTTTTTGAGATAAATCTACTCGCGACACTGTTATAGTTCCCGACACTTCTATGTTCATTTCAGATAGAAGTGTGTTTTTTTTTGTTTGTTTGTTTCAACAACCGAACAAGTCGAGAGACGTGCCAAAAGACTCATAGGCGTGCGAAAAAGACTGCAAAGTCTCAAACATCGCCGGAAAATTGCTAGCTTATCGGTTTTTTTATCAGATACACTTCGGAGAGTGTGTGACTGATTTGTACGATCTAATACAACGTGACCCTTTTTTAATCGCATCATCATTTAACATCAGGCGAGATGGCGGTCAAGTGTAAACCTATAAAAGTAAAAAAAAGACGATTTCGTTGATTTCTCGGGATTCTCTTCATTGAGTTCATTGATCTTACAAAATCGGATCTACAAAATCGTGCATTTGTAATCAGACTTGAAAAAGTACTCGGAGGAACAAGCGAAGTTCGAATCTGCAACATCAAGTTTGTGAAGTTAGCTACTACAGTTTTTTAAAGTAAATATTTCCAGTGAAATTACGAGACGTACAGATAAAAATATGTAATATCTATGGGTAACGAGCGCAGTGAAGTGCTAATGGTTTGGACTCTTCATGTTCTAATAGCTGCGTGTCAATGTGCTGTTAAGGGCAGGCATGTTCCTTACCATCATGCACATGACATGCTCATCTTGTCACTCTATACTATAACAAAAAAAACATAAACTGATATTAGAAAAGGAAAGCCGCAGATCGGGCCGAGTATCGTATTATTGACGAGACACGAGACCTATGCCCAGTAGTGAACGAGTGTGGGTTGATTATGATGCTGATGAAGCTCAATATATACCTACAGTGATAGAATAGGTATCTGGCGTGTGACCGCGACCTTACTCCGAAGAATCAATTAATTTGTGTGATCAGACGCCCGAGCCCCGAGCCCCGAGCGCCGGGCGCGTAATCTTCAAATCGGGAACCAGATCACGTACTTTTAATGCTAATCAATTAATTTCACAATATTTCGTTCAACTGATCGTGTAAAAGTGACAAGGTTTCACGATTATACTGGCCTCGTAGCTTAAGTGGTAGTCAAAGAAGTCGGCGTAGCAAAAAAACATCGAAATCTATGGCGGTAGTGTCTGCCTGCGAAACCGAGTGTTCATCAATTCCCACCCGGTGCAAATATTTGTGTGATGAAAATAAAAGTTTGTACTGTAAACTTATATTTCTAATATCAAAACAGAGATACTTTAAAAATAAGCCTCAAACGCTGGATTATCGAACTTCAATTCAATTGAAAAAACATTTTAAAGTTTTGAAGAATTTTGAGACACCAATTTAAAAAAAAAAAAAAAAATAATTAAAAGGCAATGTTTCCAGAGAAATTACAGGGCATATAAATATATATCTAGGTGAAAAGAGCAGTGCTGCTCTTCATGTTGCAATAGCTATGTGACACTGGTCTGGCATGTTGCTTACTATCAGGCATATTATGTAGTGCGTTTATCTAAAAAAAACGTACTTAATTATTTCCTGAGAATCTTGCTTATGATCCTTTCTATTATTTCTGATAACTGATTCGCGGTTAAATCACGTGTGAACAACCGACCACGTTACAGCTGCATCCTAGCGCCAAACGGAAAACAATTACGCGTGTGTTCTCTTCTAGGAAAAGGCTTCTGGATGTGTAATGAAAGTTACGTTGGACCGACCATTTTACATGTGAGATACCCGTAAATCAGTGAAACATGTGTCACAACCACGTTAGTTTTCATCCCTTCTATTGACTGTAATAACGTATGTTATTGTATCATAAGAGAGCAAAATAATATTTTTACAGCGAGGGCGTTTTTTTAATCCAGAGCAAAGTGAGGGATTCTATGGAGAATCCTGAACGTAACGAGGGATTCAAAGAACCTTACCCAAGCCGCAATATATTTTTATAGGAAACACTACCTTTGGGTGCACATAAAAGCGAGCCTAGTCGTCATTTTCGAATAGATGGAATGAAAAGTTATTAATTCTTCACCCCATGAAAATTGTATCTACAACATCGGAAAACAGTAAGACTATTGTCGCGGGATTCGTCTGTACGTACATGTCCCGTCATTGATTCCCGACACTAAATCCTCGATCAGTTAATTAACCTCAGACTAAGCTGTCTCCGGTGACGTGACAACACTGAGCTTCGTTAGGCGGCGACCAGGCTGGCGGCTGATTGGGCTTACATCACATCCAATCTTACAAACAATGTCTTACTAAGGAAACCATAAGGGTATAACACAACAGAATAAAAACCAGAAATCAACACAAGATGAGGAAGAAGATGACTTTAGCCAACTGATTTTTTTTTTTTCATTGTGTAAATTTAGACTAAAACAAATTGTCTTGCCAGAGACGTTGCATGCCTCGCGAAAAGGCCAGTTTGTATTTGTGTTATCTTATCTTACCGGCAGCAATGACGACTTTTTATTGTATATGTATTTGTAACCAACCAATAGTTGGGTGTTAAACACGGATTGTGTGGTGTTAAATAACAATAGAAGTCAACTGGTAATGAGTAATAAAATTATATTATGCTGACAAAAGGCTTCAACCAGGTGAATACTTTGAAAATTATGAAATACTCAACGGGTGAATATCATATTATGAATCCATAAACCTGTCAGAAATAGTTTTCAATTGCGCCACAAGTAACTTATTTTGGTAATATTTTTGGCAATCGCTTACTTCAACAATATAACCAAGGTGAATATCTCATAATTGTGTGGATTTGTAGTGGTTTTTGTTATAAATAAGAAGTAAGTTACCTACTAGCTTTTAATCGGTCTGAGTCTTAAGAACGATTTGTCTTATAATATATAACATTAAGATTTTGAGACGAAATTAATATCAAAACAGAATAATACTGTGTATGCGTTATGCAAATTTTCCATGCTAACGAGAAACAACTGGACACAAAGCTTCCTCTGACATATTAATTATTTAAAGACAAAAATATCCTGCAAACACCAACGTGACTTGCATCAATTATTGGTGTTATTTTATCTCACAAAATATTATTTTATATATACCAGATCTTTAATAATTAACATTCGCGCTTCGCAAAGGTTTGCTTTTGTCTTTTATGAATCGGTCTCAATGAACAGAAAGCGGGCGAGCGCTGCCGGGGGCCATTCATAGTTTAAAACCCTTTCAGCATCGATGATCCGAGAGTTACGCGAATTTGCTGACTCGCATTTGCGTGATTGAAATTGTCGAAGCCATCACTCAATCCGCTTTCAGAATTGCATAATGTTAAATGTCTATCAAATTTTCTGTTGATTTGATTACAAATGACACGTTTTTAACCAAGTTCAAACAGGACGAGGTTTTTCAACCCGATCCTTCTAGTTGTTTCGACGTGATTGATCTACAAACATACATTCTATCGGGTTTATAATATTACCAGGATTACACATTGTAAATGAATACACCACTAGATGACTCTTCTACCAACATCTAGTTTATTTTCCGGTCAAGGCCCACAGTCAATACCCTAACATCGTTTTCATGAGCAATCACATTTATATAAATCGCTCAGTAGCTCGTTTTTTCAGTGAGTTCATTTAGTTCTTTTGTTCGCCGTCGTTACGCGCTTGTTGGGGCGTCCTCTGGGTGATACCAGCGCGAGCTGTTAGCCGGCGCCCATTGTCCGCTGACAATGATGGATTGGTCGCGGTTACGACTAATGCCTGCCGATGTTGTCCTACAATATTATCCCTCTGAGCTATTACACTGTTATTGGGTTGTGTAACATAGAATGTACTAAATTAAAATGTCATCAGCGTTTTTTGTGCTCCCACTGCTGGGATTCGGGGATTTGTATCACGAGGAGAAAGTCAAAACCATAATCTACCATGCTGGGAGATTTAGTCGGTAGGGGCCGCCACATTAAGTGGTGTCGAGCCCGACATATCTGACACGCAATGCAGATACGCAATGTAGGTATTTCCCCCACACAAAAAAGCCACGTTATAAAAGACAAATTCTCAAAAAATGTATTTCTAAGAACACTCAAAAACTAAAAATAATCTTGTTTATTAACAGTTGATTCCGTAAAATTTCAAAAATGTATGTAAATTAGGATATTTCAATGTTCCTAATTTACATAAAAAATCATCCTAGCTATCACGTCTGCTCCATAAATTTGAGTCGTGATTTGAAGTTGCCCATCGCGAACGGAAAGATGGATTTCCGGGAGATTATTGTAAGCTGTTCTCGTTTCATCGCATGGGTCGACCTGGCCGACCTTCCTACTTGTGGCGCGCTTCCATGAGCTTGCCCTTGCAATACATTCCATGGGTATCATTACCGAATCAAAAACATTTGTTTCTCAAAAGATGATATTATTAAACTAATACATTGGCACAAAAGTTTGCCCAACTTGGGCATGCAATATTATTTTATAATAAACTGACCTTTTCATAAATAACAACTATGTCCTGTGTATATACAATACATCAAAAATAATTTGAGCAATTATGATAGGATGTTAACAATATTTTCGGAACTGCTTTTATTTTGAAGATTGACGCATGTTTACCGTAATAAATAACATTTTTTTCAAAATCATCGAACTCTTAAAAACAGTATTTCGTTTCTTTAATTATATCGATGTTCAAAATACTTGTATTTTCGATGAGTAAATATGCAATATTAGACTAAATTTGAATTTTGCCGCTAAAACACTAACGGCTGACATGACGTCACTAGTCGCAAAACATTGGTCGCGATTCATGACTGTATGTCCAGTTTATGTGTTTTCTTATCATTACTTGAATACAAACAATCAAAATCGTCGTCGCTAAGATCGCAAACTATAATAAAAATGCTGAAAAGTAAACAGTTTAGTCAGTTTTCGATAGCTTGTTTTGCGAATAGTGACGTAATAATTCATATTGGTGTTTCCAGTCACATGACAACAGATTAAAAATATAGCATATAAAATCATTTATAACAAATTTATTACGTAATATTAAATTATAATGTGTTTTTCGATTTTCTATTAATACATACTATCATAAAATCAACATTAAACATTAATTTGTGATTAGCGTTAACATCCCTATCGTTATATGTTACATTAAAAAAAAATTCAAATGTCTAATCAGGTCTTGTATTGTTTGGCAATTACAATTTCAAGCATTAACTTCTATTTTCTTAACTCTCCAAACATTCACTCTACTTAAATTTTTTAACTCAGCAGTCTTTCACCGTCTGCATAAAACATACAAATGTTTTTGCAGGAAAGTCAAAGGTGTCTCTCGTTTCGATCCCGTAAACCCTTTTAACACAGTAAATACAAGAAGAGCGGATTCGCAGGAACATTCACTGCAAAAATTGACACGCAAAGGGATCCGAAAGGATTGTTTCGAACCTTTTGTGAGGTCAGCTTCGAGTGAACCTTGCGACGCGTATTATTCTGGTAAAGCTGAACATACACGGTCTAATGATTTGAAGCGGACCTAAAAATTATTTATCAATAAATAAATAAATATTGGGTACACTGCTCACATAACACCATCCAATCCCAAACTAAACAAAGTTTGCATTATAGGAGCCAGATAGCTGGTATTATTATTACTTATATATTGTAAATACATTCTAATGGTAGATAGAGATACCCAAACACAGAACAAATACTTGAATTTATCACAAATATATTTGAAACTATCTGTGGCACATTGTGATGCAAAAATTAGATAAAAGCAACCCTTCATGCAGATTATATTTCATTCTAAAATTTCAGCTCGATCGGTGCAAAACTTTTTGAGTTTTTGAAGCGTACACAAACCAATATAACGTTTTTATATATAGAGATGGGTAGTAATCGAACCTACGGTTTTGCAGGCAGACTCACTACCAACTAAGTCATAAGTACAGCCAATAGAGACTGTGTTTCATTTATAGGGTTTGAACCTTTCATAATTTTGTAGTAGTATGACTTTTTGTCAAGTGGAAAGAAAAGAGAAAAATATCAAAACTAAGATACGAGTAGGTAGACCCTCCGCGCCTCTACTCCGCCGCCGCTCCGACACTATGCCGCACGACACCGATAAACACATCGATGACGCAAGCCGAGAAGATTTTACCGCACCAAAAATACTAAAAAAGTATTAACATCTGTTTCCAGCTTCAGGTGTCTGTTTGCGATCTCTTTTTGCGGCGGTATTTCGCATGTGATCGATTTGAACCTCCGCGGAGAAAAAAGGTACGGGTCGAAATAAAAATACAGTTGGATGCCGGAGAGATTGAGGCATTCTATGGGTCTATCAGGTACGCGGTGCCGAGCATGGTGATCCACCAGAGAGGTGCGGTGAAGTGAATTTGTTTACTTCAAGGTACAATACAAACCTAAAAATTACTTTTTTGCGATGTCATAAATTCGTTACAAAATACAGTGGAATGATTTAGGCGAGATGAAATGTAAATATAAATATATGTAAATATAATTAATCTATGTGTGTTCCGAATTTCAACCTCATCCGTTCTGACGTTCCACCATGAACATCCAAACTAAACAAAATATGTTTTATAATATCAGTTTGATAAAATAGTAGAATTGTAAATAACCTAGAGATTATAATGAAAAATTAATTTGTGGATAATCGTTTAATTCTCAGATAAAGCTCCAGTGCTACAATTATTAAGACATTTCAAAAGTCAGAGAAAAACAACAACAATTTTCATGAATATTTTGATGATTAAACTGATATTTATTATGTTCGAGTACAATTTCTGCCGTAAACATTTTGCGAACACGATTTCAAGGTTCATCGATCGCTTCCTATTGACCATTGTTTGAGCAAAATATCTGATAAGGCCGATAGCGTTCGCTGCTAAGATAACATAAGCTGGTCACTAAATGTTCCCACAGCTGGGACTCGGGGACTTCTCTAGCAAGGAGAAATTTATATAATCCACCACGGTGTACCAGTGCGGGTTGGTGGATGACGCATAACATCGAAAGATTCTAGGCAGGTGTCGGTTTCCTTACTATGTTTTCTTTCACCGATTTTAAGTTAGCGACATTATACTCATTACTTCGAAAATATCTTGGTGTCCGTGAGATTCGGACCAGGAGCTCCGGATCGGCAGGCGCCAATCTCCAGACTAGACCACCTGGAACTTCGCTGCTAAGTTGCAAAGCACGAAGATATTACGATGAGTACCAGTGTACTGCTTATGTTGGTAATATAGTCCAGATGCTGTACATTAACATAAACAGTCCAATAAATGTTCCCACTGCTGGGACTCGGGCCTTTCTCTCTTCAATAAGAGATTCAAGGCCATAATCCAGTACGATAGCTCAGTGCGGGTTGATGGATGACACATGACCTTGAAAGATACATGTCGGTTTCATCACGATATTTCCTTCGCCGTTTTTAAGTTAGTGGCATTACGCACACGCACTTCGAATAGACAGTGGTCCGCGTGGGATTCAAATCCTACTAGGGCTTCCGGATCGGCAGGCGCCATTCTGCCGACTAGAGCAGCCGTAACTGATGCTGATGCTGTACAGCGGGTTTTAAATATGTTCTTTATTCACCAGGACCTGGAGATCTACGACGCGGTGGTGGACGTGCGCTGTTACGAACTGACCGCGCTGTTCCTCTGCTCTCTGTTCGTGCCCAAGTGTGGGCCCCTGGGGCACATGGTGCGGCCCTGCAGGAGCCTGTGTCAAGGTACTAGTCACTTCAATTGAATTAGAACGTCCAGTCTGTAGAATGCGTTGCCTATGTGGGGTTTTCCCGATGGCTGCAATTTTCGTGTCTTCAAATCGAGAGTGAATCGGGTTTATTAGCCGAAAAAACTGCATTTTTGTGTGGCATGATATAATTTGTCTAATTTTCTAAAAATCGAACAAAGAGGTCTGGCTTCATTTTTGTAGTAATGTTTAAACTGCAGTTGTTTGACTGATGAAAATGTATTTACTCCTAGTTGAAGCTGGTTGGTTTTTAATATTTTTTAGACCAACTTGAGATAGGAATTGTTCAATTGAATGTTGCCATAGATAATTTCAAGATGGTACCGGTGCCTTTTTAAAGAGATCTTAGGCTAGTTTTCTTTTTAAATGAGTTACTCCACGGACTCAGCGATCCGACACCTTTTTGGGATTTTTACATGCGTCATGGATTCAAAGAAGAACAGGAAGACAGGAAGAGGAGGGAACATTTTTTAACCTTAGAAGAGCTTTAGAGTAAGGTGAACAAAAGGTTATTCGTCTCGTTGTTAAAGTAGGCCATCTAAAGTGTTTTCATAAGTATAAGTGCATGACGTCATAAGAAGAGGACACACATCACAAAAAATGATGTGTAAATTGACATAACTTTTCCGTCCCCAGAGACGATGCGCCGCTGCGGGTTCTTCCTGGAGGTGTTCGGTCTGTCGATGCCGGAGTACCTGCAGTGCGACATCTTCCCCGAGTCCGTCGACACCGACGTGTGCCTCGGGAACCGGGAGGTCAAGGAGGCCCGCTTCCGCGCCGCCAAGCCTAGTACCTATCTTTTTACACCTCTATATCTTTTGTTTTTAATTTTTAACTGACCCCAAAAAAGGAGGAGTTCCTCAGTTCTATGTTTTTGTATGTTACGTGATACCTGTATTTATATATTTTGTAACCTGCTACTATAATTCGATTTTGATGTTTTTTTTCTTTGTTAGATAGATCATAGACCATGTACTTATACATTTTATAAAAATCAGTGAAAAAGTTGTTGAAATACTACCAAAAACTTTAAAAATTTGATTACCTTATCTGGACGATCATGGAAATTATAAATTTCGTCGAGTGTCCAAGTTTAATTTTAAGTCGAAATGAGTATTAGTGTTTTCAGAGAAAATTTAATTCTGACGCTAATCACCAATTTCCCCCCGCAGCGTGCCTGTCCGGCTTCCAATGCGACGTGAAGCGCTGCATCCCGTTCGACTGGCGCTGCGACGGGCACATCGACTGCGCCGACCGCTCGGACGAGCTCAACTGCCGCGTGTGCAAGCGCAGCGGCGACGTGCACTGCGGGAACCAGCGCTGCATCTCGCAGGCGCACATGTGCGACGGGCACGTGGACTGCCCCTGGGGGCAGGACGAGAGGAACTGCTGTCAGTACCTTACCTAACTTTACCTATTCAATTCAATTCATTTATTCGAACCATACATTCATAATAACTAACGACATTTTCAACACACTCATAAAATAGCTATAATTCCACCGCAATTAGGCACCATCCTCGGTCCTTTTAAGACCCTCACCTAACGACTCGGGTCTTAATGGCGTCTCAGCGGTAATGATCAACATAACACACTTGTAAAATAATGTACGATGACACAATGACTACGAATCCGACCGGTCGGACGAGCTCAACTGCCGCCTGTGCAAGCGCAACGGCGACATCTTATGTTTTCGCATAACTGGTTCGCGTCACACACATTCATAATAACAGCATATCTACGATATATGATGTGACGTATTCATTCTTATACTTGGCAATATTGATAGTAGATGAATAAAAAAACTTAATTATAATAAGTTTTTATTTGTCCCAACACTTTGAATTTTCGGAATTTGCTTCAAGTTTAAAAATGTCGCTCTATTGGTAGTTTCTCTTTACACAATATATGGTTGCCGGTTGGACTGCCGATACAAGCGAAAGCTTGTAACTCTACATTACGGAAATCCTCAGTATACGTATAGCTGATACGTAAGCACTTAACAGTTCTCAGTTTCACTAAGTCGAATTGATTGCTTGTGGTGGTTGGTATTGCGGTGTGGTAAGGTCGTGTTTCGCGCGCAGTGCGGCTGAGCGAGGCGAACGGCGACGTGGGCCGCGGCGAGCTGCAGCTGTTCCGCGCCGCCAACCACTCGTGGCTGCCGGCCTGCCTGGCCAGCGCCGCGCTCGACGACGCCACGGCCGTGCAGCTCTGCGCCATGCTGGGCTACTCGTGAGTCTTTCCCGATGGTATACTCTAACAAGAACAAAATTAAAAATTTTGACTAACCCCCGACTACCTCAGATTTGTTATCCGTACAAAATTCTACTAGTCAACCCTTTCATTTGATACCCATATTAAGGGAGTTGTGAAAAAAGAAATGTATTTCGCCATTTTGTGGAAGCGGCCGTCTTGGATTTGAAATATGTCATAGTGTAATATATTCTTCTAGTCAAGCCCTTTCGTTTGATACCCATATTGAGGTAGTAGTAAAAAAAATATAATTCGCCATTTTGTGGTGGCGGCCATCTTGGATTTGTTTTCTTATAGTGTATAGTATTCTACTAGTCAAGCCCTTTCATTTGATACCCATATTGAGGTAGGTTGTGAATAAATATTATGTCCGCCATTTTGTGGCGGCGGCTATCTTAAATCTATATTAACCAAACATAGCTAAAAACATCCGCACGGATATTAACTTTCAAATAAAAACCACATCGAAATCGGCCCATCCGTTTGAGCTCTACGGTGCCACACAGACAGACACACACAGACAGACAGACAGACAGACAGCTTCAAACTTATAACACTCCTTTTTTTGGTCAGGGGTTAAAAAATAAGATGCCGGCTTCAAAATCAAATCAAATAACAATGTGTTTTCATGGGACACCAGGTAGTAACGAAGTTCCTTCAGATAATATACCTACATACAACACAATCAGCAAAAAATTTAGTTTTATTTTAATATTTACGGTACGGTCATCTGAAAAATTAAGTTTACATCTCTGACTATGGGCAGTTTTAAGCGTCATTTCCGTCACATATTTTTCTTACGGTTTTAGTCTCACATTTTTTTCAAGACGGTCGTGCAGCACAATCTTCCTCTAAGTTTGCCGTAAAGAAATTTCTGTTCCGAAATGGCGAAATTTCTATACAATGATAACGCGGCAACGTTCTCGCGTTCTTAGATTCCGCCAACCCACCGCGGTTTGCCTACGTTTGTCTTTGGGCTCTTCTCTTAGACAGACCTTTGTCATTGGCGGACCTGAAGCCAAAATACGTCTTGACGTGACCTGACGAATCTCAGGTTACAGTGCTAACCACATTTTAACTACTAGAACAACTTAGCTTAGCTCAGCTCACCGCTGGTTTCTCTTAGTTTCACAGTGACTAGGTGACCAGGCCACAGCTAGGGCACTCTAGCCTCGGCAACGCAGAGATCTTAAAGGGGAAAGTTTTATTTAAATTAACTTTATTTTATATTTGTAGGTACATGAAACGTGTCGTTGTGGGAAACTTGACGCGAGAAGTTGGACTTTGCGACATTCTAAACTGGTAAGTTTGTAATTAAACAATATTACGATGTGAAATTTTTAAATGTGTAGTGGAGAGGAGACCGATCATCATCGATCATCTTTGTTACATTCTTTTACACGATAAGACAGCCAATTAAAATGCTGCTATAATTTTTTTTTTTACCGACTTTAAAAATAAGGATATTTTCATTTCAACAACAATTTTTATGTATGTTCCTTAATTTCTCAAGGACACCAAACCGATTTTGATAATTTGTTTGCTGTCCGAAAAGTACCCAATGTATTCTAGTGGTTCTACAAGTTTTAACAATATCATTGCAGCAGTTTTCAAATAAAATTGCATTTGTTTCGTTTTTCTGAGCAATATAAGTATTGTCGCACTTAATGAAGAGTTTTCTTATCGTATGTTCTCTTTCAGTAACACGAACAAGACGTTGAAGGTGGAGGACCGGCCGCGCGGCTCCCGCGTGCACGGCGCCGCGCACTCCTACCGCACCTTCCTGAGGAACGAGGGCGGGCTCATGAGGGAACTGCGGGAGTGTCGCCGCGACCACGCGAGGGTGCACCTCGTCTGCAACAGCTACGGTGAGTACCGCGACCACGCGAGGGTGCACCTCGTCTGCAACAGCTACGGTGAGTACCGCGACCACGCGAGGGTGCACCTCGTCTGCAACAGCTACGGTGAGTACCGCGACCACGCGAGGGCACCTCGTCTGCAACAGCTACGGTGAGTACCGCGACCACGCGAGGGTGCACCTCGTCTGCAACAGCTACGGTGAGTACCGCGACCACGCGGGGTGCACCTCGTCTGCAACAGCTACGGTGAGTACCGCGACCACGCGAGGGTGCACCTCGTCTGCAACAGCTACGGTGAGTACCGCGACCACGCGAGGGTGCACCTCGTCTGCAACAGCTACGGTGAGTACCGCGACCACGCGAGGGTGCACCTCGTCTGCAACAGCTACGGTGAGTACCGCTACTATTCCATCACCAGAGCAGAAGCAGACCTCGCTTTGCCAATTATAATAGTGGGACTATTCCCGTCTTTGGATGTGCCACACTTTAACTAGTTATTCTAGCACCAAAGAGTAATGTGCACAAATCACTGCGTTTGATGGTAAGATGATGTTGCTGTTTGCAGGTGAGATAAGATGATAGACAACATTTTAAAAGCTGACCCATACAAACTGGCCTCTTCTACTAGAGGCATGTAATTTGTCGTGTAAAACAATGTGTTTTAGTCTGAATTTATGTGAAAAAAGTAAATAAAATAATAGTCAATTATTATGTGTTCAGATCGTGAAAATTTAAAAACAATACTTGTCTTTTTCATCTCGTCACTGTTACCATGTATAAAAAAAAATTGATTGTTAAAAAATATTCTCTAAGTATTTTTTCTTATGGTACACAAATAAAAAATGACGAAGATGTTGTGCTTAAAAGTTTCGAATGACGTCGCATAGGCGTGGTACTTACCATCAGGCACATATCTTGCTCGTCCTGTAATTCTATACTATGATAAACACTGGGCCGTACTGCACTGAGTCTCATTGCTAGGCACTTCCGCGTGTCTTCTGCACTAGTCCGTTGTTCGCTAAACACTAGAGGAAATCTGAGCTCTCAATGGAATTGTAAAAAATAACAAGGTAAACTTAATTTACCTTTTTTTTTGTTGTTTGTTTTTTACTAGAGCATAAAATTCCGTATCGATCTCTCGGTCTAGGGTAAACAGCGCAGGGTCGGAGTGAGAAACAGCGCGCAATCAAAAAGTAATCTCCATCCATCGCGGGCAAACCGCCGCAGTTTGTTCCGTGGCACGCGCGTAATCAAATTAAAACATTTGCCCGACCGCGGCCGACGCGTCGGGTGATTCGGCCGCAAATCGGAACGCTGCGGTCGCCGCCCATTTGCCTAATGGCGCAGCTTTACCCAAATGCAAAGAATTTCTAATTCGACCTTACACTTTACACACGACCAACTTTTTTGACGCGGGTTAAGTGTGATACTGAGGTTGGTTTTATAGGTGTTCATTTTTTTTATCGTATTTTATTTTAACGTTGATAAGTTTACAATAGACCGCAGTTTTGTCTGAATTTAACCAACGTTATTGTAACCAATGGGAAAAACACGTTCAGGAAACATATTCCACAGCCTAGACATTTTTTTACGAAACTGGAATCTCGAAAAACTCGGCTGTGTTTGGTATGTCAATCATCACACAATGTCGCAATTTTGAGCTAAAAGTAATCTAGTATAAATAAAAGTGGTCAAGTGCGAGTCGGGCTCGCCCATGAAGGCTTCCGTAGCAGCAAGTAACATAATACAAAAGTTCTTGTACTTCGTTGTTACTATAATCAGTGCTTTAACAATAGTCAATTTATGACGTATTAAAATAAAACTATTTACTAGATATCATTCAAACCAATTTTCGTTGGTAGTTAACATGGTAACGTACATCATACACTTTTTTTATTTATTTTTTTCTCTTATTTTAGAAGTTACAGGGGGGTACACACTTTTTACCACTTTGGAAGAGTCCCATGCGCAAACTATTCAGTTTAGAAAAAAAAATTTTAGAAACCTCAATATCATTTTTGATGACATAGATACACCACACGTTTGGTATTGATGAAAAAAAAATATTATTTCAGTTCTATGTATGGGACACCCCATAATGTTTTTTGTTTTTTTTTTCTATTTTTTGTATTAAAATCTTAATGCAGTTCACAGATTACATCTACTTACCAAGTTTCAATAGTATAGCTTTTATAGTTTCGGAGAAAAGTGGCTGTGACATACGGACGGACAGACAGACAGACATGACGGACCTATAAGGGTTTTGTATTTTGCCATTTGGCTACGGAACCCTAAAAAGCAATGTAGTATTAGATCATGATTTACTTGTATAAGCTGCTAACTATCCAAAATGCATCCGTTACCAACCGATAAGCTAGCAACTTTACGGCGACGACTTTGGAGTCGTTTTCAAACACGTGTGTTGTAGCTACATTGTACTAGTTATGTTAAAGTATGTTTTTAAACCCCGACCAAAAAAAGGGTGTTATAAGTTTGACGTCAATGTCTGTCTGCTATGTGTCTAACTGTGTGTGTGTGTGTGTGTGTGTGTGTGTGTGTATCTGTCTGTGGCACTGTAGAGCTCAAACGGATGGGCCGATCTCGATGCGGTTTTTTATTTGAAGGTTAATTTTCGTGCGGATGTTCTTAGCTATGATTGGTTAGTAAGTTAATATTGATTCGAAATGATTACCTCCACAAAATGGCGGACCAAATATTTCTTCACAACTTACCTCATATGGTGCTTATCAAATGAAAGAGCTTGACTAGTCGAATACACTATGACAAATTTCAAATCCAAGATGACCGCTACCACAAAATGGCGAAATACATTTCGTTTTTCACAACTCCCTAAACATGGGTATTAAATGAAAGGGCTTGACAAGTAGAATGTTGTGCAAATTACAAATCCGAGGTAGTCGGGGGTATTTTTTATTTTTATTATTTTTTTTGTTAAACGAGTAGTTTAATAAATTATTTTTTTAAATTATTTTTTTGTTTCGAGATAAAAAGTAACCTTATTCCAGACTATAATCTGAGTTCCAAACATCAACCTGATCCTTTCAAACGTTCCGGCACGTCATTGACAAACAAATATCCTAACATTCAAACTTTTGCAGATGCAAAATTAGTAGGGTTCAATATTAAAATGTATTCAAATAATATATACGAGAGGTCTCAAAAGATACTAAATACACGCATATTCCACGGAACTCAGGATTATTTGTGTACCTCGTTCCGAGTTAGAAAAGCGCTGATGTTCAACTTAAATCTAACGTTGTATGTTTTGTGAGGTTTCATGATCCCAGTCCGAGTAGTTGCGGGGTGTACTCGTAAGTGCCGTGTAGAAGCATCAGCAGCGCAAATAAGAGAGTTTACGACGGTTCCCTGTTGGTTCAGACCCAACCCTCCTGAGTCAACATTGTGAAATATTGCCCACGTCTTGTATCTGGTTGACGCCGACCGCAATTATTATGGTAGTATTATCTTCCTTGTCTCAGCCAATAAAAATATTAAAGCCATTTTTGGCGACATTTTTTACAAAGTTTTCAAACTAACCAAAAGATTTTACCCTGACACATACTGACACATATACGCGGTTTTACCGTTGTTCCGAAATTTTCCCGGAATAATAAGTAGCCCATATGCTAATTCAGACTGTTATCTATCTACATGCCAAATTTTATACAGATACCTTTAATTGTATAGTTATTGTTTGAGAGAGTAACAAACATTCATTCATCCATCCGCACAAACTTTCACATTTATAATATTAAATTATTCAGCCATCTTTCACGTTTATATTCAGGTTTCCCCTAAATCAAGCTTTGCTTATGTTGGGGCTAGTTAGTGTTGTGTGAGGAATGTCCAACAATCTGTCGAAGAATGCAAGAGCGTCTCCCGCTTTCCCGCCAAATACGGGTAGGTATGCATAAACGCATTTCCTGTACGTAAAAAAGGAGTGCCTAGAATTTAATAATTATTTTTTGCACATGCTACACAGCTGACATGATGCAAAATCTGCATCATAGTAATTGTGTTGGACAAAACAAGAGAGATATAAGTGAGTGTATAAGTGAGCGGTAAATTGAAGAATGCATTATGGCAAACTTAGTGCAGATCAAATTGAATGTCTTTAGTTCTTGTACCAACAGCAAATTGTAAAAAGAAATTAAATGATTTTAGAAGACATGCGTAATGGGTACCCCGTGTACAAAACAGACCGTTAAATATGAAAGGCTTACAACACGCAATGAACACTAAACACCCGAGCTAAAGTTTCAATATAGAAATTATATGTAAAACATTTTTTAATTAATAAGAAGGTAGTCAAGTTAATTCATGAAAATCGCTCTCGTAATAAGCTTGAATTTCATGCAAACCAAAGAAAGTCGCAGAGATGTATATCTGTATAAATAAAACTAAAATATACCAAAGTATAACTACACTTTTCATCTACCTGAAACTAACTTTAAAAAGTCCACGCAGACGAAGCTTTTGAACGGATTTAACACAACTTTATCAGATTTATAAAATAAACTGTTTATATTTCCAGCCCACTTTGAAACCGCGGTGGAAAGACTTGAAGGAAATCAAAGCATTCCTGTACTTATCTATCTCATATAACAGTTTCTAAATATTTTCTTTTTGCGAGGTATTTTCAAGTGAATTGAGATTGAAAATTTACGGGATTTGTTCGGAGTTAATTTAATGATATTTACTGGATATATATTATACTAGCTGTACCCTGCCACGCTTTGCTGTGGCACATTGTGATGCAAAAATTAGGTAAAACAATCCTTGATACCGGTGTGAAGTTGGCAGCCAAAAGTTTCTGCCATATTATCCGACCAAATTGAAATGGTATTTTTATGAAATTTGCTAAAATCGATAAATCTTATGCTGATGCCTTAAACCAAAAAGAAAATGGTGAGACGTGATATATAAACCTTATAATCCTCCGAAACAAACAAAATTAACTATATTAACACACTAACACAGAGGATTGCCAGTAACGCTTTCTTTAGCCGATTACTACCTGCCGGCCCCTAAAATTTAATACACTTGTTTACTATTTTTATTAACAAATGTACGCGTAACAAACTAAACATAATCAGAATGCGGCTAAAAGGTTTCTACACCCAGAAATTGCCATCTGAAATTGCTCGGGTACAGAAATCTTAGAAGGAAAAGCTGGCTGCTGGCTTATCGTGACCTCCGCAGCTGAAACTAGCCAAAACCTTATCATCTCATCTAGGTCTATACAAATTCCATCCAAATAAGTAAACAGAGATAAGGCTTTATACCGCTTTAACCCTAAACCTGCCGCACGAACATGAGTGGTGAAAAAGCTTGACTCTAAGACGCAACATGCTCGATTACGACCTGTAGGCCCTGAAATACTGAAGTTTTTAGTATTATTCCAATAGAATGATACCTATTCTACCTTAAAAACATAGTGATAATGTGGCTAAACGATTCCTTAACCTTCAAATCAGGTCATGAAAAGTTAACGAAATTTTTATTCGCCAAGTCCACGTTTCTTTCAATACTGCGACCTGACGGCCCCTGAAATTCTAAAATATTTTGTATTATTATTGTAGCCTGTTTCATGCGCTATCTAAAAACTTAATAAAATGCGGCTAAAGGTTTCTACACCCAGAAATTGCCATCTGTAATTGCTCGGGTACAGAAATCTTAGGAGGAAAAGTAGGCTGCTGGCTTATCGTGACCTCCCACAGCTGAAACTAGCCAGAAATCTTATCATTTCATCTAGATCTATACATATACTATCTAAATAAGTCAACAAAGATCAGGCTTTATACCGCTTTAACCCTAAACCTGCCGCACGAACATGATTGGTGAAAAAGCTTGACTCTAAGACGCAACATGCTCGATTATGACCTGTAGGCCCCTGAAATACTGAAGTTTTTAGTATTATTCCAATAGAATGATACGTATTCTACCTGAAAAACATAAAAAGAATGTGGCTAAACGATTACTTAACCTTCAAATCAGTTCTTGAAAAATTAACGAAATTTTTATTCGCCAAGTCCACGTTTCCTTCAATACGGCGACCTGACGGCCCCTGAAATTCTGAAATATTGTGTTATATTTTTGTAGCCTGTTTCATGTGTTATCAAATAAACATAGTCAAAATGCGGCTAAAAGGTTTCTACACCCAGAAATTGCCATCTGAAATTGCTCGGCTACAGAAATCTTAGGAGGAAAAGTTGGCTGCTGGCTTATCGTGACCTCCCACAGCTGAAACTAGCCAAAAATCTTATCATTTCATCTAGATCTATACATATACTATCCAAATAAGTCAACAAAGATCAGGCTTTATACCGCTTTAACCCTAAACCTACCGCACGAACATGATTGGTGAAAATGCTTGACTCTAAGACGCACCATGCTCGATTACGACCTGTAGGCCCCTGAAATACTAAAGTTTTTAATATTATTCCAACAGAATGATACCTATTCTACCTGAAAAACATAGTAAGAATGTGGCTAAACGATTCCTTAACCTTCAAATCAGGTCATGAAAAATTAACGAAATTTTTATTCGCCAAGTCCACTTTTCTTTCAATACTGCGACCTGACGGCCCCTGAAATTATGAAATATTGTGTAATATTATTATAGCCTGTTTCATGCGCTATCTAAAAAATTTAGTAAGAATGCGGCTAAACGGTTTCTACACCCAGAAATTGCCATCTGAAATTGCTCGGGTACAGAAATCTTAGGAGGAAAAGTTGGCTGCTGGCTTATCGTGACCTCCCACAGCTGAAACTAGCCAGAAATCTTATCATTTCATCTAGATCTATACATATACTATCCAAATAAATCAACAAAAATAAGGCTTTATACCGCTTTAACCCTAAACCTGCCGCAAGAACAGTAGTGGTGAAAAAGCTTGACTCTAAGACGCAACGTGCTCGATTACGACCTGTAGGCCCCTGAAATACTGAAGTTTTTAGTATTATTCCAATAGAATGATACCTATTCTACCTGAAAAACATAGTGAGAATGTGGCTAAACGATTCCTTAACCTTCAAATCAGTTCATGAAAAATGAACGAAATTTTTATTCATAAGTCCACGTTTCCTTCAATACGGCGACCTGACGGCCCCTGAAATTCTGAAATATTGTGATAAATTATTGTAGCCTGTTTCATGCGCTATCCAAAAAATTTAGTAAGAATGCGGTTAAACGGTTTCTACACCCAGAAATTGCCATCTGAAATTGCTCGGGTACAGAAATCTTAGGAGGAAAAGTTGGCTGCTGGCTTATCGTGACCTCCCACAGCTGAAACTAGCCAGAAATCTTATCATTTCATCTAGATCTATACATATACTATCCAAATAAGTCAACAAAGATAAGGCTTTATACCGCTTTAACCTAAACCTGCCGCACGAACATTAGTGGTGAAAAGCTTGACTCTAAGACGCAACATGCTCGATTACGACCTGTAGGCCCCTGAAATACTGAAGTTTTTAGTATTATTCCAATAGAATGATACCTATTCTACCTTAAAAACATAGTGATAATGTGGCTAAACGATTCCTTAACCTTCAAATCAGGTCATGAAAAGTTAACGAAATTTTAATTCGCCAAGTCCACGTTTCTTTCAATACTGCGACCTGACGGCCCCTGAAATTCTAAAATATTTTGTATTATTATTGTAGCCTGTTTCATGCGCTATCTAAAAAACTTAATAAAAATGCGGCTAAAAGGTTTCTACACCCAGAAATTGCCATCTGTAATTGCTCGGGTACAGAAATCTTAGGAGGAAAAGTAGGCTGCTGGCTTATCGTGACCTCCCACAGCTGAAACTAGCCAGAAATCTTATCATTTCATCTAGATCTATACATATACTATCCAAATAAGTCAACAAAGATAAGGCTTTATACCGCTTTAACCCTAAACCTGCCGCACGAACATGATTGGTGAAAATGCTTGACTCTAAGACGCACCATGCTCGATTACGACCTGTAGGCCCCTGAAATACTAAAGTTTTTAATATTATTCCAACAGAATGATACCTATTCTACCTTAAAAACATAGTGATAATGTGGCTAAACGATTCCTTAACCTTCAAATCAGGTCATGAAAAGTTAACGAAATTTTCAATTCGCCAAGTCCACGTTTCTTTCAATACTGCGACCTGACGGCCCCTGAAATTCTAAAATATTTTGTATTATTATTGTAGCCTGTTTCATGCGCTATCTAAAAGACTTAATAAAAATGCGGCTAAAAGGTTTCTACACCCAGAAATTGCCATCTGTAATTGCTCGGGTACAGAAATCTTAGGAGGAAAAGTTGGCTGCTGGCTTATCGTGACCTCCCACAGCTGAAACTAGCCAGAAATCTTATCATTTCATCTAGATCTATACATATACTATCCAAATAAATCAACAAAAATAAGGCTTTATACCGATTTAACCCTAAACCTGCCGCACGAACAGTAGTGGTGAAAAAGCTTGACTCTAAGACGCAACATGCTCGATTACGACCTGTAGGCCCCTGAAATACTGAAGTTTTTAGTATTATTCCAATAGAATGATACCTATTCTAACTGAAAAACATAGTGAGAATGTGGCTAAACGATTCCTTAACCTTCAAATCAGTTCATGAAAATGAACGAATTTTTTATTCGCCAAGTCCACGTTTCCTTCAATACGGCGACCTGACGGCCCCTGAAATTCTGAAATATTGTGTTATGTTTTTGTAGCCTGTTTCATGTGTTATCAAATAATCATAGTCAAAATGCGGCTAAAAGGTTTCCACACCCAGAAATTGCCATCTGAAATTGCTCGGGTACAGAAATCTTAGGAGGAAAAGTTGGCTGCTGGCTTATCGTGACCTCCCACAGCTGAAACTAGCCAGAAATCTTATCATTTCATCTAGATCTATACATATACTATCCAAATAAGTCAACAAAGATAAGGCTTTATACCGCTTTAACCCTAAACCTGCCGCACGAACATGATTGGTGAAAATGCTTGACTCTAAGACGCACCATGCTCGATTACGACCTGTAGGCCCTGAAATACTAAAGTTTTAATATTATTCCAACAGAATGATACCTATTCTACCTTAAAAACATAGTGATAATGTGGCTATACGATTCCTTAACCTTCAAATCAGGTCATGAAAAGTTAACGAAATTTTCAATTCGCCAAGTCCACGTTTCTTTCAATACTGCGACCTGACGGCCCCTGAAATTCTAAAATATTTTGTATTATTATTGTAGCCTGTTTCATGCGCTATCTAAAAAACTTAATAAAAATGCGGCTAAAGGTTTCTACACCCAGAAATTGCCATCTGTAATTGCTCGGGTACAGAAATCTTAGGAGGAAAAGTTGGCTGCTGGCTTATCGTGACCTCCCACAGCTGAAACTAGCCAGAAATCTTATCATTTCATCTAGATCTATACATATACTATCCAAATAAATCAACAAAAATAAGGCTTTATACCGATTTAACCCTAAACCTGCCGCACGAACAGTAGTGGTGAAAAAGCTTGACTCTAAGACGCAACATGCTCGATTACGACCTGTAGGCCCCTGAAATACTGAAGTTTTTAGTATTATTCAATAGAATGATACCTATTCTAACTGAAAACATAGTGAGAATGTGGCTAAACGATTCCTTAACCTTCAAATCAGTTCATGAAAAATGAACGAATTTTTTATTCGCCAAGTCCACGTTTCCTTCAATACGGCGACCTGACGGCCCCTGAAATTCTGAAATATTGTGATAAATTATTGTAGCCTGTTTCATGCGCTATCTAAAAAATTTAGTAAGAATGCGGCTAAACGGTTTCTACACCCAGAAATTGCCATCTGAAATTGCTCGGGTACAGAAATCTTAGGAGGAAAAGTTGGCTGCTGGCTTATCGTGACCTCCCACAGCTGAAACTAGCCAGAAATCTTATCATTTCATCTAGATCTATACATATACTATCCAAATAAGTCAACAAAGATAAAGCTTTATACCGCTTTAACCCTAAACCTGCCGCACGAACATTAGTGGTGAAAAAGCTTGACTCTAAGACGCAACATGCTCGATTACGACCTGTAGGCCCCTGAAATACTGAAGTTTTTAGTATTATTCCAATAGAATGATACCTATTCTACCTTAAAAACATAGTGATAATGTGGCTAAACGATTCCTTAACCTTCAAATCAGGTCATGAAAAGTTAACGAAATTTTAATTCGCCAAGTCCACGTTTCTTTCAATACTGCGACCTGACGGCCCTGAAATTCTAAAATATTTTGTATTATTATTGTAGCCTGTTTCATGCGCTATCTAAAAAACTTAATAAAAATGCGGCTAAAAGGTTTCTACACCCAGAAATTGCCATCTGTAATTGCTCGGGTACAGAAATCTTAGGAGGAAAAGTAGGCTGGTGGCTTATCGTGACCTCCCACAGCTGAAACTAGCCAGAAATCTTATCATTTCATCTAGATCTATACATATACTATCTAAATAAGTCAACAAAGATCAGGCTTTATACCGCTTTAACCCTAAACCTGCCGCACGAACATGATTGGTGAAAAAGCTTGACTCTAAGACGCAACATGCTCGATTATGACCTGTAGGCCCCTGAAATACTAAAGTTTTTAGTATTATTCCAATAGAATGATACGTATTCTACCTGAAAAACATAGTAAGAATGTGGCTAAACGATTACTTAACCTTCAAATCAGTTCTTGAAAAATTAACGAAATTTTTATTCGCCAAGTCCACGTTTCCTTCAATACGGCGACCTGACGGCCCCTGAAATTCTGAAATATTGTGTTATATTTTTGTAGCCTGTTTCATGTGTTATCAAATAAACATAGTCAAAATGCGGCTAAAAGGTTTCTACACCCAGAAATTGCCATCTGAAATGGCTCGGGTACAGAAATCTTAGGAGGAAAAGTTGGCTGCTGGCTTATCGTGACCTCCCACAGCTGAAACTAGCCAGAAATCTTATCATTTCATCTAGATCTATACATATACTATCCAAATAAGTCAACAAAGATCAGGCTTTATACCGCTTTAACCCTAAACCTACCGCACGAACATGATTGGTGAAAATGCTTGACTCTAAGACGCACCATGCTCGATTACGACCTGTAGGCCCCTGAAATACTAAAGTTTTTAATATTATTCCAACAGAATGATACCTATTTTACCTGAAAAACATAGTGAGAATGTGGCTAAACGATTCCTTAACCTTCAAATCAGGTCATGAAAAATTAACGAAATTTTTATTCGCCAAGTCCACGTTTCTTTCAATACTGCGACCTGACGGCCCCTGAAATTATGAAATACTGTGTAATATTGTTGTAGCCTGTTTCATGCGCTATCTAAAAAAATTTGTAAAAATGCGGCTAAACGGTTTCTACACCCAGAAATTGCCATCTGAAATTGCGAATAAAAATTTCGTTAATTTTTCAGGAACTGATTTGAAGGTTAAGTAATCGTTTAGCCACATCCTAATTATGTTTTTCAGGTAAACTATGTATCATTTTGTAGGAATTATACTAAAAACTTTAGTATTTCAGGGGCCTACAGGTCGTAATCGAGCATGTTGCGTCTTAGAGTCAAGCTTTTTCACCAATCATGTTCGTGCGGCAGGTTTAGGGTTAAAGCGGTATAAAGCCTTATTTTTGTTGATTTATTTGGATAGCATATGTATAGATCTAGATGAAATGATAAGATTTCTGGCTAGTTTCAGCTGTGGGAGGTCACGATAAGCCAGCAGCCAACTTTTCCTCCTAAGATTTCTGTACCCGAGCAATTTCAGATGGCAATTTCTGGGTGTAGAAACCGTTTAGCCGCATTCTTACTAATTTTTTTAGATAGCGCATGAAACAATCTACAATAATATTACACAATATTTCATAATTTCAGGGGCCGTCAGGTCGCAGTATTAAAGGAAACGTGGACTTGGCGAATAAAAATTTCGTGAATTTTTCATGAACTGATTTGAAGGTTAAGGAATCGTTTAGCCACATTCTCACTATATTTTTCAGGTAGAATAGGTATCATTCTGTTGGAATAATATTAAAACTTTAGTATTTCAGGGCCTACAGGTCGTAATCGAGCATGGTGCGTCTTAGAGTCAAGCATTTTCACCAATCATGTTCGTGCGGCAGGTTTAGGGTTAAAGCAGTATAAAGCCTTATCTTTGTTGACTTATTTGGATAGTATATGTATAGATCTAGATGAAATGATAAGATTTCTGGCTAGTTTCAGCTGTGGGAGGTCACGATAAGCCAGCAGCCAACTTTTCCTCCTAAGATTTCTGTACCCGAGCAATTTCAGATGGCAATTTCTGGTGTAGAAACCTTTAGCCGCATTCTGACTATGTTTATTTGATAACACATGAAACGGGCTACAATAATAATACAAAATATTTTAGAATTTCAGGGCCGTCAGGTCGCAGTATTGAAAGAAACGTGGACTTGGCGAATAAAAATTTCGTTTATTCTTCATGAACTGATTGATTGAAGGTTAAGGAATCGTTTAGCCACATTCCCACTATGTTTTCAGGTAGAATAGGTATCATTCTATTGAATAATACTAAAACTTCAGTATTTCAGGGGCCTACAGGTCATAATCGAGCATGTTGCGTCTTAGAGTCAAGCTTTTTCACCAATCATGTTCGTGCGGCAGGTTTAGGGTTAAAGCGGTATAAAGCCTTATCTTTGTTGACTTAGTTGGATAGTATATGTATAGATACAGATGAAATGATAAGATTTCTGGCTAGTTTCAGCTGTGGGAGGTCACGATAAGCCAGCAGCCAACTTTTCCTCCTAAGATTTCTGTACCCGAGCAATTTCAGATGGCAATTTCTGGGTGTAGAAACCGTTTAACGGCATTCTTACTAAATTTTTTAGATAGCGCATGAAACAGGCTACAATAATTTATCACAATATTTCGGAATTTCAGGGGCCGTCAGGTCGCCGTATTGAAGGAAACGTGGACTTGGCGAATAAAAATTTCGTTCATTTTTCATGAACTGATTTGAAGGTTAAGGAATCGTTTAGCCACATTCTCACTATGTTTTTCAGGTAGAATAGGTATCATTCTATTGGAATAATACTAAAAACTTCAGTATTTCAGGGGCCTACAGGTCGTAATCGAGCATGTTGCGTCTTAGAGTCAAGCTTTTTCACCACTACTGTTCGTGCGGCAGGTTTAGGGTTAAAGCGGTATAAAGCCTTATTTTTGTTGATTTATTTGGATAGTATATGTATAGATCTAGATGAAATGATAAGATTTCTGGCTAGTTTCAGCTGTGGAGGTCACGATAAGCCAGCAGCCAACTTTTCCTCCTAAGATTTCTGTACCCGAGCAATTTCAGATGGCAATTTCTGGGTGTAGAAACCGTTTAGCCGCATTTTTACACAATTTTTTAGATAGCGCATGAAACAGGCTACAATAATATTACACAATATTTCATAATTTCAGAGGCCGTCAGGTCGCAGTATTGAAAGAAACGTGGACTTGGCGAATAAAAATTTCGTTAACTTTTCATGACCTGATTTGAAGGTTAAGGAATCGTTTAGCCACATTATCACTATGTTTTTAAGGTAGAATAGGTATCATTCTATTGGAATAATACTAAAAACTTCAGTATTTCAGGGCCTACAGGTCGTAATCGAGCATGTTGCGTCTTAGAGTCAAGCTTTTTCACCACTAATGTTCGTGCGGCAGGTTTAGGGTTAAAGCGGTATAAAGCCTTATCTTTGTTGACTTATTTGGATAGTATATGTATAGATCTAGATGAAATGATAAGATTTCTGGCTAGTTTCAGCTGTGGGAGGTCACGATAAGCCAGCAGCCAACTTTTCCTCCTAAGATTTCTGTACCCGAGCAATTTCAGATGGCAATTTCTGGGTGTAGAAACCGTTTAGCCGCATTCTTACTAATTTTTTTAGATAGCGCATGAAACAGGCTACAATAATTTATCACAATATTTTAGAATTTCAGGGGCCGTCAGGTCGCCGTATTGAAGGAAACGTGGACTTGGCGAATAAAAATTTCGTTCATTTTTCATGAACTGATTTGAAGGTTAAGGAATCGTTTAGCCACATTCTCACTATGCTTTTCAGGTAGAATAGGTATCATTCTATTGGAATAATACTAAAAACTTCAGTATTTCAGGGGCCTACAGGTCGTAATCGAGCATGTTGCGTCTTAGAGTCAAGCTTTTTCACCACTACTGTTCGTGCGGCAGGTTTAGGGTTAAAGAGGTATAAAGCCTTATTTTTGTTGATTTATTTGGATAGTATATGTATAGATCTAGATGAAATGATAAGATTTCTGGCTAGTTTCAGCTGTGGGAGGTCACGATAAGCCAGCAGCCAACTTTTCCTCCTAAGATTTCTGTACCCGAGCAATTTCAGATGGCAATTTCTGGGTGTAGAAACCGTTTAGCCGCATTCTTACTAAATTTTTTAGATAGCGCATGAAACAGGCTATAATAATATTACACAATATTTCATAATTTCAGGGGCCGTCAGGTCGCAGTATTGAAAGAAAAGTGGACTTGGCGAATAAAAAATTTCGTTAATTTTTCATGACCTGATTTGAAGGTTAAGGAATCGTTTAGCCACATTCTCACTGTGTTTTTCAGGTAGAATAGGTATCATTTTGTTGGAATAATATTAAAAACTTTAGTATTTCAGGGGCCTACAGGTCGTAATCGAGCATGGTGCGTCTTAGAGTCAAGCATTTTCACCAATCATGTTCGTGCGGCAGGTTTAGGGTTAAAGCGGTATAGAGCCTTATCTTTGTTGATTTATTTGGATAGTATATGTATAGATCTAGATGAAATGATAAGATTTCTGGCTAGTTTCAGCTGTGGGAGGTCACGATAAGCCAGCAGCCAACTTTTCCTCCTTAGATTTCTGTACCCGAGCAATTTCAGATGGCAATTTCTGGGTGTAGAAAGCTTTTAGCCGCATTCTTTCTAAATTTTTTAAATAGCGCATAAAACAGGCTACAATAATATGTCACAATATTTCAGAATTTCAGGGGGCCGTCAGGTCGCAGTTTTGAAAGAAACGTGGACTTGGCGAATAAAAATTTCGTTAATTTTTCATGACCTGATTTGAAGGTTAAGGAATCGTTTAGCCACATTCTCACTGTGTTTTTCAGGTAGAATAGGTATCATTTAGTTGGAATAATATTAAAAACTTTAGTATTTCAGGGGCCTACAGGTCGTAATCGAGCATGGTGCGTCTTAGAGTCAAGCATTTTCACCAATCATGTTCGTGCGGCAGGTTTAGGGTTAAAGCGGTATGAAGCCTTATCTTTGTTGACTTATTTGGATAGTATATGTATAGATCTAGATGAAATGATAAGATTTCTGGCTAGTTTCAGCTGTGGGAGGTCACGATAAGCCAGCAGCCAACTTTTCCTCCTAAGATTTCTGTACCCGAGCAATTTCAGATGGCAATTTCTGGGTGTAGAAACCTTTTAGCCGCATTCTGACTATGTTTATTTGATAACACATGAAACAGGCTACAATAATATATCACAATGTTTCAGAATTTCAGGGCCGTCAGGTCGCCGTATTGAAGGAAACGTGGACTTGGCGAATAAAAATTTCGTTCATTTTTCATGAACTGATTTGAAGGTTAAGGAATCGTTTAGCCACATTCTCACTATGTTTTTCAGGTAGAATAGGTATCATTCTATTGGAATAATACTAAAACTTCAGTATTTCAGGGGCCTACAGGTCGTAATCGAGCATGTTGCGTCTTAGAGTCAAGCTTTTTCACCACTACTGTTCGTGCGGCAGGTTTAGGGTTAAAGCGGTATAGAGCCTTATCTTTGTTGATTTATTTGGATAGTATATGTATAGATCTAGATGAAATGATAAGATTTCTGGCTAGTTTCAGCTGTGGAGGTCACGATAAGCCAGCAGCCAACTTTTCCTCCTAAGATTTCTGTACCCGAGCAATTTCAGATGGCAATTTCTGTGTAGAAACCTTTAAGCCGCATTCTGACTATGTTTATTTGATAACACATGAAACAGGCTACAAAATATAACACAATATTTCAGAATTTCAGGGCCGTCAGGTCGCCGTATTGAAGGAAACGTGGACTTGGCGAATAAAAATTTCGTTAATTTTTCAAGAACTGATTTGAAGGTTAAGGAATCGTTTAGCCACATTCTCACTATGTTTTTCAGGTAGAATAGGTATCATTCTGTTGGAATAATATTAAAAACTTTAGTATTTCAGGGCCTACAGGTCGTAATCGAGCATGTTGCGTCTTAGAGTCAAGCTTTTCACCACTCATGTTCGTGCGGCAGGTTTAGGGTTAAAGCGGTATAAAGCCTTATCTCTGTTTACTTATTTGGATGGAATTTGTATAGACCTAGATGAGATGATAAGGTTTTTGGCTAGTTTCAGCTGCGGGAGGTCACGATAAGCCAGCAGCCAGCTTTTCCTTCTAAGATTTCTGTACCCGAGCAATTTCAGATGGCAATTTCTGGGTGTAGAAACCTTTTAGCCGCATTCTGATTATGTTTAGTTTGTTACGCATACATTTGTTAATAAAAATAGTAAACAAGTGTATTAAATTTTAGGGGCCGGCAGGTAGTAATCGGCTAAAGAAAGCGTTACTGGCAATCCTCTGTGTTAGTGTGTTAATATAGTTAATTTTGTTTGTTTCGGAGGATTATAAGGTTTTATATATCACGTCTCACCATTTTCTTTTTTGGTTTAAGGCATCAGCATAAGATTTATCGATTTTAGCAAATTTCATAAAAAATACCATTTCAATTTGGTCGGATAATATGGCAGAAACTTTTGGCTGCCAACTTCACACCGGTATCCTTGATGCAGATTATAAATCATTGTACAATTTCAGCACGAACGGTGCAGAACTTTTTGAGTTTTTGAAGCGTACACAAACCAACATAACACTTTTATACATAGAGATGTATAAATAAATTACTTACAATAGAATAGGCCAAGAGAGATTCAACTTTATTTCGAAAGTATAAAATTTCAGTTCATCTGTTCATCTATAACAGATTACTTGAAACTTGAAAACTCTACCCCTAGTAAACAAATAACAAACCAATCACCGAGCTATAAAGGAACACCCCCAAGAGATTGTGTTCCTGAAATGTAAGCAAATAAACACATTTGAACTCCCTCGAAGTTTAAGAGTGGTGGTTACCGGGAGTATAAGATACTTAATTAAATTTCTGGGATCCAAACTCGCTCCTAATTCGAAGTGAACTCACGGGCCCGCGAGATTGTTCGCTCGGCAGGTAGATTAGGTATTGTTGTGTTTTCGCTACGGCTTTTGGCATTGGGGCTTTGATCGATACAGTTAATGCTATTAACGTCGTCCTAAAGTGGAATTTTGATTGTTATTCATTTCATAGATATAAATCAATGGATGTGCCCTCCCAAACTTCAAGCGCACGGAATTATATCATCGTTGGGAAGAGTGAGCTCACTCTTTCCAATTTAGTCGATTGTAGAAAGCGATGGACGCCGGACGTTTATACATATCGCTATTCGTTGTCAACAACAAAAATAAGAAGAACCGCAACATACCTCGCCGCTAGCGATTCTAGGGGTCAAGTAGATTGGTAGTTGGAAACCACTCACGCTACACACAGAGATGAAATTTGTTAACAATTTCAAGGTGCTCAGGGCATATCCATTGATTTATATCGATGATTTATTTACTACTAGCAACGCCCCGTGGTTTCACCTGCGCTTTTTCCGTGGTAACTAACCTACCTATGTGATAGTGTACTCTATACTATAATTTAACTGTGTTCCGAATTTCAACCGATCCCATTTCCAAAGTAATTGAGCAACAAACAAATAACATGCAAACCTGTGCATTATCACTATATAGTATGAAACAAAGTCGCTTTCTCTGTCCCTATATCCCTATGTATGCTAAAATCTTTAAAACTACGCAACGGATTTTGATGCGGGTTTTTTAATAGATAGAATGATGGAAGAGAAAGGTCTATATGTATAATACGTGCATAAAATGGTTCGTTGCCACTAGTTCCATTCACAGTTCTATGATGGAACTACTGATAATAATTTTACAACAGTAGTTTCATGAGAAATAGATCTCGAAATGATGGAACTAGTATAAATTTTAAGTCGACACTAGTTCCATGATGGAACTACTGATAATATTTTTACTAGTTCCATGAGAAATGGATCTCGAAATAATGGAACTAGTGTACATTTTGAGTCGACACTAGTTCCACTCACAGTTCCATGATGGAGCTACTGGTAATATTTTTACAACGTTTGTTCCATTAGAAATGGATCTCAAAATAATGGAACTAGGGGAAAAATACTTTTTTAGTATTAAAAAATACTTTTATTTTTTAGGTTTCCAATGTTTTGTCGTAAATGATTAATTTTTTCCCGCTTACATTACAAACGCAGGCTGTACCCTACGAGATTTATCTAAATAATGTACAGCAATATTATACCCCTTCAAAAGGTCTGCAAAAAAGTCTGTAATAGTATATTATGTCTATCTCATAGGAATAACCCACAATAATCATTGTATTAGAAGTTATGTTTCAAATATCAGCATTGTACCCGTGCAAAGCCGGGGCGGGTCGCTAGTCATATTACACTACTAGCTGCCCGTTCCGCTTCGCTCGGATATCTTAAAATATTTAATACGCGAGAAGTTGTTTGTCTGCGAATTAATTAGCATAGAAATGGTTATAATGACGCAACCATAAAACGCTCCACACACGAGTCCTAAAATCAGAGGAAATGACGTAAAAGTAGTGGGGAGGAGCCTACATCGCACCATATGGTTGGTGATTTATGGTGCGATGTAGGGTCCTCCCTACTAGTTTTACGTAATTTCCTCTGATTTTAGGGCTCGTGTGTAGAGGGTTTAAAAGATAGAGGCATGCTGTCACGGACTTCAGCGCACGTCAGCTCACGCGACAAAAGCTCTCAAAAAGAAAGATTTTCCCCGTTTCTGTTACATTCTTCACACATGCTCTACTCCTATTGATAGTAGCGTAATGTTGTTATACCTTCCTCGATAAATGATTCTATCCAACATAATCCTATCTAACAAAAATAGTTTTTCAATTCGAACCAGCAGTACCTGAGATTTTCGCGTTCCGACAATCAAACTTTTCAGATTTTTTAATTTTTAATTTTATAATATTAGTACTTAGAGATGTCATCGCGGTTTAAGGCGCGTAATTAATATCCCCATATTTTCTCGCCTTAAGCAGCCTATGTGCCATTTCAGACTACATTGTTTCTGTTTCAAATTTCGATTCATTTATCCATTCTGAACTGTTCAAACATACAAACTTTCACATTTATAATATTGGTAAAAAAATATTTTTCAGTAATAATAGGTTTGTATTTGGCAGCCATCTTTCCTGATGATCAGCAACAATGCGGACCATCTAATTCACTTTAGATTTCAAGAAACTGTAATCATATCTTATCTTATATCCATCAGGCAACATCCAAACAGGCAACGCATTCCTAAGTTTATATGTTCTTATTACAAAAATGGAGCCAGATCTCTTCGTTCGAGCCTTCGGAATATCAACCATGAAACGATGTCACCTTTTAGAGTGTAGTCCGACAGAAAACAGGAAATCAATTATAACCTAAAACAAAATCTCTGTTTTTCATCACGTTTCGAGAGCGAATCGATTTTGTATGGTAGAACATTTGCAGGCTCCACCTAGGAAAGTACCATTTTGAGTTAATCTATGATATAAAATGTCTTTCTATGGTATTAAAAGCCACTCTATAGTATCAAACGTCAGTCTACAGTATAAAAAGTCACTGTATGATATAAAATGTCTCTCTATAGTATAAAAACACACTCTATAGTATAAAAAGACACTCTGTGGTATAAAACGTCACTATAAAGTATAAAAAGAGAAGAAGAGGTGAAGGCATATGTAGTAATCACCTCAAAATAATCAGCTATTCTAAAATTGAAAAATGTGATATAGATCAAATTTTCCTTATCTGTCGATTCTCCACAAACAAAAAGAATTCGATTTCACCCAACCTCTGTGATTTTCCTTAAAAAATCTAAGGAAAATCATCGAGAGATTACCCTCCTTTGATTTAGCAAAAAAGATTTAATATTGTTAGTATCCGCCATACGTAACCGTCATACGTTTATACATATACATATATTGCTGGACATGTCACACACAACACCATCTGACCCCAAACTAAGCAAAGCTTGTACTATGGAAGCCAGATAACTGATATAATACTTATATATTTTTAAATACATACTTATTATACATATACCCAGTTAACCAGAAAATACCCAGTTTATTTCTTTAGTTTCGCATATTCCACTAATATAAACAATCTGAAAGTTTTGATGTCTGTATGTTGTTGCTTCGTCACGTCGTAATAACTGAACAAATCTGGCTAACACTTTTAAACTCATTTAGACTATGATAGCTTGGAATATCACATTGTTTGTATTTCCCTTTGCCATTCCCATAAGTATTTATATATGGATAATAACTACTTATATAACTTTACAATGTGCAAGGTTTTGTATTTATTCTTCAGTTGTACATAAAAAGAAAAAAATGTTGGTATGCTACGTGGAGCATACCTTTATATCTAACTATACTTAAATATAGTTACATATAAAGATTAGGTTAATGGGACGCTGCGTCTTAACTCTAGCTAAAAGTTCGGTAGGTTCAAAGAAGCAGTATAATCTCATCTCTTTTCCGTGATACGTTTGCCTGAAAGAAGTGGCAAAGAGTGGCAATAAGGTCCCCAATTGCTTCTTTAATTTTTTATTATTTTTTAAGTGCAAGGAAGCGTAAATCTATCTATCCTAAAATAAATACAAATACAAAAATCTTTATTGCTGTTTGTAGGTAAGATAAGATGATACAAAACATTTTAAAAGTTCACCCATACAAGCTGGCCTCTGCGAGAGGCATGCAATATGTCTGGCAAGACAATTTGTTCTAGTCCTAATTTATACAATAAAAACAATTAAATAATAGTCTTCTTTTTCTTCATCTTCTTTTCATTTCTGGTTTATATAATATAATGTTATTTAATGTACTTAATATAATAAATCAGAGTCCCTTAGACCGCTTGTAACAACTCAACGTATGTGGGGTAAAATTTTAAACTCTGTAATTATATTAGTCTGAAAAGATTTAGAATATTTTTGTTCCGAAATAATGACGAGTTTCTCAGGTAATACGAGTAAATACTTCGTTTCAAAATTGAACGCTGTGAAAGCAGCACGCAGAAACTAGTTATTATTAAACTTTACTTCCTTTGACAAGGATTTAACAAGTTTGAAAGAGTCGAGAGAGGATAATAGACTACTTTTCCTTGGATTCTCTTATTACGATGGAGATAATAAATAAATAATAAGAATGTTTTGAGATTATTCGAAGTCTTCTCACTACGATTATCTATACTTATAATAAAACTGTAACGGGTCGAATTCTGTACATTGAAGATATTTTGAAAATTTTTTTTTTGGGCACTCTATTTTCGATACTGATGGCGAATCTGCATTTTTTTCTTTCATGTCTGTCTGTCTGTCTGTCTGTCTGTCTGTCTGTCTGTCTGTCTTTCTGTATAGAGATCACGCATCACGCCGAAACTACTGATTCAATTCAGCTGAAACTTGGCATGATTTTAGTTTATACTAAGGAGATTGCTGTAGGCTACTTTTGATCCCCAAATTCTGATCGGTTTTCTTGCGGGAGGGGGTGAAAGTCAGAATGTGTATTTGGTTGTAACTCATGTTTGCGTTGTTTGATTTCATTAATTCTTTTTTGTTAGAAAGACCATATTTTAATACTGTCCCGTCAAAATTTGAACATTATCGGTCTGGTGGTTCGGAAATTACACAAACATTAAATAATAACGACACGCGCGGCGCGTTCGGTACATACTAACTTCTAAGTATTCTGTGTCTCACAGACGATCCACAGAATATCTAGATTCTAGATTCAAGAACGTGACCACGTGATTGCGTCGCGTCGTCTTGAATGAAAGAATAATTATCAAAATATATTTTGTGTGGAAAACAAACATCATTCGGTTATAACCGACTTCAAACAGGGAGGATTTTCTCAATCGGGTTGCATGTTTTTTTTTATTTGGTTTGATTTTACGCGATAACTCCGCTAATTGTGAATTGATTTTGATAATTCCTTTTGTTTGGTAGAAAATACTTCAGAGGACTTCAGAGACTTTCATATATCGAAAACAGGGAGGTAGTTTTTCAAATATTAACAAAAAACTAAAATCAGCTTAGATATATCTGTACAGAATTAAATTACCGGTCATTGAAGTAGATTTTTGTTCTTTAGAAGAAAACATATTAGCATAATAAATAGCCATTTAATACCCATTAAGTGTTCCCACTGCTGGGCGTCGGGGCCTTCTCTCGCAAGGAGAGAGTCAAGGCTATAATCCACCACGCTGGCCCAGTGTCGGTTGGCGGATGACATATGACTTAGAACTTAGATTCTAGGGACATTTCGGTTTCCTCGCGATGTTTTCCTTCACCGTTTCAATTACCGGCATTACTAATGACTCTGAAAAGATAGTGGTGCACGTGGTTTTGAACCCTAGGTCTCCGGATCGACAGTCGACGTTCTCCTGACTAGGTCAGCTGTAACTTACTAGACCAGCCGTAACTTATTAGAAAACGTATTATATTAACAAACTTCGGTGACCGAAGCAGACCGTTGTTAGGGTTACGTACCAAAAGGGTAAAAACGGAACCCTATTACTGAGACTTCGCTGTCCGTCCGTCCGTCCGTCTGCTACCAGGATGTATCTCAAGAACGGTGTTAGCTAGACAGTTCAAATTTTCACAGATGATGTATTTCTATTGCCGGTTTAACAAAAAATACTAAAAATAAAATAAATATTTATTTAAGAGGGGCTCCCATACAACGTCATATTTTTTACCGTTTCTTGCTCGATACTAATAACTAATAACGTGCCTGTCACAGACGCTTTAACTATTCACATAATATTTAGTTTTATGTTCTCTTTAAATGTAATTAATTAAAATAAATTATGAAGCGGGCTCCCATACAATTAAAGCCGTTTATTTGCTAATGGTTCGGAACCCTTCGCGCGCGAGTCCCACTTGCACTTGACCGGTTTAATTTTTCTAAAATTTTGTAAAATCCTATCCTACCAATATTATACAAATATGCCAATGTTTAAATTTTTGCTGCTCAATTACGTTGGAACGGCTGAATGTATTGAGTTACAATTTGAAACACATTATATCTTGGCTAAGCTTAAGTAGCAATGCTTAGCCTATGTGTTCTTCAAACTATAATCTAATTGTATTGCAAATTTCAACCCGATCACTAAATACGTTCCGCCATGCTTAAGTAACAAACATCCAAACATTGACATTCATAATATTTACAGGACAACGTGGAACGGCTGAACACATTCGGAAGGAATTCGAAACACACGTACTTAGTTTGTACTCAAAAATAGCAAATCGGTTACTTATAGGTTACTGTGACGTCAGAAATACTAAGCAAATTTGGTAGAAAATGAAACAGTTGAATAGCTTATAGTTTGAAATACCACATAGACTACTTATCAACCCGAATAGAAGCATTTGCCCTAAGGAGGTATGTAATCTGTGGCCCTAAGGAAACAAATATTAACGTTAAAACGACAAAACGAATTGGTTTGACTTACGAAATGCAGATAGTTTAGAGTCTAAAATTTCACATGGGGTAATAAGTCTATATTTTAATTTAACTCCATATTATATTAAATATATGCACCCGTTTTGTCGTAGATAATACAGGTGCTTTGGATGCACAATCAAAATAACAAGCAACGTTACATTCTCATTAGATGGCGCTAATGTCAGTTTAAATCTCAAACACTAAACCCCATTTAAATCAATGTTTTGCTATTGTGGTATGTATTTTTCTTTCATCGCTAGGTGGCGTTACTGGTATTCCTAATTGTACTAATGAGTTTTTGCTGCTAGAATGATTTTTATGCCGAATTTGGATTCTTTCGTTCTTTGATTCCTTTTCTGTGTTACAATTAAATTTATACATTAACATTTCACTTAGATTTTGCTTTGATTTATAGGTTCAACTTGCTTGCGTAAGATTAAAACTCAAATAAATTAATCATTTTGAAGGCTTCATTCAAAATTTTACGCGGGCGAAGTCGCAGGTAACAGCTAGAGAAAAAGAGATAAGTAGTTATAAGATCATGCACAACAGCTTTTCATAATGTATCCTATAAAAATCCTACAAACTTAACAATTGCGGTTGTGTTCATTACTACGAAACCTACTTATTAAAGTATGTTAGATTTTAAAAGAAGAATAATAAAGATGATATAATTAAGTATATTTTTTGTGAAAAAACAAGTTCACTTGGGTTTTCAGTAGCTACTTATCCAAATTTAGTTAATTTTGACGTACTTTCAACTAATGTATAAGTCCGTAACATCTGCTTACGCGAACGAAGTAGCGGGTTCAGCTAGTTTAAGTAATAAAATTGTAGTGGTAAGATTTTTACTAACCCGACTAAGCTTTTGTCCCATTTTCTGTCGTAATCGGAACCGTAACCACGGCAATGAATGGTATGCAAACGTTGATATATAATATGTAGGTACATTATGACTGGCGTCGTGGATTAGTGGGTAGTAACTCTGCCTGCGAAGCCGAGGGTCGTTGGGTTTGATTTCCACCCAGTGCAAACATTTGTGTGATGAACTCAAATATTTGTACTGTTTCTAGGTGTTTCTATGTATAATAAGTATGTATTTAGAACTATATAAGTATTATATCATCTATCTGGCTGCCATCTTACAAGCTTTGCTTAGTTTGGAGTCAAATGGTGTTGTGTGTGAATTGTCCATCAATATTTATTTATGATTGAAGTGAATAATTACGGTTGTTATTTTTAAATAACAATACGGTTGGTTGGTCCGTTGTGGTCTAGTGTCAAGAACATTCTATTGTCGTGCGTTCGAATCCCACCAGCGCCTCTGGTTGTGTTTCCGAGTGCAAAAGATGTATGTGCTAGTCATCATGACTAGCTTTCAACAGTTAGGAATAGCAATGTGAGAAAATTAGCATAATCTGATAAAATCATCTTTAGATGATACGTGATTTCGATGATCATCTGCCAACTCCCACTTGAATCCCAGGTGAATAATGGCTGTGACTATATTGCCCGAGAAGACCCTGAATCTCAGAAGTGGGATCATTAAGTGGGCTGTTTATGCAGCTAAATAATACAGCGTATATGATATAATTAATAGTAATCGAAAAATAGTAATCGAAATTCGGCCATAAAACAATATTAGCCTACCCTCAACTTAAACGCAGACCTTAATAATAAACAAAAAAAGTACGTAGGTATATACTTACGCATGTGTGTCAATTAGGTGTGATAGTGTTTGTAATTTTTTTTTTATTCAATGTTAGCATTTTGCACTTTTTCTTTTTGTAAACATTATTTTTGTGAAATTTCATATTTCTCCGTTCACGCAGTTTGCGTTCAAAGGAGTACCAAGTTTTTAATTCACGTTTTAATGTATACAAATATAGTTGGACTTGAAATTATCGTTAAATAATGGAATTACTACGGGTAAAAGTTTGTGTGTTTATAAGCATGTATATTTGCCACACGTAACTCTGTAACGTGCAACGGATTTTAATTTTAATTAAATACGTAATAAGCACATTACGATTAACACAGATGTCACTTTTATCCAGTTAAAGTTAATTATTGTTAAGCCGCGGGTGACACCGCAGGGCGCAGCTAGTTTCAAAATAATCCGAAACTTATCATTAAAGTTTGTAGATCAAATGAAATAACAACAAAACTTTTCCACGATCCAATAACCTTCAAATATAACAACAATATTTGTAGTATACTAAGAACTGAATCGATCGATCAGATGTCTGACGATAAAAAAACGTAACCATTCTCAACTTTATTGCCTAGACATAAGGTTATTCGTTTCCAGATGATTGTTTGCTGACTATGCACAAGCTTTTGACGACGTTTCCAAAACTATCTGATAAATGTTACCTGAAAGATATCATCAATAGTCTAGTCAACGAGTGATTTTTAGGGCAATTTTTTTTCGAATTTTCCTATATGATGAGGTGTCATTCGATTCAGAATGGTATTAGGTGGTATAGTTTTTTAGAAAATATTACGCCCGCTCGTAAAAATAATAGCATTATAAAAGGGGTTTCGTTATTTGCCACTATCTCAAAAACTTTTTGAGATAATTCAAATTTTGAAAAAAGTTTCATAAAGAACAGACTATTTCGTAAAAACAAACGCAACTCGCGGAGCCATTATTTATTTTCCCCCAGAGGGTTGGAAATTAGCCCTAAAACGGCTTATATTTATTCATTAAAGGTCCGAAAGCGGCGTGGCTTGCCTCGCGTTAGGGTACAAACGTGATGTGAAGTTTTATTTACTCAAAAGTATTAATAACAATAAACATGCATTCTTATACTTGAAATTACTTAATACCTACAAATGTAATCCCACGGGACTATATTATAAATGTCAATGTTATTGTTATAATAACATTGACATTTATATTTATAAATATAAATTTATATATATGTATAAATATTTGTTGCTCAATCACGTCGGAACGGCGTAACGGATCGCGCTAAAATTTGGAATACTATTAGATTATAGTCTGGAATAGCTCAAAGGCTGTTAATCGTGGACATAGAAAGGGAACAGTAACTACGCGGGAGAAACCGCGGGGCACTGCCAACAAACAAATACATACATAATATTCTTAAATAAATATGACTATTTAATAAGTAGGAGCTTAGTATGGAGACAACTGCGATAGTTAAAAAGCCTTAGCTTGATTCTTAAAAACTGGCAGCAATGGAGCATGTCTGATAGACACGGTCAAGGCATTGCATAGTTCGACTCCCAGATTTGTCTTAAAACCTTTTAAAATATGCGGAGAGAATTTGTAACGAAAAATTATGCGATGATTATTAAGGGCTAATTCTAAAGAAGCTTTATGACCAAAACCGCTGAAATCAGTATCCAGCAAATAAAATCATTTTCAACAGTGTCTGGCAGATAAAACCATTGTAAACTGTATCTGACAGATAAAACCATTGTGAACAGTATCTAGCAAATAAAAGTTCCAAAAGAGTTGTGGAGCAGGCTAATCCTTGAGCAAGAACCCTAGGCGTTAGAGCAACGACCGCGATGTTAAGGCGGGGTATACCGCGAGCTAACTTAGCTTGCTTTAGCTTACAGAGAAACCTGATTTCAAATAAGTCATAACTTTATACCAAACACAAATTCAATCTTGTATGGAGAACTGTTCACATATTTGGGTGGGTCGGCTGAGTACCAGTTGGAAGCTCCGGGCTTAATCGAGACACGAGCCAAAGAGATCATAAAGACTGCCAACTCACAGATTTGGTCGTTAGCTAACGCATAAAAGTTCTGCCTTGTGGGTTATCAACGTGCAATTGTGCGTAGTATTTTAGGCTATAGTATTAACACCATTCTACTTCCCATTTCAAACATAGAGTTCAGGTCTGCAAATTAAATGGCTTATATTTTTAGGCTTTAAACAACTTACAACTATTTTATGTTTTGTTATTTTTTTGCTAATATAAAAGTAGGATTTTTTTAACATCTGATATTTACTTCTCTCATGATATTGTGGTGATGGTAACTTCACATAGTATAGCGAAGCGTTCAGTGTAGTCTGCACCTTAATACAAGAGGCTGGAATGTCTGAGGTACACAGATAGAGGCTGGGCCTGGATCCGAACTGCTGCCTAATCTGTGGCTAGGACTAGGCTCGCCCGTAGCTCGCTACTACGGCGTAGAGCTCACTCAGTGTACCACTTAGTCTGTGGCTCACTCATACAAACACAAGGTGCAACCTCCTTGTAAGATCCGACTTATATCTAAGTCGATATGCAATTCAAGGTTATTGCAATGCAATACATGTCTTCATTAAAATCTTAACTAAACTAAATCAAATATATGATTTATGCGATAACCAAGCCGGTGTTAGAAAACTGTATTAATCCAATTTAACTTATATAAACTTATGCCCATTAAAAACATGGTAAATAAATAAATATTTTTGTACTTCTTCTAGGCAAGCACGCTCTGTCGTAGACTACATCGTCTGTTAACATTAGCTTAACAATTCATAATAGTAAATTTTCTCAAAAAAAAACTACTGCAACTTAAAATTAAACTCAGACTTTATCAAATTTCATACAAAGCCATCATCGAGCTACAAAACTAAGTCATCGTGACACAAAATTTTAGTTTTTTGTTCATATATCAAAAACTAACATATCGATTTCGATATAATTTATATGGGACTACCTCTGAACTATGATTTACCAAACAAAAACAAACTTCAAAATTTATTCACGAAATCGCTATCGCGTAACATACACAAATAAACATGCAACCGAATTGAGAACCCCTCCTTTTTGAAGTGAAAACTTCTTTGGGCGCGCCTAGGACAGAATATTCGTGAGCTGTGAGTTGAAATGAACCGTCACGGTCGGGTATGATAATAGCTTTTCGGGTAAACTCGGGATGCTAAAGCGAGAAACAAAATACAGTTAACAAGCGCGTCAGAGCGAGAAAGATAATATAGTCCCTGTGTTTATTATATTTATATCTTTTTATACCGACATTAACTTCTAGGTACTTACCACATTAATGTCATTAATTGAACTTGTCACGAAATATTAAATTTGCATTTTACATCCATTGCAAAAAGTTTTTGTTGTAATATACTCGTATTACCGTTTTATCACAGCATTTACACTACGTAAACACACAAAACGATACCTATTTTCATCACAGCACTTACACATACACTAACACAACATATTTATGCATTTTTAGCGAAATACCTATAAAATAAATAAATAGCAAATACTAAAAAATTTGCTAGTCAAACCTCATTTCCGAACCGCGTAATAATTTTTTTAAATTAATTCTTAGCCATATTTACTAATCATTTCGCCACATGTTATTCTCGCGTTGATGTGCTTACTAGGTAAAATATACTAATTTTCAATTATTAAATAATTTTTATATTTTTAATTATTAAAATTATCTAGTGGTCTTTAAATATAAGTATTTCTTATTTTAGTTTTCACTTCTGCCGTGCGGCTTTAAGCGCACACATTTTTTTTAACTCAGTTAAAAAATAAAGTTAGAAAGGGACCGTATCACCTGTCAAGACATTTTCATTTTCCCTTTCACTCTATCGCTCGCCGTATGAGCGATGCGACGATGGAATTAAATTGACGAAACTTATGGCCGGTCGTTCCAGGTAACGACACCATTATCTGCCTTCCACTTTCAACCTTAGCGCCAGAGCCGTAGGATTTATTATTCATCTGCATTCTGTCTGTGACCGCGAAATTGCTCTGGACTTTTTTATTCATTCAGTTATACTTTTAATTAAGTTTGATCGTAAAGTATTGGATTTATAATGGCTGAGAAAATTGAACGAGGGAAAGTGTCAATGCTGGTTTGAGAACGATTCACTCAACATTTGAAAGTGTTATTAACGGAAATAGAATAACATAAGATAAGAAAACTCTTAATTACACACAAAACAGGAGAACATGATAAACTTAAACTATAAATACAATTTGTGGTGTGGTGGAGTAATATGTCAACGAAACTTTATACCATGTTATTTCGAATCGTACGTTGCTCAAGGTTACACAGAACTCTGTACTGAGCTGAAAGAGACGAATTTAATAACGTTATCCTACTAAATTGAAAATGTAATTTTTTGGATGTTAGTTGCTCAATCACGTCGTAAGAACGGATCTGGTTGAAATTTGGAACACAGTTAGATTATAGACTTTTACCCGGGAAATAACGGGAACTATGCGGGTAGCACCGCGGGCCGCTGATTGTTACAAATGTTTGCTATGGAGTAAACTCTGAAGAAGCGAAAAAATTATGTATTCTGTCAACAAAGCAAAACTCAACACAATGTTAAAAAAAAGCTATGTATTTTTTTTTATTCCACAAAACATACAATAACATTTACCTAAATACATCTTTGCCAAACTGCACGGCAGTTTGTAGGCAGCAATGCTCTCAGATCATTTGTTCAAATTAAATCTATCTTTGCATACTAACATTTTAATTTCAGAATTTAATTATATGTATACACACGAATATTGTGTAAAACGCCTTTTTTAGAGTTTATCCCAAAATTTTATCCACGATATTATTCCTGAGTAACAAGTACTAAGCTTACTCAAATGCTTATTGCTCAGCAATAAGGCTGCCATTTGTGGCGCTAGTTTATAATGTGTGTTACTGTAATTTTTCTGTTGTGTGTCACAACAAAGAGTTATCTATCTTACTAAGCTTAGTAGTTACTAAGTAGCTTAGGAAAAGAAGGAGAGTTTTACCTAATTTTGAATAGTGTGACGGAATGGGCAAGACATGCTCCTTATAATAAGCAACAACAACTACACTCTTGTCACACAAGATGGTGCCATGCAGTTAGTTAAAGATGAAAAATCCATATCTCTGCCTAGCACTGCACTGAGCTTTTAAATGGTTTTGTCCTGTAACTTTTCTGGAACCAAAGCGGAACACAATAATGCTTCCATATCACTGTGATATATTCAAAAGTGTGATATATTCTCAGGAAGACCCGACAATCAAGACACTAAGGCATTGCCATAAAAAATGTAAAGAAATAAATTTGACATAGGTCAGTACAATTGTAATAAAGACATTATACTCGTATAATGCTTGACAGTTTTCTGTACAATAATTATTGTAATACAGTAAAGTAGTCATTTCAAACTTTGAAAATGTATACAATTTGTCTGCACTTTCTTTTGTTTTTATTTTAATGAATTGGCGTGTAAATTGTACATTTTGAATTAAAAGTAAAAGTACTTTGACTTTGCAATAGCTATTTCGACATAGGACTACAACTCTGGGTCAGTGATTGATGCCATTCTAATTTACAATACAATTGCTAGCGTTTCAGTTAACAGAAACTGTTCTTGTGCTTCGCCTACTGTTTACGATTTACATAAAAAAAACGTAATTTCCTTTCGTGGCTCCAATTTGCCATAAACCTCGTGGCGCGAGTTGATTTGTACCGACGATCAGAACGAGTGTCGTACCGACGGGACCGGAGCACTCGATTCACGACTACGATAAGAGGTCGAAAACTGTGTGGCTCTTGCTTGTCCATTTTTGAAGCAGAAAACTTAACTATACCGCTTTAAGTGCTTTTTCTTTTTTTGGATCGTCGAAAAGTTGACGCCTTGTTAGATGTGGTGTTGGAGGCGCCTTCTTAAGATCCCATGGAGCGCTTTCCGAACTAATACATTTATTTTAAAAGAAGTTAAGGTTAAGGAGCAATTTTCGTCGATTGTGCAAGCACGAATAGTTAGTTTCTTTGGACATGTGACTAGAAATGAGGACTCAATGGAAAGACTGGTGATCCAAGGCCAGGTGGCAGGGAGAAGGGATCAGGGCAGATCACCCACACGATGGACAGACCTCATTAAACTAAAACTGGGGCCCGTGGCGGCCATTGGCCATCTAGAAATGAGTCAGAATTTTCCATTGGCCATCTAGAAATGCGTCAGCATTTCGCAGCAGATATGTTGTATCAAAATCACTTCAGCTTTTTCAATGTTATTAGAATTTTTTTTAATACGGTAGAAATATTAGTCGTACACATGATGGACAAAGTGAAGCAAATGCTTCACTTGTAAACGTATACCTAACCTTAAATTTGAAACAACTACGGTGAGTTTTTTTTTTTAATTAAACATATAAGTACCTACTTACTCGTACTTTTTTTTTTAATAATAAGTGACGAGACGAGCAGGACAAGTGCCTAATGGTAAGCAACATCCCAGCCACATAACAACACAGTGACACGCAGCTATTGGAACATGAATCCAAATCATTACCTAGCACTGCACTGCGCTCGTCACCCAGAGATGCAAGATGTTACATCTCTAAGCCCTGTAATTTCTCTGGAAACATAGCCCATAAGAAATGTTAGAGTGAGACAGCAACAATTATCCGTCCCAGAGACAAGTCGATTTGTACCGATCAACAAAATGAGTAGATTCGTAGGTCGGCGCCGGCTATCAATCTCCGTCGGTAAATATTAGGTCTGCTAAGTGCGCCCGTCACGCTCGCTACACCGAGGGTGAAGACTGTTGATATTACTACTTTCCTGCTATGTTAGAAAAAAGGCAGTTTTGCACTTTTGTGTGCGCAAATGAGTATCTAACGTTAAATACATATCTATACTAATATTATAAAACTGAAGAGTTTGTTTGTTTGAACGCTAGGATCTCGGGAAGTACTAGTCCGAATTGAAAGATTATTTTTTCTATTAGATAGTCCAGTTATCAAAGAAAGCTATAGGCTATAGAACATAACGCTACTATCAATAGAAGCCGAGTTTGAATAAAAATGTAACAAAAACGAGGAAAAAATATTCCTTTTTGAGTTTTCGTAGCGTGCTTTGACATGACAGCAAGTGTTTAAGGTTACGTCAACTTCAACTTTTTCTTTTGGTTTCCATTCGGTAATGTCACCGTAATTTCGCCAATGTCCAAGATCGCGTCATTGAATATAAACCTTTGCTAATCAAGTTTGTTTCTAAATCTGAGTTGGTTCGACCAATTTCTGACAGGTGGCGTAGCAGGTAACTGAAGAGGGGTTTTGTTTGAAAGCGATATTCTCAGCAATGACAGAACCGATTTTAGTTATTCTTTTACCGTTGGATATTTACGGGATCCCGATGAGTGCTTTATATGTGCCACGGGCGAAGCCGGGGCGGACATCTAGTAAATTATAAAATAGTAGCGATTTTAACCTACGTAGTAAACTTTTTCGTAACTTTCCCGCATTAAAAAAGTACCATAAGTATAAGTAAGTAAGTATTATAATCATTCATTGTTATTCAGTTTTGCCAAAAACAAATACAGGATTTACCGACGTACTTAACCTACATACAAATCAAGAAACCTCAATGTTGTTCCTGTCCTACGCTTTGATTAATTATTTGGCACACGGTAATTAATGTAGATTTAGTGCTTTTATCTAGTCTTCTCTTTGAGATAGTTGATAGCAACACTTAAAGATTAATTGCTGAATGTTGTCAAGTTTCGACTTTTCTGTCGATGTAATTTTCTACGAGTATTCCCATTCTTTGGAACGCTGAATGTCAATCATAATAATTATTTTCTTAAGTTTGTAATACAAAAAAACAAAATAGAGTGCCGAGACGAGTCGAAGGAACCCGTTTGAAACGTAAACGTAAACGTTTGACGTACTAATCAAAATTGAAAGACGTACATGTACATACGTACACAAACCTTTTATAACTACTTAGCATTGCACTATATTCTTCACACACTAGACAAGCCCTGTAAATTTATGAGGAAAGTCAAATTGAGTTTTTAACGCTTCTGCCGTTAAACTTGAGTTTAAGTTAAGTGTTTTAATCCATCAGTCAACCTGACGTTTCATGATTCCACGTTGGGAGAGTAGTGTGTAGTCTCCCACACGCACCCGCACACTGTAACAAAGTGTTCCGACAGCCACAGTCACTCGGAACACTTAGTTAGATGTGCGTCCGGTCCGCTGCCCCGCCGCCGCTGGGGCTGGCGTTGTTTGATCGCCGCACTGGTTTATTTTACCCGGAAACCGTGAAACGGTCGTCCTGACTTCGGAACTACCGAGTAACTCTGTCTGTGAGAGGTGCTCTATTGGCTTGATTGGAACCGTCTCAAATGATAAAAAATGGCAAAATCAATTCTAAAACGACATTTTTTAAAAATATACAAAACTTTGGACAGTAGTCCAGGATCTCTGGTACAACTTTTGCAATTCAGGATAACTCGAATTTTAAACATATTACTTGATGTGTAAAATAGAATAAAATCAACGAAAAAAATGAAAAGTGCTTAAAATGTTAGATTAAAAAAAATGTATTGTTTTATTATTTTTAAATATTTCATTTGTTATTGAAGCGAAAACTTCTTTTGGCGGGCCACAAACAGATTTTTCGTGGGTTGTGAATTGAATTCTAGCGTCACGCTGGGGAATGATGAGAAATCTTCGGGTAAACTCGGAACCATGGCCTTCTAAAAATACGTGAGCATTTCTCATTGGTCATCTACATAGAAATTCCAGATGGTCATCTGGTGATCACGTGGTCATGCTCATGACCACACCCTCCGGATTCATCAAAATTCTGAGTTATAAGTATTTACTTCTATCGGCAGTTCCTATGACTGCCTTTTTTCTCGATTTATCTTTTATATATACAGATATACCTCTATCTGTTGTATTTTTGGCCAAACCGTACATCCTACCAATAAATTATAAAATAAATATTATTGAACAGTTCGCACACAGCCCCATCCGATCCAAACTAAACTTGTGCTATGGAAGCCAGATAGCTGATATAATACTTATATAGTTGTAAACATATTTACTAAACATAGAAATTACCTCTTGTAGATGCGAAAGCTTGTATATTTGTGAAGAAATGAACGAATAAGCCAAACATTTTGAACGCAGATATTAATAGTCTAGAATAGCACACGGGGAACACGGGTTACTGTTGATCCCAAAAATGTAAATCAAAAATAAATTCCTTTTTCCAAATACAAATACAAAAATCTATATTACTGTTAGCAGATTATAAGATAAGCCGATACAAAACATTATAAAAAGTTAATCTTAATTTGAAGTCTTCTTCTTCCATCTTCTTTTCATTTCTGGTTTTTATTCCGTTGTGCTACAATAATGTCATCTGGTTCTTCATCTATACTAATATTATAAAGCTCTACAAACAAACAAACAAACAAACTCTTCAGTTTGTTTGTTTGTTTGTTTGCTTGAATGCTAGGATCTCGGGAAGTACTGGTCCGAATTGAAAGATTATTTTTCTATTGGATAGTCCATTTATTGAGGAATGCTTTAGGCTATAGAAAATAACTCTACTATTAATTGAAGCGGAGCATGTAACAAGAATGTAACAAAATCGGGAAAAAATATTCCCCTTTTGAGAGTTTTCGTACGTTTCGTGCTTTGACATGACACATGACAGCATGTGTCAAAGATTGCGTCATTGAATTTCAGTAATCTGTGCCTTGAATATAAACCTTTGCTAATTTTTTTTTCTAAATCTGAGTTGGTACGACCAATTTCCAACAGGTGGCGTAGCAGGTTGCTAAAGAGGTTTTTTGTTTGAAATCGATATTCTCAGGAATGAGTGAACCGATTTCAATCATTCTTTCACCGTTGGATATGTACGGGATCCCGATAAGTGTTATATAATATACCACGGGCGAAGCCGGGGCGGGCATCTAGTCTTCTAATAATCTCTGGCTTCTATTCGGTTGTGCTATGAACATGTGTGAGATATGTTTAATGAGTACAATTACGCCAACGTCTTGTGTTTCAGGAGAATATTGTCTGCGGATAAGGTTCTAGTAGACTATAAGTAAATCAGAACTATCATCAACGCAAAATATCTCTAATATCTGGTCTAAAATAGAAACTCGAGTTGTAACTATCAACAAACGTGTTGAAATATCTCGTCTATTATGCTTCTCCGAAGCGGCGGCGGTCTCGGAAACACTCCCGGAACGCCTTCACAGTGGCTATATATACCCCGGAACAACCAACTACAGACTACTCAAAACAATGGGACGGCCGGCCATGGCCGGATGTAACAAACAATAAAATTAATTAATAAATATTGGTGGACAATTCACACACAACACCATCTGACCCCAAACTAAGCAAAGCTTGTGTGATGGCAGCCAGATAGCTGATATAATACTTATATAGTTTTAAATACATGCTTATTATAAATAGAAACACCCAGACACAGTGCAAACATTTGAATTTTTGATTAATTGAATTATTGCTTGCGTATTGAATGTTATAAATCAACGTGTAGTAAAATGAAACGAGTTAGGTATAACTGATAAATAAATATATGTGGACATTTCACACATAGCACCACCCGAACCCAAACTAAGCAAAGCATGTACTATGGACGCCAGATAGCTGATATAATACTTATAGAGTTGTAAATACATACTTATTATACATAGAAACACCCAGAAACAGTACAATAATGCTACTGTGTATTGACGGGTTTCTTAGCTTAGTTGCTAGTAAGTCTGCCCGCTGAGCTGCAGATCAAAAGTCGATTCTCACCAAAGATAAATTGTGTATTTATGTCGCCGCAGCTTAGTTAGGTTTCTGTGTATAATAAGTTTGTATTTATAACTATACAAGTATTATCCCGATTTTTCAAAGATTAGACAGATAGAATTCTAATAATTGTACTGTGTTTGGGTGTTTCTATGTAAAATAAGTATGTATTTACAACTATATAAGTATTATATCAGCTATCTGGCCGCCATCCTTTGCGTTGTTTGGGGTGATGCAAATAGCAACAATAAAACTTAGATCGCCGTCGGCACTGGGGCGGGGTCTAAACTCCCGGTACCGTTGCAGAATAAGGATCCGTCTGACAATTGACGCTGTGTCAAGGATTTCAACTCCCTTCTGCACGTTGATCTAATCACCTAGGCCCTATGACTACTATTTGTTTTATTATAATGCAAAGTGCCAAACTGAATAGTTATGTTCTTATGTACGGTGGGATTGGATGCAATCTCTGCAAAGTGCCAAACAGAACAAACATTAAATGTTTTGGTTTTGTCTACAAGTTACGAATGCTGTAGAGGGAGGGTTTGAAAAGGAAACTAAAATTGCTTAGAACAAACTTTGCTATACTCAAACTCACATTAAAATATATTAAAAATATTTAACCTAGACGCGAATGCGTTCGATATGAGAACGACGCTCACATCATAGGATCTTAAGCCTATCTAACTTAGGTGCGAATGCCTTCGACGATCGTACGACACTGACTTCTTTATTGAAATCAGCTTTGATGAAGGGTTATATGGGGCACAATTTATATAGGAGCGTCAGAGAATTGTAGTTAGCACGAGGCGGGTCACTGCTGATGCCGAGTTCTGTTGAATTTGCTGTCTTGAACCTCGTGATGGAATGCAACTCACGTTGTAGGGACATGTACAGGTACTGGTATGTAACAGGTGTTCGTCTTCCGGGCGGTCCGATGCTTCGCGGAACTACTGGTGGCGTGATTCCCAACGTGTTGCAACGTTGGGAATCACGCCACCGTCTCCAATTGAGTAATGTTGAATATGACTTGTTGGTCAGCGAAATCCATGTAACCGGGCATCGTAACATACACACTTTTGTTTCCCACCTCTTTGTTTTTTCAATTAAGGTAAGAGTATCCATCGCGAAGCCAATCTCGCAAAGCTTCAAAATGCAGCGCATCACCCATCAGCCGTCACCCATCAGCCATCACCTACCACCTGCGGTAATTTATAACGTCACCGCTGACAGAGAAATATTACAGCCGCGCGCGATCGATGACTGAAGCTTGTTGCTCCTCACCGGTTCTTAAGTTCAAGTATTCACACGCCTTCATAAGCCTACTTTTTAACATCTTCAAAAAATAATGTCTAAAATAATCGCTACATTTTTTATCCATGTTTATTGATTACTCAAAGATGCCTTTTTTCCAAAAATTGTTCTGCAATTTTGTTCACTATACTAAAATTACAAAGCTAAAGAGCTTGTTCATTGGAACCCGCTAATTTCAGGTAATACTGGATGGATTTAAACAAATCCTCTCACCGTTGCATTTATACATGTTTCTTGAGTATTGTAGGCTATGAATGTACCACGGGCAAAGCCGGGGCGGACCGCTCGTCTATGATATTTTTGTTTACTTTGAAATGTAGCTGCCTCATTGAAGCAGCGCTTTTAATTGGCCCATCCACGTTGTATGGTTTCACTAATTTTATAAAAAATATTGACTGAGTTTAATTAAAATTGAACTCAGTTGTACGGTTTTTCAGAGAAAAACAATTTTATAGCGATTGTAGGTTTACTTGCGTTAGCTTTGATTCTTTATCATATTGCAGTCATATACTCACTACTATTAAATTTGAGTCAAATGTAATCGGTATAGATATTTTCATGTTTGTGACGTCAAACAAATCCAAAGGGAGATAATGAAGCTTGAATCAGGTTTTACAGTCGCCTGCTGCACTAAGTGTGGGGAATCATTCCAATAGCTTCGGCTCGTTGGGATATGGATGAGAGATTCTAGAATTTTTAATGGTCAGGCCACCATTGTGTCATAACGTCTCACTTGACTGGCCTCGTGGCTTAGTGGGTAGTAACTCTGCCTGCGACGCCGAGGGTCGTGGGTTCGATTCCCACCCAGTGCAAATATTTGTGTGATGAATTCAAATGTTTGCACTGTGTCTGGGTGTTTCTATGTATAATAAGTATGTATTTAAAACTATATAAGTATTATATCAACTATCTGGCCGCCATATCACAAGCTTTGCTTAGTTTGGGGTCCGATGGTGTTGTTTGTGAATTGTCCACCAATATTTATATATTTATTTTTATATTTATACATATCCACCATACTACCTGGGGGTCGTTGAAATTCATAAAACAGAATATCCTTGGGAAAAAAATAACAGTCATAAAATTACAAGGGCTGGCGATAGAAGCAAACATTTTTATTTGCTGCTTAAATATTAAAATTCGTTATTTTAATACATAAAATTATATTCCACAATATATTTACATATCTGCTGCTATCACGCTCGTTGATGTCGCACACTTACAATATTCTCCTCCACCAAAAATTCGGCTAAAGCGTTTTCCACTTCAAAAACATTATTTTTTATACAGTGGTTAATTTAAGCTCTAGCAACCCTACAGTATAATACATACTATACAATAATACCTATTCGTGTACAATATACATTGAGTAATAACGTGTCGCATGACAGAGAGTGATGCGGCGGCGCGTTCCCTTGAAGACAGCGCATGGTTGCGTGGTTATAAATGACGTAGCCGAGTTTCCAATGTTTTGCCGACGCGGTGCTACGTGTCTCTACGGCGCTACAGATCTACGCGCTGTGCTACGGGGCGAACATAACAATGTTCGATTCTAGACTACAGAAATCGATTTTTGTAAAGGGAAAGAAAGGTTCTCGAGCGGCGACCGCGAACCGGAAGACGTAGTGATAGACGGCCTCCCACTAGATGGACAAATGACCTCACAAAAGTCGCTGATTGCTGGTTGCAATTGCTGGTTGGTTGCACAAGACCGTTTGTTGTGGAAATCTAGGGAGAGTGGTTCAGCAGTGGCCTTCTTGCGGCTGATGACGTGTTCTATTATAAATGTCAATGTCTGGATGTTTGTTGGTCAAACACAGCGTAACGCCTGTACCGATCGATGTATAATATTAGTAGGATAATTAACGGGATACTCACGTGTTCCATTGTTCCAAAACTGGACACGACATATTTCAGTTTCAACCACATTTGTCATATGACATAAGCCACCTGAGTCTGACCCCCAAGACATCTTTTAGAAAATCAGCCGCATTCAACAGAGGTCTTCAAATGAATTGGAAGTTATTTTGAAGATTTGGATCTTCAAAATAACTTACAATTAATTTCTACTGAAAACTATAAACTACCATAAACTATTAAAACTAATTGCATTAAAAGCAGAAAACTTGAAAAGGCAAACGTATATCTTCCATTACACTGTACTTATTTGTGGTGGTAACTTGGGTCCTTGAATCACCCATCCATGACCTATATAGAGACCGGGCCAAGGGAGAATGCTGGCTTCTTTTTCGGTCAAAAATTAGACCTCACTATACAACGTGGAAAAGCTATTATAAGATACTTTTCCTAGCACCAAAAGACAATTTCTTAGATAAAGTATTATCTCGTCTTTAGACAATTCAAATTGGGGATATTATTTTTCAAAAGTTTACCATAATTTAATTTTCGCCAAAAAAACTTAAACCGACTTCAATTTAAAACGAATTCAGACACTGAACTAAATTTCAAATGTTTTATTGAATCTACCATCACGTCATCCAGATAGTAGGGGAGCCCAAGAGGGGATTTCGGGATTTACTCCATCGCGGCAGATTAATATACAGTTGGAAACCTTGTACCCGGTAAACTAGCTCAACCAAATATGTGCCTCATATACAATGTGTACAACAATATTTAGTGTAGTTCATCTATACTAGGTATCGAATCACATATGTGAATATTAGACACGAAAGCATAAAGATTTTTTTCCATACAAAGTTAAAAATTCGTTGTTTATTATTTTATTTGACAACCCTAATCACCGGCCGCGCGGCGCGGTCACTGACCGCCGGCCGCCGCGCGCCGCTCCGTCGTCGCACGCCGCGCCGCCGCGCGTTAGGGTCAATTTTACATCAAACTTTGACTCGTATTATCTCGCGATCTAAAGTGGTGAGAGAAAAGAGACCTTCGGAGATGAAGTCCACATCAGTGTTGGAATGACCTATTCAAATATTGTTGGACCTTTCCGCCACACGTTGTGTAAGGTCGATTAGCCGCTTGCTTGCCCGTGTCAACTAGTAGTTAACAAATCTCAAATGCTAAAATGCCCATGTCAACTAGTAGTTAACATCGCGATTCAGTCTAAAATGCCCGTGTTAACTAGTAGTTGACATGGCGTCGCACTCCAAAATGCCCGTGTCAACCTGTAGTTAACATGGCTCCCGCGGTCGAAAAAGTTTAATTTACTCGTCTTTATTCCTCTAGGGTTTAGTTTGTATTATTTATCTCGTTCTATGTTAAAGTTCCCGTCATATTAATTCCAGTAGAGTATCTAAGCCATAGAAAAAAGAAAAGAAATTAAAAAAAAACGTTCCTTGTCAATCTTGTCATTGATTGTTGATTCAGTGCGGGCTGTGTATGTTAGTTTTTCTGATTTTACTATTAAATTTAGTTTCAATAAACAAGTGACAGATAATACACGTAATCAAAGATTAAAACCCATATGTCATCGCTTCAATTTTAGAGGTACTTATGAGTTTTTAAAAGACGAGCTTTAAAACGCGGTATCTCAATTTCAACAGAGACGATCTTCTTAGCATTCCATGGATTCACCGTGCGGGTGCCGGGTCCATCGTGTGGCAGAGAGAAAAAACTCGAGTAGTTCCTGAGACTTGTGACTCAGGCGTAGGTTTAAGGGGCCCCTTTCTGACGTACATCAACACTCACCTTCACCACTCGTTTTCTCTCCTGCCCATCCAAATCTGATATGAGCCTACTAGTGCAGCTTTAGATACTCGTTCTAGTATAGAACTTACTGCACTTCTGGATAAGCCAAGGTCTTTCAGTAGGTTATAGAGATTTTGCTGGTATACCTCTCGCTCCCACTTCTACAGCATACAAACTAACTACATAGCCGTTTTTGTTAATTCGTTTAGGAGGTCGTAATACTTATTTTGTTTCATCGCGTGGTCTTTAGGTATATTAGTTTCCCACGGTACGGTAAGTTCTACAAGGACTATGCGTTTCGCAGCTCTAGAAAAAGGAAAATGTCCGGTCTGGATGACGAAACACCCACATCCTCTGGGATTTTGTAGTGCTTTTCATACGTGTCCATTAAAATAGTCCAATCAGGTGCTGTACCCAGGATTGAGTAAGGCTTGTTCCTGGAGTTTGAAGTTGAGCCTGCTTTTACAAAGTTGATTTGTCTTTTGTTTGTCGTCAATCCTTTTGGGCTCTAGCCACTGAAAGGCTCATGGCTTCACGTATGATTTCAAGTACTCTGTCATGACGCCGTGAATAATGACCCCATTAAGGAGCACCTTGCATCCCACCAATATGTGCCTTGCTGTACATATCGCCTCTCTACAAGTATAGCAACATTTTTCAGAGGCTTTTCCCCACCTTACCAAGTTACTCTGGTCAGGAGGGTCATTTGGAATGCATTTAGATAAAATTTTAATAAGGCAGGGGACCAGTCATAGATCAAGGTGCGCCACTTTAGAGCTAATGGGATACAGAACTCACCTATGGTTAACCACTCACTTTGCATTTCTAAATTCATAGCGTGCACTTTGTAACCGTTATTTTCGTCTTGTTGTAGAAAGGTTTTTACCATGTCTCGGTCTTCCCTTTTCCTTCTCGCACCCAACCCAGCAGTATTTACTTGTGCACCTGCCATAAATTGTTTATGGAAGTCTAGATTCCAGGTCTGAAGCAGTTTTGTCTTTTGGGAGAGATGTAATTAAGTCGTCTTGCGACTTTCCCAAAACATGCGTTTTGTAACTCTTAGGTGTTTGTAAAGTTCAGACGGTTTCTTTAGTTTCAGCCCAAAACTATTGTGATCCCTAAAAAGAGTAGAGGGATCAGCCGGATGTGCCAATCCTAACCATGACTTCAATATCTTTATGACACTGGCATCTAGCTTTGCCAGGAGAGTTTTACCGATGTCATATACTAGGAAAGGCCAAGTGAGACGTGATGTGAGGTAGTTGTCATATATCCATGCTTTCTTGATATTGCTGATAGGCTGCTGGTCTACCTTATTGAGGTTGTTCATGAAATTTTCAACAACCACCTCTAATGATGGTGTACGTCCTTTGTGATCTATCTTTCTACCAAGAAATTTGAAAGGCACTGCCTCTGCAATTGTGGCAACTCCTTGGCCACTTATGGAGAGTCCCGGATCGTAAGACGTATATTTGGTATTTCGTCTACCCAGACAAAGACAATGACATTTAGATGGTTTTGTCCTCATTCCTCCGTCCATGTACAGAACTCATCGACTTCGTTCAACAATTCTTGACACTGTTTAGGATTACGTGTAAGTATTGCAAGGTCGTCCGCAAAGGCCAAGATTGACTCAGTGTACTTATTGTTGATTTTAAACCGGTAGCCCCATTTCTTTTCACGGGATATTAATTTGTCTACTAAAATATTTATAACTATATTAAATGCTATTGGTGATAAGCAGCACCCTTGGAATAGTCCTACATTGTATTCAAGTGGTTTTGTGTATTCCTTGTTTACTGCTATGACGAAATAACTCTTCACCAGAATCGTAAACGGAGAAACAAAAGATAACATTGTATAGCTAGTTTCATATTAAATATAAAAAATATAACACTTTATAATCTTTCAAAACAAATTGATCCACAAGGAACGATTGCGTGAATCTCGACTCGCGCGCCGCAAGCGTAAAATCCGCGGGGCATAGCGAGGTGCGCAAGTATTTTTTGCCGGGCATTTTGACTAGCAACGCTACAGGGGGCGGGGCACAGTGCGTCGCGCGGTTTGCAGCGACGGGCAAGCGAGCGGTTAGGATTTTTTTTTATCATCAGTTATTATCAAGCATGTCATATTAAGCATGTTATATTCCACTAATCTGACAATTAGAGAGTGACACAAAGAAAGGGGAGGGCTACAAAGTTATTTAAAAACATTTCTACATTCTCGAGCGTGGTTGTTTTATTTTAAAATTAATAATTCAAGGATAACGAAAAATATAATATCCAAGGATTCCACAAGCCGAAGTTACAAAAATTCATCGGTCATTAGCTCATAAAGGTGATTTTTCATTGTGAAATTCTATAGTCGCGCCCCCCACAAAGGAAAAGGTAACATTATTCAATATTTTTTTCTTATTACCTAAGCTTTGCAATCTAATAGGTCTCTATGACGCTCGAGTAACTCCCCGTTTAGCATCGTGGGCTCCCCTATCACAAATTTTGACATGTAGGATTTGAACCTACACCTCACAATTGTGAAATATAGCGTACGCACCACTAAGCCATCGCAGGTTTAAATAAATGATCTATAAAATAAATTCCAGAACACCGAACATTACTCATAACTCAGCCGATACGTTAATTTACGGTTCCCCAATCCATGCGTTATCAAAGCAAGCCTTTGTGCGAAGGAATTTCATAAAATTTGTACATTAATCTCCAATGGCGCGTCGTCACGATAAGCATCGTCCTCGGCGTGCGGAGGAAAATTAAATTGTCATTGGAAATACGATATCAGTTCCCTTCAAACTGGAACGAGACGGCGAGTCCGAGGCTTGATGGGATTATTGTTCTCGGGCTAATAATGGTCGGGGAATTTCAATGAGCACTGTTAATGTTTTCAGGGAAATGTCGCAACCATCATTCAATATATTTCTATCTTTGACGATCTTTCTGTAATGTTTGTACAGTGCGGGGTTTAATCACTATATAAATCATTGTTTAATTGCCTCGACGTTTAGGCAGCGTCAAAGGTTGAAGCCCGTACTATATAAATATTATGTGTTCAAATTGCGAAACTTTAAAAACGATATTTTTATTAAGTGAATACTTCTTTTAATTTTAATTTGATCTTGATATGATTTGAATTTTGATATGTTTACTTGATACACGGACAGATGAATAAGAAGTAACTATTAAGTAATTTAATTATGTAAATGTAATACGTTGTCTTTAAATCCATTAATATTATTATTATATTCTACACATATCAAGTCATAAAAAACTACTTGTAACCCGATCAGCGCAAGTCTACTGTAAAAACTGTACTCTTGGGTGCCCAAAATACAGGCTCAGCCTAGTTTGGGACCCACCACATAAACCGCGGAGCCAGCAATTGACACTATTTCAACAATATCAATTAGTATTCATATGCTGTTATTTTTATGGAAATAAATGATTTTTTCTAAAATTAATTAATTAATTTTTTAATTAATTTTTTCGCGCGCCTCTAACAGATTTTTCGTGGGCTGTGAATTAAATTCTAGTGTCACGCTCGGGAATGATAAGAAATATTCGTTGTAAACTCCTACGGCCTTGACTATGGCCATTGGATATCTAGAAATGCGTCATGGTTATGGCCATGGCCATGCCCAAGCCTTCCGGTTTCACCCGCGTAGTTTCCAAAGTACGCTATCAAATGCTGAGTTGTAAGTTTTCACTTCTAGCGGCAGTTCTTATGACTGTCAATTTTTATGTGTTTTATTTATATTATTTTAATTATTTGTATGTATTAGTATATTATTGAATTCGTATTTATGTATTAGGATGTATAATTACTGTGTAAGTATATCAATATATTATTTGGTATTTTAGTTTTTAAAATCTATTTTATTGTTTAATTGTAGAAGTATTAATCACTCCTTTTTGTACTTCCCCTCCTCCTTATTCTCAAATCTCTCTTTCCATCCTATGGTTGTCTGGAAGAGCAATTGGCGACCTTATCGCTTTTAGTGATAAGGTCGCCAATTGCTACTTTATTTTGTTTGTTTTTATATTAAGTGCAATAAAAAGTTAATCTATCTATCTATCTAATAGCAGAAACACTGGTTTTTTAACTTCAATGCATTTATAAAAAGCTAAAAATAAAGATGTAATAACATTAACATGTTATTTAACTTTTGTGATAGTAATTTTCAGCTATAGTTATGCATATGTAAACAAATACGTATTGCATATCTACATAAGTTGCCGGGCATATTTTTTTCGCTTAAAATTACAGACACAGGAAAGCTAAAGCAGATTCAGTTAGGCGGTAGACCTGCCGGGCGGCCGTGGGGGGGCTGCATTACATTACATTCCACTCCAAAAAAGTATTTTAATTGTAAATTCTAAGCTCACTAAATAGTAAATAGTCAAGTTGGCTGGAGGAATTTTTATCACTTGGTGCCGATTTGGTACAACTTTCTCAATGATAAAGTAAAAATTAAGCGCCTACTGCAGTTCAAACTAAAAGTAAGGATTAGAGAATGGTTGTTGGGTCAAGACTACAATGAAATAGAAAATGTGCTGAACAAATTTCAATAATCGTATTGCAAGCGGGTATTACGTAAATCAGATTGGATATTTTTTTATAACTTATAACGGATATAATTGTGTGATGCTTTGAGTCGGGTGCGGTCGCTACCCGCTATTAAGAAAATCAGAGAACATAATGTAAAACTACCTGATTGTACATTTCTAAACTTTATCAGTTTTGATTTGTATATTTTTGCTTCGTTTAGAAATTATCCTTGTTTTCGAATGTTGTGTTTGTAACAATAGCATTCCGACGCCTGCGAATTAATTAATTTATGTTTGTACACGTATTTTCTCATAAGTGAATATTGTATTTTTTAGAGAAAATAAATATCTTAAACCATAACTACATCCGTGATTAACATACGAGAGCACGCACACACACACACACACCCTCTCTCTCTCTCACATACACACTCACACGCACACACATGCATACACACACGCACACACCCTCGCAAACGCATTATATCATTTATATATATATAATATATATACATGTATTACCTTTAAAAATATGTATATGTCAAAAGAGAATATTATACACTGTATATTTATAACGTTAATTTCAAATTTGTATTATTCTAGTACCTAATGGAAGACACTGCCTTTTGCAACACAGTCTTCAGAACTAAAGGTACTGAAAATATTGTAACAGCTTAATTGATACCGAAATAAATTATGTTTTATGTTTATGTTAAGCTCACTCACGTCGGAACGTCTAATTAAAATTTGGAACATATAGATTATAGTGCGGAACAACAAATAGGCTACTTTTGTCCCGGAAAAAATAACGGAAATGGGAACAACGCGGGAATAACCACGGGGCGCTGCTAGTATTTAAAAAAAAATACATATAGAGTAGTGACGCGAACAGCAGGACATGCGCCTGATGGTAAGTAACATAAATAAGCATAAGCAGCCCACTAAATGTTCCCACTGCTGGGACTCGGGGTCTTCTCTCGGAGAGAGTTAAGGCCATAATCCACCACGCTGGCCAAGTGCGGGTTGGTGGATGACACATGTCTACGAAAGATTCTAGGCACATGTCGGTTTCCTCACGATGTTTTCCTTCACCGTTTTTTAAGTTAGCGGCATTACGCACATGACTTCGAAAAGACAGTGGTGCGTGTGGGATTCGAACCCGGGGGCTCCGGATCGGCAGTCGCCGTTCTCCCGACTAGACCAGCCGTAACTTCAGGTAAGTAACATGCCTGCCACAAAACAGCACTGTGACACGCAGCTATAGAGTCCAATTAATAATAAAAATTGGTTGCCTGTAAAGTCGGTATACGGGCGAAAGTTTTACGTGACAACTTTGAGTGGTAAAATAATTTTACGGAAGGGACGCGTGCCTTTCACTTTTTATGTCTGTCTCTCTCGCTCTTAGGCGGGCTAACCATGCCCGAGTGGAAGGAACGCGTGCCTCTCACTCGCTCTCGTTGTGAGCGCATAACGTGAGCGGAGCGTAACGCAGTTTCTTGAAGTGTCACCCGGCAAACCAATTTATAAGACGTTGTCACGTCAAAAACAGTTTTTTTGAAGGGGAGTGTACAGTAAGACCCGGCTAGCACGAGCTCAGTGTCGAACGCTCCCGCCGGCGCGGGTCCTTCATCTCGCGGCCCGTGACTCGCATCTCACAATCAATCCCGAAAACTCACTCAATACTTTTTAATCAAGTTTTAAGTCCTGCAATCACGTAAATTCTTCTAAAGTATTTCCAATCAAGCGGCGTCTAGACTGACTCGGGTTCGAACTTTATAAAGTTTCTATAATATCCAATTTATGGAATCCAGTGAAATAACACAGCGCAAAAAAATATGATTCGCGAATATTACAAAATATGTTTTTGACAAAATCTACTAATTAAATTTGTTCAGTATAGTTTTATCGAATATCACTAAAATCAGAATTGTAGATCGTGATGAAAATGCTAGCATTCATTATGTATTGGCTGGCCTAGTTGGTAGCAGGTCTGCCTGCAAAGCCGTGGTCGTTCGTGGGTTCGATCCCCACCCAGTGCAAATGTTTGTGTGATGAATTGAAATATGTATACTGTGCCTGGGTGTTTTCTATGATAATAAAAAATTAAAATGAAAATTTTTATTAACACACAGACTAACAAAACACATACATACATAAGTAGTTTTTCAAGTCCAACATTACAATGCTTATACGGTCCGTATGTGTGGGTACAAGTATGATCAGTGGGCCGCAAACTAAGCACATAGCTTGTATCTTGACACCCGAGTGCATAAAAACAAATATTTTTCTGTGTACGATTGGAAAAGTTATTAAACTATTAAATACCATTTACTTATTACATACAACATGTAAAACCGCAACACTAACATAAATAGTTAAATTACTAGATAAGTACTTGTAATAAAATTTAAAAATCTAATAAAAAGCTAAGACATTATCGTTTTTGTCTATGTATAATAAGTATGTATATAAAATTATATAAGTATTATGTCAGCTATTTGGCTTCCATAGTACAAGCTTTGCTTAGTTTGGGGTCAGATTGTGTTGTGTTGGAATTGTCCATCAATATTTATTATTTATTTATTTGTACTGCGCCTGGGTGTTTTCTGTGCATAATAAGTATATACTTAAAATTATATCAGCTATCTGGCTTCCATAGTACAAGCTTTGCTTAGTTTGGGGTCAGATGGTGTTATGTGTGAAATGTCCACCAATATTTTATTTTCTAGGTGCCTGGCATGGTATTTGTCCTCAGGTGTCCTTTACTACCGACTGAAATTAGGGTTAACGCAGGAGACACGAAGCCATACTAACCTAAGAATTAGTAGACCGTGCCCAAGCTTACTGACTAACTAGTACATTACATACATTAGTAAATACTAGCGACCCGCCCCGGATTTGCACGGGTGCAATGCTGATACTAACTATAGTAATGAAAATGGTTATTGTGGGTTATTACCAAGAGTTATTAGGGTTATTACATTTTATATTGTAGACTTTTTCGTCGACCTTTTGAAGGGGTATCATACTGCTATACATTATTTTGATTTTTCTCGTAGGGATCAGCCAGCATGATTATGACATTAAATTAAATATTTTAAAATTATTATCAGTGTTTCTCTATTATTTTATTTACTTGTTTTGTACATATAAACCTTCCTCTTGGGTTAGTATATCTATTAAAAAACTTGCATCAAAATCTGTTGGGTGGTTTTAAAGATCTAAGAATATATTAGACCAGGGTTTTTGAAAATAATAGAAAGTGAAAAATATAATAGTAGGATGGAACCCATTAGGAAAGGAGGAGAATATTATAAAAATGAAAGGAAAAATAATTTACGGGCGATCTGAGGTCGGGAAGGGGATGGGGGTGAGTTTTTAATGGTAAAAAACGGGTTTTCTCGATTTTCTATGGAAAAAAGTCAAATGGCAAAGTTGTAGGTAATAACAAGATCTAAAACTTTTGTATTAACACTTTTTTCATATAACCTCAAAATTTAAGTGAAAAATTCAAAAAAACAAGTTTTGTGTTTTTTTTTAAATCTTTTTCAAATAAGTTTTTTTTCACGAAATTTGGTGAAAACTTTTCTTTTTATGTCCCAAATATGCTGTAATTTATTTGATTAGAAATATTTATTTTTGCACCTTATTTTGAATTTACTTCGAAAAAGCACCCTAATTTTCAAACGAAAATTTACCCATCAATAAATCAGCTTTTTCCAAAAAGTCGGTATGGATTCTGTTTGTTGAAATCTCTACTTTTTGATGGTGAAAAAAAATTTTTTTACTGTAGTAATTCTTCTCAGAAAATGCAAAAATCCAAAAAATAACTTGAATTCGATTTTTTTATTATTAAATACAATTTTGAGCTATTTATTAAAATGAACACTTTAATTACTCGAAAAACGTAAGATTACATGTGACATTGATAAAAAAATATTGTAAATCAAAATATACTACTCTGACCAACAAACAAATAAGTTAATAAAATTAAAATTTAATAAGACAATATTTTGAGAACGTTGTCAAATCTTCTTTAAATTATATGCGTAGATGCCTATTTATTACTATTTTTAGATAACTTATGTACCTGAATGACCTACAAAACATTTTAGCCCATCAAAAGGTATTTCATATAGAAGTGGGGAAGAGGCTAGGCGGGTCTGGGTTTTACTACATACCTACTATTTTAGTAGCGCCTATAACAATCGTTAGCCTAGCCAGTATTAGAAATACAGGATAGTACACAACATTGTTTATAAAAATACACGTTTATATAAGGACGGATAGATGCGGGAAGTGACTTTGGTGTATACTATGTAGTGATAGTGATACTACATAAACGTAGAGCGTATTTAAATTAGAAAGCATACATGAAGCATACTGAAAGCATTCCATATAAATACTCACCATAATTGCAATTTATATTTCTAATGTTCTGACCAAGATTACCTAAAATATGTGCTTTTTTATATTTTTCGTACTTTTAAGTTAGATACGTTTAAAAAAATACTCAGGTGCAGACGGGATTCGAAATTGTAAGTCGTGTGACACCTCTTAGTATTTTTTTCATATACTTAGATACTTATAGATAAGTATGTCATAACGTGGTCATAACCATTGCCTTAAACGGTGAAGAAAAAAATCGTGGAGAAACTGACATGTATTTCAAAAATGATTATTTGTTTTTATGTTTTTATTATTATAGGCTTAGACTAGCAACCTATCAATTAATAACTATCTCGACTGATGTGATAACAATGGCGGGTGAATACGCGGGACACAGCTAGACGACGTCTGATTCGCGTAACCTCCTCTTAATTGTGACGTGGACCTCGAAGACTTTAATTAGGTTTGTTGTGGGGGAGACACCTGCGCTGGCCGCGGCGCGGGCGGCACACGCCACGAGCGCGCGCTGTTGTAATAATGAGCTTCGAGGTTTTTTATATCTTAATCTTTATCCACAGTACAAGCTTTGTTTAGTGCGGGGCTAGATGTAAGGCTAAGAACTCACGGAGCGGTTTCCAACCACGCTCGCGTGGGTCCGCAGTTTCTTTAAAAAAAAATCTAAAAAATTGAAATCAAAACTGACGAGGTGGTTTACGCCCGCGGCGCGCGCGGCTGCCACGCGGCTCCCGCGCGGTCGCCGCCCGCTCGTCACCCGCCACGTTCGCGGGCGAAAATATCACCCGCGTCGGCTGCGAAAATCAGTGGTCTGGAGAGTTTTGAAATAAAACCGTCGTCCGTCGCGGTTCTCGCACGCGCGCGGGCGCGGTTGGAAACCGCTCCTTAAGGTCTTAGCCTAATAATGTGAGAAATGTCGCCAATATAATAATCCACAGACACTGGGGTCTGCGCTTTCTTAGAAATATATCTATTTACTACTATTATATCTATTTTATTATGTAGCAAATGTATGTTTGTGTTGTTTTGCATTTATAAAACTTATTATGTGTCAAATTTACAAACATTATTTTTACAACTTCGCGATTTGAACACATGATGTAAACACATTTGAACACTAATATAACGCTGCTGAAATGTCGAAATAATTAAATGATAGTTTTAATCGTGTTTAAGTAAAATTTACAAGGCAAAAACAATACAAATATACTTATGTGTAAATCCACCCATCTCGTCTGATGAAACGCTAATACGCAGTCTACGATAAAGCGCACTTACTCAGAAGAAACCTTAGATAGAGAATAATTAAATAGATGAGGTTTTCCCCACGGTTTCTTTGTAACAATCGTAAACAGATGACGTGCATACGTTCCATAGTAACAGAGTGATGTGCCGCGACAAAATAAATTAATTGGTGGACAATTCACACACAACACCATCTGACCCTAAACTAAGCAAAGCTTGTAATATGGTGGCCAGACACCTAATATAATACTTATATAGTTGTATATACATACTTATTATACATGAAGAAGTGAGAAGAGACTGCCTTCGTGGCTTATTGGGTAGTAACTCATCACCACCATATTACAAGCTTTCCTTAGTTTGGGGTCTGATGGTGTTGTGTGTGAATCGTCCACCAATATATTTATTTATTTATAGAAACACCCAGACACAGTACCTACAAATATTTGAATTCATCACACAAACATTTGCACTGGGTGAGAACCAACGACCCTCAGCTTCGCATGCAGGGTTACTACCTACTAAGCCACGAGGCCAGTCACTTCTCACTTCTTCAGTCACAAAAGTATGCCACTTCCACGAGAGCGACATTGCAAGAGCGATCAGACCCGTGCTTTCGGTGTAAAGCGTTTGTTCCAACTCTATAAGTAGTATATGTAAACTCTTTGGAAGAAACCGATTCAGTCTAGACTTAACCAGATCCACCAACCATCAGACCAATCAGACCAAGATCTTAACTATATTTGGTTTTACGTAAAATAAATCAACAAAACCGTAAAATATTCATTTTCGTCGCTATTACTTGGACCAGGAACCTACATTACCAAAATTTGTTTACCGTAACCCCAAAGGGATTTAATTTAATTTAATTGAATCTGCGTCGCCAAGGTGAAGTGAATAAAGAAGTTTTTTGTTTAACAAGTTTAACTTGTTCTCATCACAGCAATTAGATCAGCAAAACAAACAGAAAGCAACTACGTATTCAAGGTTGTTCAACTCATTTTGTCGAAGGGTCCGTAATTACAATTTTGTTCGTGTTTAGATGATTTTATAATACTGTTGCAAACAGAGCTTTGAAGTTCTTAGCATATTTTACTAGTATTTGCTCATGATTTTGCAGTTTTACGCTATTTATGAGAAAATTTTGAAATGACAAAAAAAATGTATTTTCTTACCATTGCCAGTTATTCTACCGCCAAGCAGTAATGTGCAAACATTACTGTGTTGCGGTTTCAACGACAATGTTTCCAGAGAAATTACAGGGCTTAGAGATATAAAATCTTAGATCTCTGGGTGACAAGCGCAGTGCAGTGCTAGGTAATGATTTTGACTCTTCATGTTCCAATAGCTGTATGTCACTGTGCTGCTATGGGCAGGCATGTTGCTTACCATCAGGCACATGTCCTGCTCGTTCCGTCACTCCTTATAAAAAAAAAGATTGTAACGAATAAACTCAATAAATAGATAAATACTCTGGACCTGTTTATTAAATTATGTTCACATTAGAAGGATTATAATCTCTAAATAACATTATATTCCTTTTTCATTGCATAAATTAAGACTAAAACAAAATGTTTTACCAGACATATCGCATGCCTCTAAAAAAGAGGCCAGTTTATATGGGTCAATTTTGAAAATGTTTTGTATCATCTTATCTTACCTGCAATCAGAAATAAAGATTTTTGTATTTGTATTTTAATGTAATAATTAATTATATTAAATTGGTTACAATATTGACTTTTGATCAATTCTATTGTTTGTTTAATATTTAACTCGTGCAAAGTAAGGCCTAGTAATTTACAAAATGTTTCTTTTAAACAACAACTAAAGAGGCTGGCAGGCTATTTAGCTAACCTGGGTGTTTGATAAATACCATATAGTAGTACGAATATGTAATGGTCTTTAAGAATCAAATAAAAAAGCAGAGGCTTTCAAATAATGTATCTTCTGACTTGGTTATTGAATGAGTTGATGAATTCATATTTATGGTAGGATTTTATCTTGACCACTAGTTTTAAAGATATTGTCAGTATATGTATGTTTATGTCGTTTTTGAGGAAATTCTTCGTTCACCAATCCCTACATAGCCTCACAAGTGTTGTGGTTTATGGCCTTGATTTGCTTAGGTAACTTATCCTTATGCTTATTTGACCGATAGCAATGCACAATATTACCTGCGGGCCGGAACGAGCTGGATCGGGCCGCGGGCCGGAATGCAGCCCGTACACTGTCCGAGGCTAAGCAGCTCTGCGTTAGTTCAGTCTCCATTATTCAGCTAACAAAGAGCGAGGCTCTTATAGCGAGAATAATGCTTTCAACCCTTTACCGGCTTCGGGGATATACATTCTTAAGATGTTTACGTGGAATTGTTGGATGATCTGGGTCTTTTATATTTTCCATGTTACGTCTAATCAAAGGATTTCTAGACGCTATTTATGTTAGGTTGTTTTGAGAAGGTGAAAGAAAATTATAGAAAACCTTAAAATATTTTCTTTTATCTATAAATAATACAATCTATTATTACAAGTAAGTCGGGGGTGACAGCATTAGTTTGTTCATTTTATTGCCTCTTATTAACGGAGAACGATGGAGCGAAGTTCTCCAGGTCCAGCTAGTCAATTTATACAAAAATGAGTGTGTTTTCACTCTACCAAATTTCTAAATTGCGATAAAATTTATATGGAACTACTTCTGAACTATAATCTACGATCTATCAGAATTCATTCACAATTGGCACAGCTATCGCGTAGCATACTAGGGTATATTAAAAAAATATACAACCGTATTGAGAACTTCCTTCGTTTTTTAAGTCGGTTAAAAGTAAGTTTATGTTGTCCAGAATGCGGCAAGCGGCGCACAGTGGTGGCGGTCGGAAGCGCATCGTGGGCGGCGTGGAGGCGTCCCCCGGGGACTGGCCGTTCCTGGCCGCCATCCTCGGGGGGCCCGAGGAGGTGTTCTACTGCGCCGGCGTGCTCGTCGCCGACCAGTGGGTGCTCACCGCCTCGCACTGCGTCGGCAAGTCAGTATAACAGCACTTATCAAAGTTGATTCGACACGACCAGGCGGTTCTCAGTACTAGTAGTTAATCGGAGTTGTTCTACAGTGACCATCTCCCGCAATATTGGCAAAGCCCTTATTGGACTTGCCCAAATGTAGTCTCCTGAGTTTAGGCGCTACGAAATTCAATGAAGAGCATACTAAATTCAGACGATTGCTTGAATTGATGGCTTGCTTCTTATTCTTCTCAAATTGCTTCTAAATTCAGTTAGATGCACGAAATAGCCAAGTGTAAATAAAGGCTTAAGTCGGCAGTAAACTTTGTGGCACTATAGTGATCTAAATAAATCCTACAAGTAACCACTTGGCCGTTCTCATTAGCACTCTGAATATGATCTAAAGTGACCACCGTCCTAGCGTAGCATCAGTAAGTCAGCAATATATGTATTTTGTGCCACTGGCCCTATGGCCATCTAAATAAATCCTACACGTTACAACTACGTCTTTCTTAAAAGCACCCTAGGCAATATGTTCTACAGTGACCACAACGCGCAGCATCGGCAAGTCAGTATACGATCACTTGCAATCAATCTGACTTCAGTAGAACTGAGAACCGTTAGCTGCTTAAGCATAAGCTACATGTATGTATATGTCATGCCTTGATCTGTCTGTATGTGTCAGTTCTACCAAAATAAAATTAATTGGATGAAATCGTATAGGTACTGTAGTACAGAAAAACTTGAAAATTTTCGCTTCTATGAGCAGTCTTTATAACTGGTAATGTGTTGTGCCCAGTCACTCCGACGTGGGCGGCTGGACCATTCAGCTGGGCATCACGCGGCGGCGCGCGCATGCGTACTACGGGCAGAAGGTGCGCGTGCGCCGCGTGGTGCCGCACCCGCTGTACAACGTGGGTGTCGCGCACGACAACGACATCGCGCTCTTCCAGGTATACACATAATACTATATTGCACATAACCCAGCATGCAAGCACCCCATTCACCACCGCTGCTGAGACTCGAGAACTCTTCTCGCAAGGAGAGTGTCATGTCTATAATCCACCAAAATGGCCTAGAGTAGAGTGGGGGATGACGCATGACCTTGCAAGATTTTTGAAACATGTAAGTTCTTTCACGTTGTTTTGCTTCACTGTTTTTAAGTTAGCGGAATTGCGCACATGACTTCGAGAAGTAGTGTGGGATTTGCACCTGGGCACCGGATCTGTAGGACTCCTAACTAAACAAGCCGCAATTTCCGCACATAATTAGTTGTATTAGTCTATACTCGTGCACTCTAACCTCTCCCATAACACTTCGCTCTTCATGCAGTCTCATGTTTCCAACCAGCACCAGAGCTGTTTTCCTTAAATCGTCATTCAGAGCGTCTTACGTCGCGTTTTCCGACTTGCCGTCTCCACTCTAGCATGCGTCTACCCCAACAACAGTTATCAACCAGCCTACTCCTACTGCAGTTTGCTAATGCGCTTTGTCAATGACTTAGTTCTCGGACGAATTGTCTCAATAAGAATGCAATTCCTCAAAAACCCCCAGGAGACAGGTGAACTTTCTTTTACAAGCACACTGATTTTTTGATTACATCAGACCACATCTTACACCACACCACAACATCCGATCCCATGTTTACGTCACCCGTCGCACCCCCAGTTGGCGGTGCGCGTGCGCTACCACGAGCAGCTGTCGCCGGTGTGCCTGCCGCCCGCCGCGCGCGCGCTGGCGCCCGGCACGCTCTGCACCGTCATCGGCTGGGGCAAGCGAGACGACAAGGACAGTCAGTATACCACTTCCTACTCCTATTGTTACCTAGCTGGTAGGTACATCTTGGCCGAGCGTTGCCGAGTTCCGGGTTGGGTATCTGCCTTGACTTGCCATCGCTCGGTGTTGCTCGCCTATTTTTTCTCGACAAATATGATTAAAAATTGTGTTATACAAAATTGTTTTGACAAATGCGTTTTTTTATGAATTCATGACAAATTATACTAACAGACATATTAATAAAGATATTGGTATGCAAAGGTTTCGAAACAGGGGCAGATTTGGCAGTTGCCGTTCTCAACCAGATCAACCGTAACTTTTCACGTTTGAAGCAGTATTTTTAGACATGAATCTAGTTCGCAGTTTGAACATGTGTCTGTGTGTCCGCAGTGTCGGAGTACGAGCCGGCGGTGAACGAGGTGGAGGTCCCCGTGCTGCACCGCGACCTCTGCAACCAGTGGCTGGAGCACCGCGACCTCAACGTCACCGAGGGCATGATCTGCGCCGGCTACCCCGAGGGCGGCAAGGACGCGTGCCAGGTAACCTCTACTGCGTACCGCGACAAACGATACATCGAAATAAAAAGAAAAAACAAAAAAAAAAAATGGCGGGAAAATTATTTCGAAGTTTTCAAATTTTATTTCTAAAATCTAATTTTTACAATCAAATAAAATTTTTATTTTTTGAGTTTGTCATATCGTATACAATTCATTTAAAACATAAAATCTCTGTCTTTCTTATAAATTTCTGATGTAACTTTTTTCAACTCCTAAACCACTTAAAATTTCAAAAACACTTAGGCTCAATTGTCTAACCTGTTAGTTTATAATTATGGACAAGCTATACTGTTAGAAGTATCCTAAAAAGCTCTTGACAGCGATGGATTCAAATGAGGAGGTACAAATAATGCGACACTTTATAAAGCGGAAGCGTAAACAACGCAGTTACGTTACCTTACTCGAGCATTGGAGACAACTACACCTACATACCTACAAGATCTCTAATTATCCTTAATTGTAAAATAATATCTAATCTAAAATATGAAAGTACCGAACATTTTAAACCTATTGTGCTTATTCTCTCTAACATACTCCATCGAGTAGGAACACCTGAACGGTTTGGGTTAAAATTTTGAACACAGATTGTCATAGGAAATAGCTCATAGGTTACTTTTAATTGCGGTAAATTAAGGGGAACGGAAAAAATGCGGGTAAAGCTGCGAAACACTGCTAGTATTTATAATATTAGCACGTAGAGTTGTTGAGCTAACTGACTCTCATAATACCAGCTTTATTCAGTTTAGAGCTAAGAGTATTGTTTGAAGAAGGTTCAACAGTATCTATGTACTCGCTGTTTACTACTCGCTTTAGCACCGGGGTATTTGAATATTGTGCTAGCAGTGATGATTGTAGCTACGCAAGGTTTACGTCAGTGGTTCTTAAAATATGTTTCTTGGAATGTATTGTTCTTATGATGCACATAACAGGACGTCTAGTCTCTTTCTACAATATGTTTTATTAAATAAAGGGCGACGAGTATATCATGGCATGTGCCTGATGGTAAGCAACATGCCTGCCACATAACAGCACAGTGACACGCAGCTATTGGAACATGAAGAGTCCAAATCATTACATAGCTCTGCACTGCGCTGCTACGAAAAACGTAATTTCGAAATAAACTCGCGACTTTCCTACTGAGAACCTACTGGTTCGGCAGATTCGTTCGATCCGTCGTTTCAGTTTAAATGTTCTAAGCTTGCTCTAATTAGAGTAGACTTAGAATATTCAAACGTCAAACAATATTCGATCGGATGAAACGAAATAGAACCGGAGTAGGAAAGTCGCGAGTTTATTTTGAAATTACGTTCTTTGTAGAAATTGAGTAGCCGTCCCGGACTATGTCTGTTCCAAGTGCCGACAAAAAACGGAGGTACTTAGAATTAGAACAGACTGAGATGATGTGCCGTTCTTGTTAACAGAAAGACATTTTTTGAAGGCATGTGTCATCCGCATCTTGCCAAGTTTATAGAATATATACCTATTATGTTCTTGACTTGGTTCTTGTGAGAGACAACTCTGAGTCCCAACAATGGGAATATGAAGTGGGCTGTTTATGAATACGACATGTAGACATAGTAAAGAGGATGTCAAATTATAACATTGGTACTATCCTACTAAAATTACAAACCAGTAGTACCCCGCGGTTTTATCCGCGTATTTTCTGATTGCGTTATTTTCACAGAATTAAAATACCTAACCTGTTTGATATTACACACCACTATCTGTATATCTATGTACGAAATGTCTATCAAAACCTTTTAGTGGTTTTTGTTTGATAGAGTAACACACATAATTATTTACCTATATTTTTACAAACTTTTACACCTAAAATATTAGTAGGATGTCAAAGTTTGGATATTTGAATAACGGATTTTTGATAATTTGGAACGGCTGTATGAATCGGTTTGACATTCGGAACACGGTTGTATAGGCTCCTTTTTATCTCGGGAAAAGTACGGTGACGGAAATAACGCGAGGTAATTATAATCTATCAGCAGTTATAGAATACAAGCGTTTAGTCGCCGTGCACTCTACACCAGACAGATAAATCCACAAATAACTTGCGAGGCTCTCAATTCCCGAAGCTCTTCTATCAGCGCGAGTAGGTATCGTGCACGGCAATCACTTCCACTACAAATATTTGTATACTCAATACGCAAATCCAATAAAGGCTGTACCTGCTCACTCTCATTTCCTTGTGTAAAGGTGAAAGTTCACCGATATTTCGTTTTGTTGATTTATTTTTGCTGTTCAGTTTTTAACACAGCGGGTAGAGTTCGGGATATGAGGATGGCGTCTTCAGACCAATCCCTACTAATATTATAAATGCAAAAGTTACTCTGTCTGTTACGATTTGTTGTACTGAACCGAATTAAATAAAAAATAAGGACAGAGATCGTCTAGAACCTACAAAAGTATACATATTACTTTTTAATGGGGGAAATGGGTTGGATAGTGTTGAAATTTTGGATGAATGTTTGTGTGGAAGTTTCGACATTTTTGAAGTTATTTAGAAGATTCAAACTTATTTTTTAAGCTTTTGTAGTGTTAAGGACTCGCAGTTTGAAGGGCAATGTTTCCAGTGAAATTACTAGGCTTAGAGATAAAAAATAAATAACTGATAGTAATAACATCTGAAATGAAATGTATGTCATAATTCATAGCCGCGGGTAACGCGGACCGCAACTAGTTCGCTATGAAGAGGTCAGTTCGTTCGAGTACCAAAATGATTATGGCGGGAAAAATACATCCGTACCTATTTGGAGAATTATATTTCTTTGTGAACATCAAACGTTGGTAAACAAAAATAGAGGCTATGTATAGACAGTATCATAGTAGGATGTTGTTTAGGATTTATTCTTGTATTAAATAGGATTCACGGTGTCTGTTATTTAAAATCTCAGATGTATGGTATGGAGGCTCTATTGATGACGCGTCAGCTCAAATGGTGCGGTCATGTCTTGCGAATGGAAGACTATCGCTTGCCAAAAGCTGTTTTTTATTCGGTCTTGGCGAGTGCCAAGCGTAAGCCGGGAGGTCAGCATCTTCGGTACTAAGACCTGCTCAAGAGACATCTGAACGCCTGCGGCATAGATTTGGAGAGCTGAGAGGAGCTTGCCGCTCGTAGATCGTCGTGGCGGAACACCGTCCATAAGGGAGTCAAAGCGTTTGAGGAGTGTCGCCTGGTGGACCTCGACCATAAACGTCAAGCTCGGAAATCAAGAACTAAGCCTTCCTACAGCTATACCTGCATCGGGCTAACTATATTGTAATATTTGCGATCGAGTCTTCAAAACCATGTTTGGGTTTGCGAGCCACATTAGAGCTCCTGCTAAAACTAATAGCGAGTAGGTCACCGTCATCGAAATCGATGAGGAGGACTATGTTATAAGCTGCCTGATTTATGTTTCTACTGTCGGGACTCGAGGCCTTCTGTCCCTAGGAGAAAGTCAAGGCCAAAACCCAACACGCTGGTCAAACTCGGATTGACACATCTACCTACCTCGAGAAAATAGTATCGCGGAACACGTCTTACGATCTTTACTTTCATCGTTAAACCCAGCGGTGACGGCGTAGGTATCTCCACGTGGAAAAATACTTTCCTTTTTTCCCTGTAATTTCTCTAGAACCAATTCTCTTTTTAAACGGGAATAAAGTAAAAAAATATAATTAGAATAAGCGGCTAAATTGTGCTACTTCCCCAAATACACTCTGCAAAGGATCCAACAAAATCCTTCAATCTTGTTCTCTACGGCAGTCTAAGAAATATACCGCTAAAATAACACACCACATCAAAGAGTTGTCCAATAAACTGGACCATTTAATTACCCCGTCCTTAGTCGTGGGTTGCCAGCCTCTAAAAACAACAAACAACTCCTTACCAGAACCAATAACGCTGTAGGTCAAATTTCTTCGTAAGGTCATCGATGGGTAGATAAGGACCGATTCTTCGTCGCATTATTAAAAATGCTTCGGGGAATGTTTTAGTAAAAATATGTCAGGGTTAATCAAACAGCCTATATTAAGCCATAGTTACGGGACGTAGTTATCATTTTTACGGGTCGTGGGTTCGATATAATATATTTGTGTATAATATATTTGTGATGAATTGAAAGATTTGTGTTTGGGTGTTTTTATGTACTGTACAATTATTATGTATTTACAACTATATAAGTATTACAAATATATCAGCTATCTGGTCACCGTAGATACAAGCTTTGCTTTAGTTTGGGGTCAGTTGGTGTTGTGTATGAATCGTCCACCAAAATTTATTAATTTATTTTATTGTGATGAGGACAATAAACTTGATTTAGAAGTTATTCAAATATTGACTTAATATTAGTAGGATATATTTCTATCAATAATCACTTTATGATTAAATAATGTCAAACATTATATATTATGTCAAAATTTGGATACAATTAGAACAGGAAGAATTATATAGAATAGGTTTGGTATCGTCTGTTTCAGTGTCTCATATGAGCACTGTATCAATAAAAAAGGTATTGAGATTGCCAGCAACTACGCGGCTCAGCAGCTTGGTCCACTGCTGGACATAGCTCCTGTTATGTCTCACCACTCAACTCGATCATTAGCTTTTTGTTTCCCACTGTACATCAGACAGACGTTACCTGATCACTAGGTGTCCTACGATATGTTTGACGACTCGCCAATTCGCGGTCTTCGCATTCTAGGAATCTATTAATATTAAAGTTATTAAATAGTTTAAAGTCCCACATCGTGTCCCTGAACAGTACTTGTTTCTCTGCCTACGATGCAGATATGAAAAACTGACGCTTAACAACGTTGATCATATAATATTGACTCATTACGTATTTTTAGTTTTAATAAATTAGGTAATTGTGTTTTAGTCCGACTAGGGCGGCCCTCTTATAAACCGACCATCTTATGTACACAGTTAAGCAATAAATGATTCTGATTCCTCTACTTTGATAACCTTCATGATTCTCAATTGTTTTACAGGGTGACTCGGGCGGCCCTCTACTCTGCAAAGACCCTGATGATTCTTCGCGCTGGTACGTAGGGGGCATCGTGTCCTGGGGCATCAAGTGCGCCCACCCCCGACTGCCCGGGGTCTACGCGTACGTCCCTAAGTACATCCCCTGGATAGAGAAGCAAATAGAGCTATACAATGACGACAACGCCAAATCTGAAGATATATAAGGCTCGCGCGACGACGCCCTACGGCATGAAACTGGAGATCAGGGAAGGAGAGTAACTGAAGACAATAATCATATACAAACGGAGAGATTCCAAATATACTTATTTAGTTTAGTCTGCGAAGTGACTTAGTTTTTGACTCATATATTGGGTACCTAACTTTTACAAATCTAGAAGTACTTTTACTAATTTCAATGGCGAAACTAAGATTATGGTAAATTGAACAAAAAAGTGAAAACGAATATGGTTGTTACATGTTTTGATAAAATGATTTTTAAGATTTAAATCGAAGGCGATAAAATCGACATGAAATTAAAAGTAGGTATGCCCCTTATATCGACAACAAAAAAGTGCCATTACTGATTATTTCAGTACATTTAACCAAGACAATAAAATTATCATTAAGAATTAAAACATCCTTAGAAGTAACAAATGACTTGGAAAATAAGTAATTTTGCAGATATTTCTTAGAGTGGACAATAACTATTTAGATATCAAAAATCTTAGTTAGAGGAAACTTATTCGAAATAAGTGATCGTTATTAAACTAATAACGACGTGTAATATTTATTTAAACAACTTGGCAATGGTAACGAGAAATATGACAATTAAGAATCGTCATAATTGACATTTACTTGACAAATCTTAGACACAATAAAGTGGTATTTAATTGAAACAGTTTTCATGTAAAAAATATTATTAATAATGTTGCATTTTCGCATTTGAATTTATACTTCAATATTATATACACTCTAAAATACAGTTGAATAGTCCTAATAACATACTGTTCCAGCGAAGCGTATGTAATGTATTGTATATTGTATAACAATAAAGAAAAAGTGTACATATTTTGCAACATCATATTAATATTATTATACAAGCAACTGTTCCATCAACTATCTGGTCCCCATTATACAAGCGTTGCTTAGTTTAGGGCAAGATAGTGTTGGGTGATAAATAAATGTCTACCATTTTTTATGACTCACAGAAAAACAAAAATTTGACATATTAACTCGGTTTTGACATATCACTCGAGAATCGCGTGAAGTAAAATATTATGTAAAGCTGTGATACTACGAAACTTTAATATGGAATGTGGCGGCGGTAACGAGCTCCCGTTATCTGAATTGAATAAAACTTTTCGTGATCTCGATATATTTTTCTTCGAGATTAAAAAAAAATGAAACCTGAAAGTAACTTATAAGTCGCTTTGACAAGTGATGTAGGGTTCTCTAGCTTTAGCTATAACTTTTAGATGATTTTTCGTATTACTTATATCAATTTTATTTTATAATTTCTATTCAGTGTTACTAGAATCTAGTGGAACGTTAGATTTAAAATGTTTGTTTGATGTTTGGTGTTAGTAGTCATTAGAGAAAAGTGCTTTTATAGAATTAATGATAAGATTTTTTAAAATAATAACTAAAAAAATATACTTCGAAAAGTTAAGTTTTCAAAAAATATTAATATACGTGTACCTACTGACAATAAAATATATAACTAGTAATATAATTTATATGTTTGATTTGGAAATAACACATTATTGATATTACAAGATCACTAAAAATAATCTAACAATTATATGTATAAGAAAAAAGTGGTTTGAAATGTACGACAATAAACTGTGTCATTATAAGTATTAAAACGTTGTCTGTTTGACAACTAAATATACATTATTATTTACATAGTAGGTATACATGATTAAAAGTCGATGTTTTTTTCTCAATCGTTGCTAAAAAGTGACAATAATCTCGTAAAGTTTTGACAATACAATTATTATATTATACTTACTATATGTAAACCACTTGTAGTTTAACCTTAGAAAGTGAAGTTTCAAGCTGTATAATGTGGAGTTTTCTATTTGGAAAGCTCAGTTGTCTATTAGGTAATGAAGAAATTAGTGAAATAGCTTTAATAGTTTTAAGATCTCTTAAAATAGTTATAAAATGTAGTTAGACCATTATTAGGATAATTATTTGAAAACTTTTGTACTCACATTGTATAGTTGTACCTCTATGTATCAATAAACTATCTGTCATATCAATAAATAACTGTCCTCCCCCGCAAGATTATGTGGCCCCAGCCGAAGAGCTGGCCCCAGGTAGCAACCTAGCGTGGCCCACGTGGAAGTCACTAAACCGACTGCGGACCCAAGTGGGCCGCTGCAAAGTTAACATGGCGAAATGGGGATACTCTGACGCAAATAACATCCTGTGCGACTGTGGCGCCACTCAGACCATGCAGCACCTGCTGTCATGCCCGCGGTGTCCAACCAGCTGCACTAGAACCGACCTGATGGAGGCCTCGATACCAGGAGTCACAGTTGCGGAATACTGGGCAGCACAAATTTAAAAAAACACAAAAAAAACAACATCATCGACACGAAGAAGACGAAGAATAAATTATCAAATTATATTTGGTGCAATTCATGGTCTATGGTGAAGGATCGTTTCACGTTAGTAGTGAAATTTCAAATATACATATACATAACAGATACATAAGTTAAATCGTAGAAATGCATACGAATTATCGAAGAAACATGAACATTATTATACGAGTAAATTATGTACCTATGTTGTTGTTTTATGCATAATTATTTGTATATTAATAAGTTGCTAATGACCTACATTGTTTTTTTTTTTGTGGATGATGCTGATTTAACTTACTGTCTTTATCATATTGGCTGTTACAAAAAGAGACAGCATTGGTCTAAATTTGGTTTTAGAACATGACCCTATGTTAACGGAAAAAGTGACGCTCAAAACTTTAGGAAAATAGAATTTAAAAACAAATCTACTAAATTATTTTACATTAAACATGTGCCGCTTGCCTACTGTTACTTATTATTAACTTGTTCTTCTCATCGGACAAGAACCGTCTCTGTTACGGCTGAACTAAAGTGGGTTTGTTCCTGGTCCGTATCCAATTTAGTTAGACACCCACGTGTTTGATTTTGTTGACTAATACAATACTAAAGTTATACTATAAAAAGTATACTATATAAACATGAGAGTTTTTAATTATATTTTTTAAGTTGATTCGTGTTACCTTAAACTTTGCGACAATGAGTTTTTGATAAAGAAAAAAAACATTTATTTTTGAATTTGAATTTTATTCCTTAATACCAAGCGGCAGACTTAATACAGTCAATTATTAATCCACATTATAAATACTGAATTGAACCATGATTGTATTACATCACCTAAGCGTTTCACGGTTGTATCCATAAAACATCAAATATAATACATCCTATAATATACAAGCATTATGAAAAAAAACCTAAAGTGCCAATATTGAAACAACAAGAAAATGACAATATTTACGTTTATTTTTGCAATTCTTACTAGAGTTTTTGAAATTATATCACCACGTCAGGAAAGCACAGGTTCACCCTGTGTTATCCAGGGCTGGATTTAGATGTGTGGAGGCCCTGGGACATATGCCCCGGTTCCCATAAATCCGGCCCTCTTCTTATCTTTGCTAATTTAGTCTTATGCAGCGAATATCGTGATAGTCGTAAGAGTGTAGGTAACGGAAGTATGGTTGTCGACTTCTTATGAGTCTTTTTCAACTCGAGCTTTCTACTAGTATCTTTAAGATTTAGACTAGTCTGTAAATTTAACAATATATTTATTTGTTTCACTTTCTTACGTAGGGACTGATCTAGACAAATAACTAGCCTACCCAATACTACCAAAATACATTTACATAGTAAAATAAATCATGATGAGAATAGATTTATTAAAACTCTATTTTTACAATATAAAAGCAGACGTTAAATATATTTTCATACAGATTGCATAAAGTGTAAGTTAAATACTAAAACTTGCGTGACAATAAAATTTATAACGTATTAATAAATCTATTCCATGCCAAAATCATAATTAAGTAAAAGTAATAATTATTATCATGAATTAGTATTACTAGATCTACGCTTTAGCGTTGACTTATGATGATTGTGACCTCTACTTGTTTGCTTTGCCTGGTTATATTAATACATCTGTCAAATTTTATACACGTTACAGAATAAAATAGATCCAAATACAAATCAGAAAAAGATGCCAAATTATGAGGTTTACCTGTTTCATTAGTTACAAACTACTGTTGCAGTAGAAAAAGACAAACGCTGAGATTTATGTTCCCTTCATTGAGTTCAATCTAGGTTTGGTTAAGCGACATCTATATCTATGCTCCTAAATCATTTTCATCAGGTATGTACTTTTTATTTTGTATACAATGTTTGTCATGCCCAACGCGCAACTGTGAAAATGCAATAGCGCCTAGGTATATTGCAAAAAACTTTTCTAAAATCTTAAGATTGTGTTTCAATTTGTTTATCAACACCTATTTCTCAACATAATTATCATCAATTACTGCGTATTTGCCGCTGGAGTACCTACTTCTATTCAATCACACTTTTGTTATTTTTGACTTAATAATTGTATTATTTAACTAGATAGTAATAGGTAGTAATATAGCCGTCGTTTAACCAGAACGTTTACAAGAACTATTTAACACTTACTATACGTTTAAACAGGCCCACTTTATTTGAATTGTAAACATTTTTAATTAATGGTTTAGTCAAGTTTGGTTCAGTCCAACTTAAGATTTAGTCGCAGTCGGCGGTCAATTTTTTAAATGAGTGCGCGGCTGTGACGGCTTCCCGTTTGTCAATGCGAGCGGCGCCGGCGCATGCGCATCATTACTAAAGTTGGGCTGGACCGACCACACCACACGGCAATAACCTCCAAATTACCTAGAAATGTGTAATAACCACGTACCTATACATTTTACATTACTTTATAACATCTTCACGAGTATAGTGGCTTGCGATCCAATTTAGTAACAGTTTAGAGTGTCTGATACTTTTATACATAATGAATTGTTAATAACAAGGAAATGCATTGGTATTTGGCTTTATAGAACATGCGTATGGACTATGCATGTTCAGCTATTAATGTTTATACATAAAGGTGTTAGTTATACACGGTGTTTTATGTATATGTAATATGTATACTGTTGTAGATATAATTGCTGTTGAATATCTAAGTAGGAGAAATTGTTTCGTGTTCAGAGCATATCCTTTCAGAGTAAATCACTTGGACTTTTAGAATATTAAGATATACCGATTCTTAAAATTTGACCGGATTTTATAATCAAATTTAAAATTAGCCTGGATTTTGTATTCAAATTTTCGTGAAGTGAGTGAGAAGTGAAGATCTTTGTTTCTATGCACAAAAAAATAATAATAGGATAGTTTATGAAAAATAGTAATATGTTATCTTCGACAAATATTTGTTCACATTCATAACAGATTTATCTTCAAAACGAAATAAACGCTGAACTATTTTAGAACTCTCATTTGTTGCAGAAATTATCATATGTAGCACCATTACCTAGGCTAGGTATAAAATGGTAGGTACTATTATTGATATTTTTTTAAACTAGTAAGTACAAATACTACCAGAGCAGGACAAATTTTGTAATAGTTTGTATTCCGATTATTTATAGCCTTTTCATAAATTATTATTATTGACACATCACAAACTATCGTCACTTATATGAAAATTTGAATATAAAGTATGGCTTGTATATTCGTGAGTAAAGACAATAAAATTTGGGAATGTTTAGATCCAATCTTTATCTTGATTTGATCCTTGTTCGTATTTAAGTAAAATCCTATAAAACAACATTTAAGATTTTAAAGCTGTAGTTTGTTCAGCTTAGTGTAATAGCTGTTTTATATTTTTTTATCAATACTAATAAAGTCAAGCATTTCGTAAACTGGGACATACATGAAGGTTGTGTAATATATGTGTAGTGCGTACTTTGCGTCAATAGTAGTGAAACACGACCTATAAATGTTGATTGTTGTAGAGTAATATACTTATAATAGACAATAATAATTATTATTATGTACAATTATTTTTCGTTGTCATAGAAAAAAATGTATTATTAGATGAGAACCGGTTCTTAGAAAGATAGGTACATTTAAAATGTATTAGATGAGAACCGGTTCTTAGAAAGATAGGTACATTTAAAATCAGTACGATTTAAAATTTTTAAATAAATCAAAATTATATTAGTGAATTATATTATACACCATCATTAATATGTTATATGATCCATGAAAGCCCTCCTATTCTCTGTAGGTTTAGTTACGGCACTTTAGTAACTTGATATCATACTACCTAATACCTAAGGTACGTAGTACTTATACAGACTTTTCGTTGCAAAAAAAATTACAAGAAGTGATTTTTCATCTATTATGTTTATCCTGTCTAAAACTATTTTAAAAATTGATAATGATATCATAGTAGGATCTTTATCAGTTGACTAATGAAAATTCTAAAAAAGTCGCTGATATATACACCTACTATCCCATTTACTATTTTAGGGAAATGACAATAAAAATATGCAAAAGTCTTAATTTCTACGACAATAATTAAAAACAAAATGTCTGTGTCATGTAGTTTCTAGCTAAAACAATCGAATTGCCCCACACCACTCGACTTAGGTTTTCTCTCTTAATACAGCGAATTAATTACGAAACCAAGTTTTTAAACGAGTGAGGGAACCGTCCACCCCGAGTACATATTTTATATAACTTACCAGAGTTACGTTTGTGTGCGTGATCAATCGCTTTTTTCTTCGCGCGACTACTGTCAAACAAAAAAAAACGCGAAGTGTGCGTGCGATCAGCCCGCGTATAGCTAACTGTAACCTGTAACCATCTTTGACAATCCCATACACATATTGAATTTATGTTTCGATTCATCAAGTTATATTATCTACTTGTTGAAAAAAAATGCAAATAGGTAAACTAATTTTACTTTATTAATTTATAGGTTTAATAACAAAGAGTTAGATAAATGTGGGCTAGCAAATCATTGCATCTGTTAATCGTTAAAACATGACTGTGATGCTGAAAACTGAAGATTTTTTTAAACACGTTAAATACATTTTAATCATTTGATTTGTACCATAAAGTCATAAATGAGATATATTACTATGGATCTGAAAAAATATAAATAATAATTTTAGCCCTCTGTTATCACTCTTAATAAAATATTACTAATAATTAATTATATATTATATAAATTGTAGTCACGTAATAGAGACGCACAAAAAATCTACTATAAATGCCACTATTCTAGATGGTTCCGTTTTGATCATATCAAAATTAATTCATATATATTTATTTACCCTAGTTATAACTAATGGATGTTAAATGTGTAGAAGACAACATTGCTTTGCCTTGTCACCTTCTGCGTTTTGTACTCTATGACGCTTACGATGTTAGATTTCGAAATGAGGAAGAATTTTTACACTATAATAATAATAAAATAATAAATTATATTATATTTTCATATGAAAAAGTTGATTTGAGTATGCATTTACATTTTACACAACGCTAAGCGTTTGACGTCGGTCCTTAAAAAAATAAAACAAAAAATACAAGTTATGCATTAGACACATACCTTTGTAAATTAATTTCTGAAATTGGGTTAAAGATTTTTGTATATTGACATGAAAATGTAATTCTTCGTTGCATATTATTTTGGAGTATATATAAGAATTTGTAAATTAATTATAAGGAATAAAAAATAGTAGTCAAGAAAACATAATTTTTTATCATTGGGTGAATAAACCATGTCCTAAGTTCTAAGCTGTCGAAAATTTTTGTGTGAATTGAAAAAATGTTTAAATGTTAGCTGCTCTTGTTTATGTGAATTAAAATAGATTTAAAATAGATTTTCCGACATACTAACACTTTATTTGATCAAAACGAATATTTGATCTAAATAAAAATAGTTTGGAGGGAGAGCTGCACGAGTAATTTTAAATAAAAAAGCGTTTAAATTAATAAAACACTTGCCTCAGCAGTTTTGGCATCCATGGCCAAAAATAAATTATAAAAAATGCAGTTTTGGCGGGTAATTCATTTTCAAAATAGTTGAAGCCAACATTCATTGTACTCTGTATTCGCATTGGAAATAAATTACCCACATCAACGTCAGTTTTAGAACTATTTTAATGAACACTGAGTAACTGAGTAAGTACATACATAGACCTGTTTTCTTGTGTATTGTTTCCTAGTCGCGGTGTTTGTGTAGCTTTACTTTGTCCTTCGAGCTTGAAATAAAAATATTACAGAAAAATTGAAGTTTTCATAAATTAATATTGTAGTCTCATAAGATACACTCTTTGTTGCACTTACAAAGAAATAGGTACAAACTTAAGAAAAATTCATCGACGGCGATGGCGACTTTATCGTTAAGAGCGAACCATTCCTGGCAACCGACAGGACGTCTACTCGCTTTCAACGAAAAACGCAAAAGAAACTCGCGACTTTCCCACTCCGCTCCGGTTCTACTTCGATCCGTCGTTTCGTCCGTTAAAATGTTCTAAGCCTACTCTAATTAGAGTTAAAGTAGGTATCTACTCCAGAAATTACGTTTTTCGTAGAAAGAGTTTTTTTATTGATTACCTAGACGTCCAGGATTTTTGCGAATAACGACTGTCATCGTCATCTCCAGGCCGTCTACTTATTTGCCTATAAAAGTTTTGACATCTTAACGTTGTAAATTTTTAATAAACCATCTCAAAAGTTGTGCCCGTAATATTTCTGAGAGATGTGTTTCGATGACAGAACTAAGGTTCGGCACCACATACCTAGCGCCTATTTATCTGCAAGCAGAAGTGACAATGCGCTATATTGAATGATTTCAACTCTGTAGCTAGCTTGGTACCTAGTACAGGGCATATCTTAACTGGTAACACTTGGTGCCCAAAATATAGAGGCAGCCTATTTTGTGACCCACTGAATATAGGTAGGTACTACTGATTTGCGAAAGATAAAATAAAATTAAAAAATAATTAAATTATGATTTCCAATTTTATGTAGGTAGGTAGTTGTAGGTGTATCTACTAACTGAAATTTCTTTGTCTTGAAAATAAATGATAGTTACCTAAATGTATCATCTAGTTGCTAGTTGTCACGTAAAAAAACCTTATCTACGATGTTTTAATGTATAAACATTAAATAGCATATCTCATACTATTCAATTTTATTTCAAACTAGATGTCCGCCCCGGTGTTGCCCGTGGTACATTATATAGTACTCATCAGGATCCCGTACATATACAACGGTGAAAGAATGACTGAAATCGGTTCAGTCATTCCTGAGAATATCGCTTTCAAACAAAACACCTCTTCAGCTACCTGCTACGCCAACTGTCGGAAATCAAGTGGTATGTAATCTGTGATATTCAATGACGCAATCTGACACATGCTGTCATGTGTCATGTCAAAGCACGAAACGTTCGAAAACTCTCAAAATGGAATATTTTTCCCCGATTTTGTTACATTCTTGATTCATGCTCCGCTTCTATTAATAGTAGCGTTATTTTCTATAGCCTATAGCCTTCCTCGATAAATGGGCTATCTAATAGAAAAATAATCTTTCAATCCGGACCAGCACTTCCCGAGATCCTAGCGTTCAAACAAACAAACAAACTCTTCAGCTTTATAATAGTATAGATGAGAAACAAGTGTTTAATAAAACACAGAAGTAAATGAGTTAATATTTTACTATAGGATACAATAGTTACATTAATCAACAATAGGTATAAATAACTAGCTAGTTAACCGCTAACTAACGTGGTTACACTCCTGACTTAATACAGACAAATATATTCCAGTCTAAAATGAACTCTTTCTACAAGACCTTATAGAGTGCATTTTGGAATAATCTACTTCTGGAGAGAAGCGTTCATAGTAGATTGGTCGATCTCTACTGACGTGACCATGTACAAATAGATGGATTTGAAGACGACACTGTTGAAATGCAAAACCAGTTCCCAAAAGCTGCGATTTAGATTCTAGGCAATTTTAAAAAAGTAATGTGTTTATATCGCCATCATCACACTATTATGACAGGACATTCAGTATTAGGAATGACACAAAGAATAATTATTTATTCAGGTACTATTAATCTTTATTGAAGTATTCGTCAACAGCAAACCCAGTTATGGGCGGTTGTGAGTCACATGGCTCACAAGTCCAAGTTTTAGCACAATGCAATAATAGACCTTAAGAATTGTAGGTGTAGGAAAGCTCTTCTTATTTATGTGTAGGTCTTATTTATGAAACGTTTGCATTCAGATCTTATACTCTTAGACGATTTGCTTTAAATATTGTGCTAGCTTGATCAAGAGAGCTGCGCCACACTTAGGCTGCAGGCCCATGAACAAAATATATGGGTCAAATGAATCCCCAGGAGACCTATGTAGGATGATAGAAGGGTATAAAGTAATAAGATTCAGCACTATGCCGTCACTTGTAAGCTGTCCAAGTGCAGTTTGGGTTGCAACCTTCGATCATTTTTTTTGTCGCATGATTTTTTTACGGCATTGCGAAATAATGGAGGTATTGAAACTGTATGGAACCAATGCCGTACATATTATAATCAAATGACCAAATTTACTCTGTAAATCGTCGGAAAATCATGATTTTTTCTGACAAACTAATAATTACAATTTTAAAATTTATATTTTTTATAGTTTCAATACCTCCTCTAATCCATTATTCCGCAACGCCGTACAAAAATCATGCGACTAGGAGAAATTATCGAGGGTTAGAACCCCCTTCTTCAATTGCACTCTACAATTGCAGTTGGAAAGCTTAAAAGTGACGGCATAGTTATCACTTTATACCCTTCTATCATCCTACATAGATCTCCTGGTGGTTCATTTGACCCATACATTTTGTTCACGGGCCTGTAGTCTAACTTGTTTGTTGTGACTGCTCTTCTCAACTGAATTTTAAGATGGCGCATCACATCATTTTTGCAGTTAAGGTATTTATTGTGACATGGTAGTAGCGACAGAGACGAAATATCAGGTCCCTAACTACTCTCTTCACAGTACAACACCTATAGGTATATAATACCCCGTAAGGAGTGATTGATAGCCGTATAAATACTGATATATCAATAATAGCACAAAAATATATTACAAAATTATTTATTGATACGCAATAAAAATATGAAGAATCGCACGATAAATACAAATGGTAAAATTACAATTAATAATTAAGTAATTTCAAAGGTGTCGTCTCCAAATACCACACAATTCGATCCGTAGAACGAACAAACACAAGCAAATGCAAATGTAGATATTATCTATTACTGGCGTGGCGTGGATCACAACATTAAATTACGAGGCAATCAAAATACAAATCCAGGTACATCAACTAATCTCATGTTATATACCTCTAACAGTAATTTGACGAATCACATGACTATGGTAGGTACAAACCATTTATGAATGGATCATGGCTACTTTACTTTGCTTTTCAACATTTCGTACTGAAAACGACCTCAGTTCGTTCTAAGTACGTACTATAAAGTACGATAATGTAACAGGTGCCCAAATCGAAAAAGAACAATCGACCTTACTCTTTTAAACTTCTGCTGTCAAACAGTTTTAAGCTATTACGATTGTTTACAACAGTGTTATCATGAATACCGGGAACTCTTTCCAGAAAATAATTGCTTTATAATAATTTGCCTACTGGGGAGAGGCTTCTGCCCTACGGTCAGATAGCCTAATTTACGGCTTTTGGTGATCCAGTTTTTATCGTGCGATTGGTGTTCGTCACACCATTTACGTCTGTATCGAACCACCTCTCTACCGCTTCACTAAATCGGGCTTTGTTATTGCTGTCTCTATAATTAAAAGTGAAAAGAAAAGAGGGCAAATTAAAGCTATGACCGTTTTAGTCAGTGGGTAGACCGGAGGTCGTTTAGTTGGATTTGACCGCAATTTAAAGTGACTTATACTCATTTGTTTCCCAATCATATTCACGATAATGATGTTCTATTGTCAACCAGTTTTGAGAACAAAGTTTACTAAGTTATAAATAAATCGAATAGTTTAAAAAACTAAACAACACGCTTTTAGCACGCACTACAAATTACCAAAGTATTCCATTCAGCAAACCCTTTCATTTAATACCCATATCATGGGGGTGCACTTCAAAAAGCCAATCCGCCATCTTGGGATGTCCGCCATGTTGGATTTATGTCACGTGACAATTTTTTTCGTATTCCTGACAGCAAACCTTTTCATTTGATACCCATATCATGAGGGTGGATTTAAACAGCCAGTTTGGCATCTTGGAGAGGCCGCCAGCCACATTGGATTAGTAATGACGTTTCTTAGCTAGTCTTGTCATCAGAACTCAGAGCGTGTGCAAAATTCCATCCTAATCGAAGACCGGGAAGTGGATCAAATTAAGATTCCAAGATTTTCTCACATATAAGTAACGTGAAGGGAGGTATATTGGTGCTTTAGGTAAGTAGATGATACATATTAAACGGACTACCACACAGTACCCTATGCAAGGAAATTTCAAGAGACAGCGCTATCGAGTTGATATGAGTGTGAGAAGAGGCAATAGCGCTGTCTCTTCAAATTTCCTCGCATAGGGGGACTGTGTGGTATTCCGTTTAAAATAATGTCACCTACTTACCTAAATCACCAATATACCTCCCCTTCACCCTACATAGTTATTTACAAGTGAAGGCAATAAAAGCGTGTTAAAATGACAAATTCATTGGCAACCAATTTCTGTCTGGGGACAATCTTGTAATTTTCCTCAATAAATGTGATATTACAAGTAGTTTATTGACGAAGACAACGCGTCTTTTTAGATTTCGGCACCTGTTTTTGATGTAGACGGTAAGGCAATATTGTTTTTCGTGCGATATTTGGTATACATTTTGACATATTTATAAATTTACAATGGGTACGTAATTTATACGTCTAGATACGTATTTCCTGGATGTAAATGATAAGATTGTGATTGAGAGTAGTGCACAAGCTGGGGCAGACACAACATCCATGTTCAGTCTTGAGTAATATTCCTCTAAATTGACTAACGAGTTAATCGACCCGTAATTCATATACCGCGATGTATTGACAGAAAAGTTCCTTCCGATTTCTATATTCGTACATATTAATAATGATAAATGAGTAATATATATTAATAATAAAAGTGTATAATAATTATTTTAATATTAATAATAAATGATTACTTATGATAATACATTATTATTTTAAAATATAATATGATTTACTTGCACAAGCTATTAATATGGAAATAATTTTGAAAATTCATTGGGGAAATAAAGTACCTATTTAGTTTAACTGTTGCATTATTTGAAACGTTTTTTTTTTGTTTTTCAGAAATATGTTGGTTTTATCATAAATTATAGTATTTAATTACGTTTTCCTAATAATAATGAATATAAACGGACTTCATAATATAAACTATTATATTATTAGAAAGAGAAACGGCAAGGGGGAAGAATTAAAACTACTATTACATTATACTTGGAATAATTAAGCTCAAATACATTGGACCTACGAGTTGCATGCTAGGAACTTTTCCCTCAACACTCAGTACACACGTGCGCCATACAAATACGATCCTTACAACGTTGTGATAAATACTACTATTCGATACACAACACACGCGACTAAGAAGTCCCAATATCATACAATATTATCATTCGTAACTTTTAGCACGACATAAATATTCGATAAGATTTAGAATATAATCACGTTTCAGAGAATATAAATTAACATAAATCAGTCTAAATAAAGACTCGGAAATATACAAAGAGCAATATAAGAAGCATAGCTTGGAGACATAGCTATAAATACTACTAAAGTTTTCCAAGTCAAACATTTGATTTAAAACTATTTTGAAGAATCAAAAACAACGCAGCAACAATTTAATAGGGTTTGCAGATTTGCTATAACTACAGAATGTAACTAATTAGTTTATTTTTCATTAAATAAATCCAATTTTGTCACACCCCCATGAAAACAAGAAAATATGGGGTTTTCACAAGGCACCTGTATTAACCGAAAGTGGGGCTTTATACACAATATTATGGAAAACTTACTATGGCACTGAATTTGAAATCGCAAGAAGTTGTGCTCGTCAAAAATAGGACAAAATTATGAGCATTACTAATCACTTTCTGGTTAGTATAGGCGTTGGGTAACCCCGCTATATGTTTCTAACAAACAATATATATTTATATACGCGTAATAAGTACAATCAAGAATATTCTAAGACCCGTACACTAACGCATTTCATATTTTTACAAGTCAATACTTCATAGTTATACAAAATTATACATAGAATTTAGAACCGTTAAAAACACTATTAGATAATAATTAATAATAACTTCACAAGTCTTAAACAAGTTAAAAATAGATTACATAATACTTTCGATAGAATTTCATAGCCTCTACAACTAAATATGCTTAGTAAAATACTTATAACTTTAAAAACTTACTAATGAATGAAATATCCACACATAGGGACTGTAAACACTGCCAAATATCAATCATTTCGAAAAAAAAAAAAAAGGCCAAGCTACTTGCTAAAGACGGTAGTGCAGTTGACTAGTACATCATCAACACCATAACTTGCTTATTCCATTCTATGAAAAAATACATCCTGGACAACAAATTGTTTTATGACTTTGGCGTTTTTTAAATGTGTCAATAATGATCTTGTTCTCCTTGTGAGAGATGTACAGATGTAGTCTGTCTCTCTGTCTGTCTGTCTGTCGGATGTCTCAGCTGTGGGAACTTTAAATGGATAGACGCTTTATACTATGTTTCTTCGTCGATGGTGCATGCAAGTGATCTCAAATCGATATTTGAGATACATATTTTCCTCTTCTTCTCCTTATCCAAGAAATGTGTAAAAAAAAGATAATTGTAATGACAAAGATCACGGACCCCTGAGTCTGTGGAGTGACCAATTTAAATAAAATAAAAAAGATACATTTTGCAAAGATATCTTACGCAATGGCATTAATCGTGATTATTTAAGTTTTGTATAAATTATAAACAGCGTAATTTTTCGTAGAATCGAAAAGATTTGGTTCTAATTTTACGATGCGATCGAAATATTTAGGATGCTGATGCGGCTGCCTCGTTTTTGTAGCGCATCGCAGATGTTCGCGGAGGCGCGTACGGACGACTTTCATGCGGTAATTCGTAAAAAAAGTCGCTTCCATACGGCGGCGGGCTCGAGGCGGCTCTAACGGTATCCTTCAAATGATGGTGTCGCGTATGGACTGTCCCATCCAGTACAGGTGGATGAGAGTGTTGATGGGCGAAACACTGTAGGACTACCGTGTGGATGAGCATGTCGGTCACCCGAAAACTTTTAATGTTTGTATTGTGTTGTTATTTGTTTTGTCAAAATTGTTAGTTATTTAATATTATTATCACATATTCATTTATTTTCTTATTTTTTAAGTTTTTTACAATAGATATTAAAAATAAACAAAGATCATAAAAAACTTAAAAACTAGAATGCCGCCTGCAGCGGGGCAGAGCCCAAGCTACTGGTGGTTAAGGCTGCAGAGACAGAAACCTCCTGACTATGCGTGCCGTATCCAAAACGACTGCCTTTTGTATCTGAGCTTTGACCCAATCGTCTAACGAAAGCCTCTTAAGATATTATTATTATTATTATTTTTTGGACATCATTTTAATTTTTAATTTATATATATTTTTTTTTTTTTTGATATGGAATGTAATTTCTGAAATAAATGATTGAATTGAATTGAATTGAATTGAAAAAGCAGACGAAAGAGTAAAATAAAACGCATACTCTAAGGAAACTATTGTATAAAAACAATTTAAATGAAATTGAATTTTGGCAGTATTCCCCACTCTCAGTTTCGTGATTTTAAATATGTTTCGTACATCTCATTCATCCTATAAATTAACTATCAATGTACGAATAATAAATCGATAACTTATCTAACCCTACGTACATATGCATTTGACAGTCTGGTTTCGACGATCAATCCAACAATAGCTTTTTAGGACCTTTTTAAAAACACATTCGATAGCAAAAAATAGTATGGCAACTGGAACTTGAGTATCACAGAAGCCGGTGTAAATATGGAACATCTTATGGCACAGAACCTCTATAAGTTCTGTCCAGTCCTATGATTGGAAACGATTTTGTCGTGTGGCGTTGGTCCATCCAAGAACCAGTGATAATTTTGACCAGACCGCCTAATGCACATCCACCTCAATGTAAATATTCAGAGCAACAGTTGCATCCGGCATTAAGATAAAATATGGAGTAATATTCAACAAATAAATATAATTCTTTATTCTGAGACGAGACGTGACACGTCGACATTAAAATTCCACTTAACCTTAATGATATGAAGCAAGCGCAAATGTTGCTGAGTTTATAGGCCAAAACACAGAGCGAAGCAAACACACACGGCGAGGTAGAGCCCGCGCCATCATTCAAGTATTCTGTCGAAATCGTTGAATATGTTACTTCGATACAATTGGTTTCGTTTTTCATTGCAGACTACGACAGTGGCGCCTGTCATTAAAAGTCACTGAGTGATGACGCGGAATCTACGTATTTATTTCGGACTTCGTGCTACCCAAAACATCGGCTTATATGATTGTTTTACAAAAAAAAACCGGTAGCAACATTATTACATAAATCTATTTTTTTCTCTACCGCTTCGCTGCTCAGTGTTGCCAGCCTCAAGCGACGTAAATAAATACAGAACTCTCAATTGCAATACTCTTATCAACGTCGCTGCAGAATTGACACGAGTATTTGTAAATAATGATTTTGAACGAAATTCTATGAACTTCTAAAATATGAATCTAGTAATAATTGACAATCTTTGGATAATAGACATAGATGGAGTAATTATAATATAACTGCATTACACAGAATATTTCCCAAGGCCCTTCACATATTTATATTGCGACATCATTATAAAGTGTTGACTGACGCCGCTGGTGACACGAGAGCGGGCTCATTCCTCAAGCAGATAATATATTTGGATACTGAGGCCAGCGTCCCACTGCCATGTTTCACTTCGACTTAAGCTCAATTTTGTTCTTAAACTCAACTTTCTTGACGTTAGATACGTCGAAAATGTCTATGTTGTACTCAAAAGTTTTACAAGTCTTTAAGAGAATAAATAGGTCTTTAAATTGTCAAAACAATCGAGTGACAACATAATCGAAGTTACAGTTGGGTGTTGCAGCTTCATAACTGTAATCTCTATCTTGAATTCAATTACAGCATTGGAGAACTAAAAGATTCAAGAAATAGACAACAATAACACTAGACTATGAGGCATCGCGCGCAGCGAGACGGAAGCGCCGCCATTACGTAGTTATGTTACTGCCTATCGAAATTTCCACTTAGGTAGGTAGCTTTTTAGCTTGCGTAGTTTTGAGTAAATGTCTCGAATACGGCGATTAGCCATCTTGCCACCAACTGCTTCATTTGCAATGTTTTTAAATACTTGTAAGTTTCAGTTGGATTCGTTTCAGTTGATTGCTTTTAGAATTCGTTTGAAGGACGAACAAAATGTAAAATATTTCAACGTAGAGATACGTTTTCTCCTCCGACTTTTGCTATTTTAATGGCTGGCTGGTAGTTCACGACAAGGAAATAGGAGGTAACTTATGAAAAGGAATGCGCTTACTCTTGTCTTCATATCTCTTGTAAGGTACATATTTATTCAATTAATATGAAGAAAATATTCGTCAAACACTTTATCTGTGAAGAACCTCAATAATCAGCGACATTGACTTAAGTATTCTACCCCCTCCCCCTCACACACCACACACACATCAGTACTAATTACTGTCCCCAATAGAGCTACGCGATCGTATAGTAAACTTGCATTTTCTACATTATATTTAAAATAATAAATTATTTCTGATACGACGAGCGCAGATACTTACAATTTATTTTTCTTGATTATGTTTGTGTCTATTTTTGTTGGGTTATGGATATATTTAAATTACTGTCGACTAAACATAGCCAAGTACACCATTGACCCAAAACATCTTACAAGCGATATAGCATGGGAAATAGGCAAGCCTGACGGGCACTTTCGGACAAGGGTCGGACCAGATTCAGCTGAGTTAAATTTATATTTCAGTTAGGTTTAGTCGACAGATTTTATACATTTTTTTACCAGTTTTTTAAGAAATAGTTCTCGATAATTTCTGTTACACGATATATGACGAATCTTTGGTTTAGTGATGAGTATTTAACGTTATTGGATATGTTAATATGATAACGTAGCGTCGTTTCAACGCAAGCAGCAACGTTATTTTATGAGTTATTTTTTTACAACGCGTACTAATTTTTGGTTTGGTTGCATTACTTGACATTGACCAAATATTTAAACAGTTTTCGAGCTATGACATGTTTGGAATGCAGCGGTAAATTCTATGCGTTTATAATAAGAAAAAAAACTAAGTTCATCACAATAAATCAAATATAACTACGTAGACTGTAATTAATACTCAAGAGAATGTTTACGTAGTTTGTTAATGATGACAAAGACTGCTGGACGTAGACTCGTTACGTCTCCAGTGTGAAGTGTTGAGGCACAGTATAAAGAAATAATACCAGTAGTTCATGGGCTTTGATCTTGGAAGAAACGCTGATAATGCCTAGATGAAATATATAAAAACTGAAAACTGAACGCGCTCACGAAATATGAATCATTCATATGTTGGCAATGGCGAGAGCGCGCTTCCCGCATCTCGCCTCCCACGATTGCCTTTTCTGTAACGCCTTCGTTGAAAAGTCACATTCTTAATTTAAACGCATAATAGGATTTACTTCACAGAAGCAAACTCATTTACATTAACGTTGCCACTCCGTTATGTCTCGACGCTAATTCTGCCGTTTTAGCAGTAGACACATTTGACAATATTGATGATAAAGCTACCAACTTTCGCTGACAATACCCTTAATTCTTACTATACTATCCATTCTAATGTGATGATTTTTACAAACTGATTTTTCAGGCCGATTTCGCCCCCGGCGACTGTCTTGAAAACGTTATTTTACTTCAAGCGTTATTTAGCAAAATAACGTTATACATAATAACTTACGATTGATGAAAAGTGAACTTAGCAATGAGGCATTTCTAGAATAAAAAAAATAGTTCCGTTCTACGCTCTAGATGGCGGTAGTGGTTTTTATTAAAACATATTGAAACGAGTTTTTCATTTCATTTTATGCAATATGTACAAAAAAAAATCACGTCTCCAATGATCATTTTTGACGTGTTGACATGATGGTTCATAAAGGTAAAGAAATGACATAAACGTTATGGGATAGTTAAAAAGAAAATTTCGGTTATAATAATCTGTAGGTTATAAGATATCCGTAATTTGTCAAAATGTACGTCAATCAGCCCAATTGACATTTACAGATCCTTAGATTTGAACATCAAAAAAAGATACTTATGCCATTTTTTATGAGCCATCTATCAAATTTTTAGAACTATTTTTTTTTACCGACCCCTCGTGTTATTTAAATCTTCCATTGCACTCTCAATACATTCACTCGAATCGATTACCACGCGTCACGTTAACAATACAGCGCTTACACACAAAATAACTACTTTTAAAAAGTTAATAATTATTATTTGTCGATTTTTTGTAAGTATAGTATTTTAAAACGAAATTTAGATTTAAGAGAAAGCGAGAATATACATAAGGTTAAGGAAGACGAGGGTACAAAGTTTGCTAGCGGTGCCCGTTGATAAAATTCGTGGACCAAGTACGAAAACAGAGCGAGAAAGTAATCTTCGCGTAACACGAGGACATGTAAGGAATTATAGTTTTAAAGCTTTCGCGATTGGAAATCATATTGTAAACATAAAAAGGACTTGCTTGAAGTGCAAATATACGAACTTTCATCAGCATTAAATAACGGTGTGTACCAATAATGCCAGCATTCGAGGTCATATTATGACATCCGCCAACTAGCAATTTACCAACGTGGTGGATTATGGCCTTGAAGTCCTTGTGGGAAAAGGCGCCGTCCTAAAAGTCCTAACAGCTGGAATTTTTTTACGCCGATATTTTTTTATATAGGAATTGACGAGACGAGCAGGTCATGTGCCTGATGGTAAGCAACATGCCTCCATGCCATATTTTGGTCGCGTTACAACCAAAGTCACGACGGACACGAGAAGACTGTCGGAATCCTGTCGTTTCGTACCAAATTGAGGGGATCGTTTAAACTTTAATATTTTATTTACCGCACACGCAATTACTTTCTCACTAAGTGTTCTTTTTCTTCTTTTCTTGTTTCTTTTTTTTTCATTCCTGGCCCACGACACAGCTCGCGGTACGAAACAAGTCCAATGTTTTATTTAGCAATCATTTGAATTGCATGAAAACACTTCTTTTGTAAAGTTGTTTTTATAATTTGATCATTAAACTAGTGTTAACACACTTCGGTACGTAAAGAAAAACAAATCTATGCTGGTTAAAAAATAAATTGAGTTTTGTTCCTTTTCTTTCTTTTTACAACTCAGTCTTTATTTATTTTTTTTACAACTGAGTTTAACCCCAACAACATTGTAACACTATTCCGCCATTCAAATGACATCATGGAAGCGAAAATTATTTTTTATATTTGGAAACTCTATAACTGAATATAAAACTAAAAACGTCTTAAAATTAAGCAATTAGTATCTTTTTAAATAAATACACGAGTATATCACGTTTGATGTAGTCAGTTAGAGTCAGTCAGTCAGAGTTACCCGTGTATTTATTGAAAACGTGTAATAACTACGTTGATTTTCATACTATCATCATCATCATCAGCCTATCTTAGTCCACTGCTGGACATAGGCCTCTCCCATGGCTCGCCACTCAGCCCTATCCTCAGCTGTACGTCTCCATCCACTGCCTGCTGTCTTCCGTATATCGTCACTCCATCTAGTCTCAGGGTGTCCTACACTACGTTTGCCGATTCGTGGTCTCCACTCCAGAACACGTCTACTCCAACGGTTATCGGTTCTGCGACAGATATGACCGGCCCATTGCCACTTCAGTTTGCTAATGCGTTGAACTATGTCGGTTACCTTAGTTCTCTGACGGATCACTTCGTTCCGAATACGATCCCTCAGAGAAACTCCAAGCATAGCTCTCTCCATAGCTCGCTGCGCGACTTTAAATTTGTGGACCGCTTTGACTGTCAGTGTCCAAGTTTCGGCACCGTAGGTCATGACAGGTAGGACACACTGATTAAAGATTTTCATACTATAATTAATTACTATTATATTAAGACTAATGTCTTTACCTGAAAAAATCTAAAAAATAATAAAACTTTACGTACCGACATGTTAATTTGTTTTATTTTTTTGTAAGTGTAAATTTTTACTTTGACTTTTTTCGTAACGTAAACTGTCAAATATGTGATTAAAATTTAAGAGTAAAAAGAATTGCGGCTAAATCGACTACTATACAAGGAAATATCCCTGGTTTACCCTTATTACATTGTTACCGACAAAAGTCAAAATGTCTTTAACGCCTACTGGTGAGTTCTAGATAAAATTGGGATAACGACAGCCATCACAAACCACTGATATAGGGAACTACTGACTGAATTAGCAGATTGTTTAAAGTTTAATATAAATAAAGTTTGTTTGCGTTAATATGATCTAACAAACATAGTTGTAGTATTGTTTGTGAGCTAAATAAATTTGATGCATTCGTGATTTCAACAGATTATCATACTTTACTTATTACTTTACAATGATCGAGACTTCGTTACGATCTATTTTTTTTTTACCTCTCAATATTTTGACGCCAAAGTCACGACCTATCAGAAAAGTAATGTAAGTCATAAAAAGTAAAAAAGTTGGTATAGGAAGAGCCTACAAAATAGTGCCTATTATAGCGTGGTGCATTATGATATTGACTCTATATTCTATAGAATAAGCCCGAGGACCCATCATTAGGGTTTTAAAGACTGTTTGTAGTGTTTATGCCACATGAAGTTAATTTTAAATTTTACCTAAAACTCACTTCGCATACTATTTATTTATTACGTTATATCCTTCGAAACTAAACAGTAGTTCCAATAGCGTTACAAAGTACATCTACATTCCTATATCGACTTTTGACGGTAAAATAACTAATCGCCAGAGCATTATGACCCTTACAATAACAGTGGTAAGATTCAAAAATAGATTCTATAGGAAGTAACAGGAGATCGTAAGTCTTTTACATTCGCTGTTTCGGTTCTCGAACAAATAGGCCTAGGAACTTAGGGTTCATACAATTGAGCTAATTAGTCTGATTTTATTGAGATTCATATACATTTTCAACCTTATTTATTGGACTTAAGGTTTAAACGGACAAAGCAAAATCAACTATAAATTTTTACTTGTTATTTTTCCTTGTAAAAAAGCTGTCCATATCACGTAAGGTCCGATCTCACAGCGATGACTACAGAGTAAAACGAACCGTATCGCAATGTCCGTAAGTTAGTTGTTCGCGTGCTGGATGGAAGCGAGGAAGGCGGGGTCCACTGACGCCACCTTGGCCGTCAAGAACGCATGCATACAGAACAGCAGGCTTTGTAGGATCTGACACTCCAACTCCTGAAACAGATAAGACATAAGCACATTTAATAAACCCATATTTTATGTCCAACTAATACTATATAAGCAAAGGTTTGGTTGTTTATAAGTTGGATGCTAGTTGCTCAATCACAACGCAATACTTAAAGGTATCGGTTCACGCGGAGAACTCGACAGGAGACCGCGACAGGCACTTGATATTATGGAATTGTATAAGCGCCAGTTCGTGCGGAGACCGCGACCGGAGACCACGACGGGCACTTAACATTATGGAATAGGGATGTTAACAATTTTTCGGAACTGCTTTTATTTTGAAGTTTGACGCATGTTTACCGTAATAAATAACATTTTATTTCAAAATATTTGTATTTTCGATGAGTAAATATGCAATATTAGACTAATTTTGAATTTAACGACTAAAACACTAACGACTGACATGACGTCACTAGTCGCAAAACATTGTTCGCGATTCATGACTGTATATCCAGTTTATGTGTTTTCTTATCATTAGTTGAATACAAACAATCAAAATCGTCGTCGCAAACTATAATAAAAATGCAGAAAAGTAAACAGTTTAGTCAGCTATCAACAGCTTGTTTTGCGACTAGTGACGTAATAATTCATAGTGGTGTTTCCAGTCACGTGACAACAGATTAAAAATATAGCATTTAAAATCATTTATAATAAATTTATTACGTAATATTAAATTATAATAGTGTGTTTTTCGATATTCTATTAATGCAAACTATCATAAATTCAATATTAAACATTAACTTGTGATTAGTGTTAACATCCCTATTATATTGTGCCTGTCGCGGTCTCTGTTCGCGATCTCCGGTCGCGGTCTCGTGTCGCGGTCTCAGCGCGAACTTGTACCTTTTAATAGATTAGTTTAGTATTTGGACCATGGATTACAATCTAGAGCTAGAAATCTAAACACATTAAAATCTTCAAAAGCCTTTCCGAGCGCTTGGCCAACGCGACGCGTGACCAAAATGCTGGCGTTTATTTGGCCCAACGTATAAGCATTGCCATTCAGCGTGCTAATGCCGCCAGCATGCTGAGTACGCTTCCCATTGGTAGTGGGCTTGAAGATCTTGATTATCTGTAGACCTACAGTGGTCTATGGATAATTCAGGTGTGCTTAGTGTAAGTAGTTATGTAGGTTTGTAGTGTAGTGTAGTTCTTATTGTATTTTAGTTTTGTTAATAAACACATTTGCTACTGTACACTGCGGGAAAACAAACGGAACGAGAACTACGCGAGAGAAACCGCGGTGCAAATCTAGCAATACATAAATGAGAAAGTCCCAATGTTTGGTGCTCAAACATGTCGGAACAGATTTTAGTCTGGAATAGCACATGGGCTAGACGTTTTATCACGGGAAGATAACCGGAACGGGGAATACAATCGTAAATAGATACGAATGATATTTATTCTGAAACAGAACAAATACATATTTGAATTCATCACACAAGTATTTGTCCTATGTGGCAATCGAGTCCACGACGACTTGGCCGGCACTTCCTACTGGAGCACAGGCCCGTGAACAAAATTTATGGGTCATATGATACAGCAGGAGACCTATGTAGGATGATAGAAGGGTATAAAATAATAGGATTCAGCACCATGCCGGCATTTGAAAGCTGTTCAACTGAAAGCAAATTGAAGAGGGGGGGTTCCAACCCTCGCTCTTTCCTTCGTGTCGCATGATATTTGTACGGCATGGCGGAATAATGGATTAGTACAGGTATTGTCCTGCTGTATCATATGACCCATAAATTTTGTTCACGGGCCTGTGCTCCAGTAGGAAGTGCCTGCCAAGTCGTCGTGGACTCGATTCCCACATAGGACAAATACTTTTGTAATGAATTCATATACGTATTTGTTCTGTGTGTGTTGTGTTTTGTAGTCTATAACAACTGGGTCACAAGATCAGTAAATGATCTATCTAACACTTACTTTCGTTTCGATGACCTTCGTCTCAGAGTCTTGGAAGTGCAGCTTCAGTTTAGATTTCCCCGTCGTCGCTCGACCCTCTCAGTTGAGAAAACCTGCAAACAGATATGTACGTTAATTACTTAAATACTACGTATAAGTATATTAATAAGAAACTAATGCAACTAACTTATTAAGGATAAGTACTAATAAAACTAACAAATAAGTTTTTAAGATATGAAATAAAATGTATAGGTCTAAGGCTTAAATAAATAAAAATATTATATAATACGTTAGTTATTTAGTGTGACGGGACGAGCAGCAGGTCTACTACGAAGTCCGAAACACGATATATCGGCCGAAGTTATGGACGTGTTATACCACGAAACACAATCGGTCGGTTGATCTGATCGGGCGTTTCGTTCATCCCGACCGACACTGGTTTGACAGTTTTGTGTCATCAACCGATCGGATTGTGTTTCGTGGTATAAAACGTCCATAACTTCGGCCGATATATCGTTTATCGGACTTCGTAGTAGACCTGCTGGTCGTGTACCTAATGGTACACAACATGCCTGCCCATATCAGCAGTGACACGCAGCTATTGGAACATAAAGATTCCAAATCATTACCTAGCACTGCAGTGCGCTCGTCACCCAGACCCAGACTTCAAAGTCTTAATCATCGCCGCAAAATCGCTAGTTTATCGGTTTTTTTATCGGATACACTTCGTAGAGTGTGCAACTGATCTGCATGATCTAATACCTCATTGCCCTTTCTTCTGTCGGACTTCTCGTTCCACAAAAGGGTTACATCGTTGCATGGTTGATGTTCCAAAAACGCGAACGAAGAGATTTGACTCCACGTTTAAGAACGTCTCGATAACCTAGACGTTGCGTTGCCTGAGTGGGTTTTCCCCAATGTTTACAATCTTGGTGTCTTCAAATCGAGAGTGAATCGGTTTCTTCTAGGTAAACACGCTCCATCGTAGATCGCATCAACGCTTAACATCAGGTGAGATAGTTAAAAAAAAACTTTCTCTGGATACATTGCCCTTCAAACGGGAACACGATTGATATTTTCAAATTATTGTTTGGTGGTACAATAACTGCCAAAGGTGTGGTACTATGCCAGGCGGACTCTGCAAATAGTCCTACCACTATTACACTTTCAACCTTATAGCGCTAGAGACGAAGGTCTAGAATGGAATACCGTGCACGTACCTATACGCCCAGACAGGCTGCGCGCCCGGCGTGCCCTCGCTGAGAGAGAAGCCCGCCGCCCAGTCCAGCGTGAGCCCCGCCGCGCGCCCCCCGCGTGCACCACCGTGAAGGTCTTCTTCTGTTGGACAAGGAACATCAATTTATTGATAACAGTTGTCACAATACAGAGTCATATTACTACTTGCCAACAATGTGTAGCTTATTTAGTTTTCCACATTACATTAGTTTTTAAAACTATTAAATAATTAGAATATTTGATTACAACTTAAAATTAAAGTTACCTGGTTGACCGAGCTTTGCTCGGTTTAAATGCGTTTATAAATGGCTCTAAGTAAAAAAATCTCAGAAAAAAAAGAACAAAAAGAAAAGACCCGATTGTAACCATCAGGATTCGAACCGGGACATGTTGACTCCGAGGGCAAGCATACTCCGTCTGAGCCATTTAGACTTAAAGAACAGTGGCGAAATAAGTTATCGTATTCTAATGACATTGTAGGAGTTTTTCATTGTCTAAAAACGCGCATAAAATTATGTTTAAAAAAAAAAATCTAGCTAGATCGATTTATTGTCCCCAAAACCCCCTGTATACATAATTTCATGAAAATCTACCTATATACCTACAAGAATTGGTCGTTTAAAGGTATAAGATAATATAAAAATGTTTAATAATAAATGATGTATATACAAGAACAAAAATAAAAATTTTGATTAACCCCCGACTACCTCAGATTTGTTATCTGTATAACATTCTACTAGTCAAGCCCTTTCATTTGATACCCATATTGAGGCAGTAGTGAAAAAAATAATGTAATTCGCCATTTTGTGGTGGCGGCCCCTCTTGGATTTGAAATTTGTTATAGTGTATAGTATTCTACTAGTCAAGCCCTTTCATTTGATACCCATATTGAGGTAGGTTGTGAAGAAATATTTTGTCCGCCATTTTGTGGAGGCGGCCATCTTGAATCGATATTAACCAAACATAGCTAAGAACATCCGCAAATAAAAAAAACCGCATCGAAATCGGCCCATCCGTTAGAGCTCTACGGTGCCACAGACAGACACACACACAGATAGACAGACATCGACGTCAAACTTATAACACCCCTTTTTTTGGTCGGCGGTTAAAAATACCAATTTCAAAACTAAAATAGTATTCAAACATAAAAATACAATTTCAAATAACATTTGTTACGAATTCGTCATCGTGGGTTAGTGCCGGAGTGCCCGGAGCTCTTCGAGGAGGAGATCTGTTGGAACACCACACACAGATTGTTCGTGAGACGTGAATGAAGCTGTATGAATGATGTGAGTCACGCTTGTAAATTAAAGAAATGTCCGGGTAAACTCGGGACCCGACGCATTTCTAGATAGCCATGCTTAGAAGACATATTTCCTTTAAAAAATATGTCAAGGAACTATATTTGTCAAAATAGTAGCCATAGTATGCATAGTATATAACATGGCGTTGGTGTTACTTATCAATTCATTGTTTTGTATTTCCTCTATCAGACCTTCACAATATAGATACATAATTGTTAATTTATTTTACATATGTATTATTGTATGTTATGATAATAATTATAAGTACTAGTTTATTTTATTTAGTAATAAATAAATATGTTTAAGTAGGGTATATTTTAATTTATTTTTACATATATATATATGCATGTATTGTATATAAATTTAATTTATTTATGTCATCTGCACACCCCGCATTTTAAGATACCATCTTTCTTTTTCCACCTTAAGGTTGCCTGGAAGAGATCGCTATTAGCGATAAGGTCGCCGTCTGTCACACTAACTAAGTGTTTAACCTGTTTCAATTTGTAAACTATAGTTATTTTGGTGTGTTCAATAGAGTAGAGAGTAGAGTATCTATCTATCTATATTTAGACGAGTATGCTTTAAAGACTTATTCCAGACTAGCAGAGTCCTCCGGTTCCACCCGCGTGTTTTTTCAAAGTGAGCTGTCAATTTTCAATTTACAAGTTTTCACTTATATCGGCAGTCCCTGATAACACTGCCATTTTTTTCCGCAAAAAAAGAAGGCAAACATAGAACTATGCAATTTAGACTCGACAAGATTACGCCTATATAGATACCTACTCTGAAACACCAGAAAGGGTCAATAGTTGTAGAGTAGTGCGACAGTAGACGGCATTATTGCTGAAAATAGCTAAACATTTCAATTTACGGCCTCTTAGAGCGAGTTTTGCATAAATTCGGGTATTTCTGGTTTCTGATATTTAATATGCATTCATATTATGAATGCAAAGAGCCTTTCCACATGTATAGGGCCAGCCTAAGTATCTTTATTAAACTCGGATTCATTTCATTGTTCTTTTGCCTTACTATACAACTTACGTTTTATAAAACTTTTTAAACCTATGGAATCGAACTTCTTTTAATCGATCAGCGTCATGCTTTGTCATAACGTTTCAAACACAGATTGTTTTAGAAATCTGTGGGTTTCAAAGTCAAATTATTTCCAAACTTTTCTTTGGATTTAGTGATCTGTGTTTGGATTTATTTGGATTCCTAACAAATTACCAAAGAATACGCTCTTACGAATATTTACGATAGATTGCAAATTACATTGTTTTGTTCGGTTTAATTGAAGCATATTGAAGTTCTGTACAATTATTTAAATAACCTAGGATATATGGGGTTTATGTCCGTCCTAGCTAAGAGGCTGCCGCGTTATTATTTGTTTGGTGTTTGTGTATGTGTCTGTCTGCGGCATCGTAGCTGCCGAATAGATAAGCCGATTTTATTTATTTTTGTTGGAAAGGTAATTTTGTTAATCGGGAACGTTCTTAGTAATGTTTACTTGTTTTGAGAGCTTTGGACAATAATGCCCTTGTCTCACCGAAAGTACGATATACATGACGTACCTTCACGTATGATATTTGCCTGTAGATAAAGAAATAATTTTTTAGCATTAAACTTTGTCCATGATGTTGTTACTAAAGTTTGGTATCAACGGTTTGTCCTAGAGGACGGGTAACCTAATGGTTGTGTGTAATGGAGTAAGTAATAGTGAAGTGACAAGTGAGTGACATTCAGAGTGAGTAGTGAGAGTGACGCGATGGAGAGTGAGGACGGCAAGCACGTGTGCATGCTGCCGCAGGTGCCCGAGTGCAGCTCCGTGCCGCCCACCGCGGGGAACCACCTCTACAGGGGCATCGTACGACACTCTTGTGAAATTATACTTATTTTTAACTTTTACAGGTTTACACTTGACCGCCATTTCGCGTGAAATGCGGTCTACGATGGTGCGTGTTTTACCTAGGAAACAGATTTGATGACACCAGTCTTCAAATCGAGAGTGATGTGATGAAATAAAGATTGTAGCCATCGGGAAATACCTACTCAGGGAACGTATTTCAACGCCTAGACGTTCTTATAACAAATGCAGAGTCAAACCTCTCCGTTCGTGTCTTGAAACATCAACCATGAAACGATGCTACTTTTTCGAGCTACGAGCAGTCGGATAGAAAAACGGTAGCAAAAACAATAGTAACTTTGTCATAGACACAGGATTTAACAGTGAAGAAAACCGTGAGGAGCCATGTTTCCTCACAATGTCTTTTCCTTCCTCCAAAAATATATCTTTTGACGGCATGTATCTTCTGGCGTAATGTCTTCGACAAAGAGGTCCAGCGAAGGATCCAACTCGGATGGGCAGCGTTCGGGAAACTTCGGCACATCTTTGAGTCCAGAATACCCCAATGCCTAAAGACGAAAGTCTTTAACCAGTGCGTGTTGCCAGTGATGGCTTATGGAACTGAGACGTGGTCCTTAACTGTGGGCCTCATAACGAAGCTCAAAGTCACACAGCGAGCTATGGAGAGAGCTATGCTCGGAGTCTCTTTGCGCGACAGAATCCGTAATGAGGATATTCGCAAAAGAACGAAAGTGACAACCGATGGGGAAGAAAGGTTCTCGAGTGGCGACCACGAACCGGAAGACGCAGTGTGGGACGGCCTCCCACTAGATGGACAGATGACCTCACAAAGGTCGCTGGAAACCGCTGGTTGCAGGTTGCGCAGGACCGATCGTTGTGGAAATCTAGGGGGGAGGCCTATGTTCAGCAGTGGACGTCTTGCGGCTGATGATGATGATGATGATGATGATGATCTTCTGGCGGTGTATGGCCACACGCATCAGCAGTATTGTTTTGTAATTATCGAGAATCTATACGCTGCACCAGTTGTTCCCTCGCCCCTGTACTGTACACTCGTCTACCACCAATAAACACATACTTATTCAGTATTTTATTCATAGAGGACACGTGAGGGACACTCAAGGAGCCAATATCGCCGCTATAGATATTGAACATGCTATACCCCGCACGGCAGTCTTAATATGACAACTGCCACTAAAGATAAATAAAAAAAATTGGCAGCCATAGGAACTGCCGATAGAAGTAAAAACTTATAAACTCAGAATTTGAAAACTTACTTTGGAAACTACGCGGGTGAAACCGGAGGGCGTGACCATGAGCATGGTCATCTAGAAATGCGTCAGCAATGCCCAATGGCTATCGTCCTGAGTTTATCCGAAAATTTCTTATCGTTCCCGAGCGTGACGCTAGAATTCAATTCACGAAAAATCTGTCTGTGGCGCGCTAAAACTAAATTCAAAAACTAAGTTATGCACTTCAGATGTGCCGGCTGCGCTGGGTGCGGCAGCCGTGCGCGCGGCACCGCGGCACGCGCGCGTTCGTGCGCTCGCAGGCGCGCCTGCGAGCCGAGCGCGCGCGCCGCGGCCGCCTGGCGCACCCCTACAGCGCGGCCGCGCTCGCCGACCAGGCGGCTAGCTCCGCGCTCACGCTCGCGCTCTTCATCTACGCTCCGCTGCAAGTCTTCATCGTCTGTCAGTACTGAGCCTACTAGGCTTTTCAAATTTTCGACAGTAGTTCAATCTAGCGCTACATCTCGATGGCCACGCCAAGAAGCGTCACTCGAGCACGTGACCACAATGAAGTGTTCCACAAGTATCATTAGTAGTAGTAGGTTTGATATGAATCGAAGTGTATTTGGGCTATGCCTGGGTGTTTATATGTATAAAAGTGTGTTTCATATCTTAATATGTATACATTTTGATTGTCCGCGTTGTACTCCTAAACTACTTAACCGATTTTAATCATATTTGCACACCGTGTGCACTTGATCCAACTTGAAAGATAGGATAGTTTTTATTTCTATTATTAATATTTATTCGAGGGAAGCCATAACAGGCCGCTAGTATAATTATATAGATATTATATCAGCTATCTAGCTACCATAGCACAAGCTTTTGAGGCTAGATGGTATTGTGTGTGAAATGTTTTTTCCCTAAACCTAAATGTAACCTAAAACCCTAATTCCTTATATTAATTTAGGTCCGAACCCGTACGACTGGTTCATCCTGTTCTGCGACGCGATGTGGGTCGGCCACGTGGCGGCCACGTTCCTCATCGGCTACGTGGACGAGGAGAGCAAGGAGCTGGTCCTGGAGCCGAGCCGCGTGCGGCGCCACTACCTGCGCTCGCTGTTCCTGCCCGACCTGCTCGGCGCGCTGCCGTTACAGCTCATACACTTATTCGACAACTGCAGGTTCCTACTGCTCTTCGTGAAGCAAACCATCCATACACTTCTTCGACAACTGCAGGTTCCTACTGCTCTTCGTGAAGCAAACCATCCATACACTTCTTCGACAACTGCAGGTTCCTACTGCTCTTCATGAAGTAAACAATCTATACACTTCTTCGACAACCGCAGGTTCCTACTGCTCTTCGTGATATCCATACACTTCTTCGACAACTGCAGGTTCCTACTGCTCTTCGTGAAGCAAACCATCCATACACTTCTTCGACAACTGCAGGTTCCTACTGCTCTTCGTGAAGTAAACAATCTATACACTTCTTCTTCGACAACTGCAGGTTCCTACTGCTCTTCGTGATATCCATACACTTCTTCGACAACTGCAGTTTCCTACTGCTCTTCATGAAGTAAACAATCTATACACTTCTTCGACAACTGCAGGTTCCTACTGCTCTTCGTGATATCCATACACTTCTTCGACAACTGCAGGTTCCTACTGCTCTTCATGAAGTAAACAATCTATACACTTCTTCGACAACCGCACTACTGTTCTTCGTGATATCCCATCCATACACTTCTTCGACAACTGCAGGTTCCTACTGCTCTTCATGAAGTAAACAATCTATACACTTCTTCGACAACCGCAGGTTCCTACTGCTCTTCGTGATATCCATACACTTCTTCGACAACTGCAGGTTCCTACTGCTCTTCGTGAAGCAAACCATCCATACACTTCTTCGACAACTGCAGGTTCCTACTGCTCTTCGTGAAGCAAACCATCCATACACTTCTTCGACAACTGCAGGTTCCTACTGCTCTTCGTGAAGATAAACCATCCATACTTCTTCGACAACTGCAGGTTCCTACTGCTCTTCGTGAAGTAAACAATCCATACACTTCTTCGACAACCGCAGGTTCCTACTGCTCTTCGTGATATCCATCTTCTTCGACAACTGCAGGTTCCTACTGCTCTTCGTGAAGTAAACCATCTATACACTTCTTCGACAACCGCAGGTTCCTACTGCTCTTCGTGATATCCATACACTTCTTCGACAACTGCAGGTTCCTACTGCTCTTCATGAAGTAAACAATCTATACACTTCTTCGACAACCGCAGGTTCCTACTGCTCTTCGTGATATCCAAACCACTTCACTTCTTCGACAACTGCAGGTTCCTACTGCTCTTCGTGAAGCAAACCATCTATACACTTCTTCGACAACTGCAGGTTCCTACTGCTCTTCGTGATGCAAACCATCCATACACTTCTTCGACAACTGCAGGTTCCTACTGCTCTTCGTGAAGTAAAACCATCCATACACTTCTTTCGACAACTGCAGGTTCCTACTGCTCTTCGTGATAAACCATCCATACACTTCTTCGACAACTGTAGGTTACTACTGCTCTTCGTGAAGCAAACCATCCATACACTTCTTCGACAACTGCAGGTTCCTACTGCTCTTCGTGATGCAAACCATCCATACACTTCTTCGACAACTGCAGGTTCCTACTGCTCTTCGTGATGCAAACCATCCATACACTTCTTCGACAACTGCAGGTTCCTACTGCTCTTCGTGATTCAAACCATCCATACACAACTTTCTTCTGCTCTTCGTGACAACTGCAGGTTCCTACTGCTCTTCGTGAAGTAAACCATCTATACACTTCTTCGACAACTGCAGGTTCCTACTGCTCTTCGTGATTCAAACCATCCATACACTTCTTCGACAACTGCAGGTTCCTACTGCTCTTCGTGAAGCAAACCATCCATACACTTCTTCGACAACTGCAGGTTACTACTGCTCTTCGTTCAAACCATCCATACACTTCTTCGACAACCGCAGGTTCCTACTGTCGTGAACCATCCATACACTTCTTCGACAACTGCCTACCGGTTCCTTCCTGCTCTTCATGAAGTAAACAATCTATACACTTCTTCGACAACTGCAGGTTCCTACTGCTCTTCGTGATAAACCATCCATACACTTCTTCGACAACTGCAGGTTCCTACTGCTCTTCGCTCTGAAGTAAACAATCTATACACTTCTTCGACAACTGCAGGTTCCTACTGCTCTTCGTGATATCTATACACTTCTTCGACAACTGCAGGTTCCTACTGCTCTTCATGAAGTAAACAATCTATACACTTCTTAGACAACTGCAGGTTCCTACTGCTCTTCGTGATATCTATACACTTCTTCGACAACTGCAGGTTCCTACTGCTCTTCGTGATGCAAACCATCCATACACTTCTTCGACAACTGCAGGTTACTACTGCTCTTCTTGAAGCCAACTATCCATACACTTCTTCGACAACTGCAGGTTACTACTGTTCTTTTTGAAGCCAACTATCCATACACTAGGTACTCTTTATGAAGCCACCTATCCATCAGCCTCTTCGATAACTGCAGCTGGGCTAGCACGGGCAGTGGACAATTACTCCACCGGGAAAGGAAATAATCTATTTCCCCCTTGTCAATTTTGTCCACTTTCAGAGCACGGACTCGCCGGTGGATAGTTATTCCACGGTGGATATACGGCGGGAATAGCGTAATCACTTCAGTATTGCCGTTATAAGAAAATTAAATAAAAATGACGTATTAATCATCAGTTTTTCTGTCAACTCATCAAACCTTCAAATTTGTTCGTTCTTTTTACTTTTATTTTTTTCTGTGCTACGTTTTGAGGTTATATTTATTTTGTAAACAACTATAAAACATTTCCTCATAGTGTATCTCTCTACTTAGTTTGTGTTCCTCATCTAAATCACATACCTTAGTATAGAGAACGCATTTAGATACAAAAATGAGCGGAAGAATGTAAGTTATTCTTTTCTTCATAATATGAATAAAATAATAACTTAATACATAATATGTAGACTTACATTAGAAAAAAATGCGTGAGTTACATGCATGTGAATAAATAATTTCATTTCTGTTCTTTAGAATAAGAAGCAACAAAACCCAAATTCGGGTGTTGCTCGACTTTATGTCGAAATACAATGCCATGTTTTTATGCATTCGAAATAAACGTTTAAATTCATTGTCGGGAAACTCAAAGACATTACTAGCATCCCTTATTGATCTCCGATGCAATTTTCGAGCCATTGTTTCCATTTGTTCCGTAAAAATATAATTATAATATGCTCGCGACATTATGTTTGAGAGAGATTTACTTATATCCCCACCTCCAAATCAGACGATAATTTGTCCCCTGTCATATGTAAATTGAAGAGTATTTATCTTCGTTTTCCCGAGTCCATGCTATACAGCGGGGAGTAGCGGGATATAATGTCCACGACAAACGTCAAGTGGAAATATTTTATCCTTTCTGTTGCCCTGTGAAATGATTATTATATCCACTGACAGGTGGATAAAAATGGTGGAAAGACTATTAGTCCACTGCCCATGCTAGCCCTGCAGGTCACTTGAAGCCAACAATCCATACAGCCATAAACCTCCAGGTGACAACTCCAGGTCACTACTACACTTTATAAAGACAACAGTCAGTCAGTCAGCCAGTTGTAATGTCAGAACGGATGAGGTTGAAATATGGAATACAAATTATAGACTGGAAGAACACAGTCAACTTTTTATAACAGGAATGGTAAATGCTCGGGTAAAACCGCTGCTAGTACTCAATATGTTTTTGTTTGTAGTATGAAATGTCATTGATTTAATGATAAGAAATCAAAATTGGTTTTGTAAACTGTGTAAAAAATAATATTTAATACAAGAGAACTACGCCGTCTATTTTCGATTTACAAAAATCATTGTATCTGTCAACGTCGACCGAGCGAATTCTTAGTTTTTACAAACATTTCAGATATCCCTCGCACACCATAATGCTGATCTTCAAGCTGTTCCGGCTGCCAACGTTCATGCAACAATCCAGCGACCTCCTCGACCAACTGGAGCTATCATACGTCAACAAGCAGATGATCACAATCACCCTCAAAGTCTTCTTATTCTTCCACTGGATGACTTACATTCACTACCAAGTCCCCTGTCTCACTGTCCACTACTTCGTGCAAGACAAAAGATACAAGGTCTGGATAAGGAGGTTCATAATAGGCAGTGAACCGACTGGTTCTATTTTCGAGAAGTATACTGCGAATTTGTTTTTGGTCTGTGGTCTTTGCATAGGCGCGGGGTATTATAATCCTGTGGACGAACATTTGCTGTCTGAACTGATCCTTACTACGGCTATGGGGTTGGTGGGAATGGTATTCCTGACCTACGCCTTTGCAGGGCTTCTGCAACTTGCGATTTATAAGCAATATGAGAGAAATCTCTTCAATGGAAGGTCTAGAGAGTTGAAGGAATATATGAACTTTAAACGGCTTCCAAAATTCTTGCAACGGAAGATAGAACTGTTCATCAATTACAAATATAACGGGCACTATTTCAACGAGGTCGACATAATGAATACGATCAACGAACAGATAAAGCAAGATATCAACATGTACGGCTGTAAGAAGATGGTGATGGAAGTCCCACTGTTCCAAGACATGCCCATAGCGCTCATTAATGCCATTATATTCAACATGACTCAAGTTCTCTTCATGCCTGGAGAGGTAAGCGAAGCTTAAATACATTTTACGACAATTTATTTTCGTTATTGCTTTGTGTTTGACATTTCACTTGATGATAAGCGACGATACGATCCACCAGAAGACCCCAAAGATACAGATTCACTGTTGACTTAAAGATACCAAGATATATGCACCATAAAATATACTCTCTAATAGTGTTGTTTTGTTGAATAAAAAAAAAGATGTTGTTGTTAAAATAATAAGGGTCTACTCGTATCTCCTCAGATCCTGGTGAAGTACGGGCAGCCCGGGACAGCGCTGTACATCATAAGCTCGGGCACGGTGGCCATGCTCGTCGGCTCCACCGGAAGAGAGGTCAGTAGTCTTAACCATTTTATGCTATTTAACTACAAAAGCTGTTTTCGTTGTTATGGGGGATTTTAACACCAAAGTGGGAGTACGGACTTGCAGTGAATCGGTAGTAGGACCCTATGGTTTGGGACGTAGGAATGACCGGGGCCAAATGCTGGTCGACTTCCTTGAAAAGGAAGGGCTGTTTCTGATGAATTCGTTCTACAAGAAACAGCCTCAGAGGAGGTGGACTTGGCGAAGCCCCGACGGACGGACGAAAAATGAGATTGACTTCATCATAACGGACAAACGGCGTATATTCAGGGATGTCTCCGTGATCTCTAGGTTTGTCACCGGAAGTGATCATAGGCTTGTGCGAGGCACCCTGAATATTGACTACAAGCTTGAACGCGTCCGTTTGATGAAGTCAACGCTCCGTCCGAACCTTCTCCAAACCATAGTTGGATCTGAAACGTTCCAGGTAAAACTGGAGAACCGATTTGCTGCCTTAGAAACTACAAATAGCGTTGACCAGAGGCTTGAAAGAGTGGTGGATGTCCTGCGAGATGAGGGCACAAAATTTTGCGAAATGCGGCGCAAAGGCAGAAAGTTCAAGCTTTCTAGAGAGACCTTGCAGCTCATGGAGGAACGACGCAATCCCGCGTTAACTTCGTCAGAACAAGGGGCTCTTAGCAAGAGAATTACCAAGCTTGTGCGACGTGACCTCCGATTAGCTAACACGCTCTTGATTGAAAAATCAATTGAGCAAAATCGGGGGTCAAAAGTGTTCGTCAAGACACTGGGTAGAAGCCACCTGACGAAGCTAACTACCTCGACGGGGAGAGTTGTTGCATCCAAAGCGAATATTCTCTCTGAAGTGGAAGACTTTACAGCCAGCTGTACGCATCGCATGCTCCTCATCTCCCACAAAACGAGGACAAAAGAGCCGCTCTGACTCGCCACTATACCGAAGAACTGCCGGAAATAAGTCTAGACGAAATCGTGATGGCTCTTGGGCAACTTAAAAATGGAAAAGCCGCGGGCGAGGACGGAATTACAACAGAGCTCTTAAAGGCAGGTGGGCCCCTCTGATAAAAGAGCTCCAAGAACTGTTTAATGACGTCCTCTTCACCGGGAGAACTCCACAGGCATGGCACAGAAGTGTGGTCATCCTATTCTTCAAAAGGGAGATAAGACTCTTTTGAAGAATTATCGACCAATATCGCTTCTGAGCCATGTCTATAAGTTGTTTTCGAGAGTTATTACGAATCGTCTCGCCAGAAGACTCGACGAGTTTCAGCCTCCGGAACAGGCCGGGTTTCGAAGTGGGTACAGCACCATAGACCACATTCACACGGTACGGCAGATTGTACAGAAAACAAAGGAGTACAATCGGCCCCTTTGCTTAGTGTTTGTGGACTATGAGAAGGCGTTCGACTCAGTCGAAACCTGGGCTGTTCTGGAGTCCTTACAGCGATGCCAAGTCGATTGGCGATACATCGAGGTGATGAGATGCTTTTACGACGCCGCTACGATGGCAGTCCAAATTCAAGACCAGCAGTCAAGGCATATTCCTCTGCAGCGAGGCGTGAGACAAGGGGGACGTAATTTCCCCGAAATTGTTTTCAAACGCACTAGAGGATTTGTTTAAGACTCTGGATTGGGTTGGACATGGCCTAAACATCAATGGCGAGTACATCTCTCACCTGCGATTTGCCGACGACATCGTCATTATGGCAGAGTCGCTGGAGGATATGCAGTGGATGCTGGACAGCCTGGCTAACGCATCTCAACGCATCGGCCTCCGGATGAATTTGGACAAAACCAAAGTCATGTGCAACGAGTTCGTTGCTCCGGGGCTGATTGCCGTAAATGGAACCACTCTCGAAATTGTTCAGAGATACTACCTAGGGCAGACGCTCGAACTAGGTAGATGTAGCTTTGAGAGTGAGGCCATGAGAAGAATCCAGTTGGGCTGGGCAGCATTTGGAAAACTACGTCGAGTCTTCTCGTCACCCATCCCACAAAGTCTCAAAACAAAAGTATACAACCAGTGCGTCCTACCCGTTATGACCTACGGTGCTGAAACGTGGACACTGACAGTCAAAATGGTCCGAAAGCTCAAAGTCGCTCAGCGAGCTATGGAAAGGGCTATGCTTGGAGTTTCTCTGAGGGATTGCATCCGCAATGAAGTAATTCGTCAGAGAACTAAAGTCACCGACATAGCTCAGCGTATTAGCAGGCTGAAGTAGCAATGGGCCGGTCACATCTGTCGCAGACCCGATAACCGTTGGGGTAAGCGGGTTCTGGAGTGGAGACCGCGAATCGGTAAACGTAGTGTAGGACGCCCTGAGACTAGATGGAGTGACGATATACGAAAGACAGCTGGTGGCGGTTGGAAGCGTAAGACCGAGGATCGGGCTGAGTGGAGTGTTATAGGAGAGGCCTATGTCCAGCAGTGGACGAACACGGGCTTATGATGATGATGATGAACTACAAAAGCTGGCTTATAATCATCCTATTAATCTATTAATATTATAGATGCGAGAGTTCGGATATTCGTTATTCAATCACGCATCGGCAGAACGGCTGAACGGGCGGATAGGGTTGAAATTTGGAACGCGCAACCACTTTATGGTTATTTTGCTACGTATCAAGAATTCAAGATAATTACTACGTGGTATAAACTTTTACAAAGTGCCTAGTACATTTCATGTGCAACAAATGGCCGTGTCCATGACACAGCCACACCGACTATTTTTTAAAACAATGGCAATTTTTGGCCTCATATTCCTTCAAATGCCTAAAAGTGACATTTTATGCATGGTTTCAGATGATGCACCTTAGGGACGGGTCTTACTTCGGCGAGACGTCCTTGCTGCGACCTGACCGGCCTCGTTTCGCGACCATAGTCGCGTTGGAAATCACAGAGATTTATAAGTAGGTAGCACTATGACATTGTTTTGTTGTATAGACTAATAGTTTCGAGTTAGGATAAAACAATACCTTTGATAATGTTTTACTACCATTGTAATGGCTGTGCGAGTGTACAAACATTACTGGGTTACGGTTTTCAATAAAACTTCAAAAATGTATCGCTAGATGGCGTAAAATTTCAGTTACAAGAAATCACACTAGATGCGTTAGTGTCACTCGGATATTTTTCTACACCGCGGTGACAATTTTTCACACCACGTGATTATCCCCCGACTGCCTCGGATTTGTTATATGTACAACATTCTACTAGTCAAGCCCTTTAATTTGATATCCATATTAAGGGAGTTGTGAAGAATCAAATGTATTTCGTCATGTTGTGGTAGCGGCCATCTTGGATTTGAAATTTGTCATAGTGCAAAGTATTCTACTAGTCAAGCTCTTGCGTTTGATACCCATATTGAGGTAGTAGTGAAAAAAAAAACATTTAATTCGCCATTTTTTTGATTGTGTATAGTATTTTACTAGTCAAGCATTAGTCAGTCTTTCATTTGATATCCATATTGAGGTAGGTTGTGAAGAAATATTTTGTCCGCTATTTTGTGGAGGCGGCCATCTTGAATTGATATAAACCAAACATAGCTAAGAACATCCGCACGGATATTAACGTTCAAATAAAAAACCCGCATCGAAATCGGCCCATCCGTTTGAGCTCTACGGTGGCACAGACAGACACACACACACAGACACAGACATCGACGTCAAACTTATAACATCCCTTTTTTTGGTCGGGGTAAAAAAATTAAAAACTGCTAATAATAATAAGTAGGCTACACAACAACCCTTCAATATAAGGTGTTTGATGTCGGCAGGTTGGAGAGCAAGCACTTCCAGTCGTGCCTGGCGCCGTACCCGCACCTGCGGCGGCGGCTGGAGGGGGACTACGTGCGGCGCCGGTTCGCGTCCATGCGGCCCGGCGACACGCGTCACCCGTACTACACGGGCTGAGCCACGCCTGCTCGTTCATGGATTTCATTGGTTTTAAGAGAGAATACATTTTAGTTAACTTAATGAAACATATTTATGATTATTTAATAAGATTACATTTAAAATACTGTACACTCCGCGAGGCATAAGCTGAGCTTTGCATTTGTGTGAGTGTACATGGATAGTGTAGGTGTGACAACCGGCCTTAGGCGCGGCGCCATTCTGTCTCGCCGCGCTCCTGCCTGATTGGTGATCACTCACACTAATGCAAAGCTCAGCTTATACCTCGCGGAGTGTATCATATTTTTCATAATCTTTATTTATACTAGCATATTTACATAGTAAAGATTTACGGAGGAAAAAAACAAGAATAATTATAAATATTTTGGCTACATTGAAATATGACAGGCGTAAACTCGCATTGCTGAGTCAATTGACAGCCAGAACACAATCACTTGATATTAGGTTCGTAGAGGGAGACTGATAGCATGTTTTTTTTTTTGGAACGAATTTCCTTAAGTTAGGCGCTTGTGCTGCGCGGCCAAACTGAACAAAATATGAAACTAAAACCGTAAGAAAAATATATAACGAAAGTGACGCATAAAACTGCCCGTAACCAGTGTTGCCAACTTTATTTTTTAGATGATCGTACCATTGTAACATTGTAGTGAAATAGAAACAGCAAGTTCACTTAGTTAGATTTTATTGTTATCTATATTTTACAGAGGATCGCGACCACCAGACGGGTGGTTAAAATTAACAGGTGATATTCAAGGGTAGCAGCAGTACGGGGTAGTCTAGGGTAGAACTTAAAGAGAGGGTCGGGGTCGTTTGCAATTCGAGTACGGAATTAGCTTGTTATTCGGGTGGACACACTGGCCTGTGTTAGCCGCGGTGGGCCGAGTCGCAGTCCTTCTGGGGCAGTTCAGGCGCGTCAGCTAATCATTTATCCACGGCCGTTGGTGCACCGATCTCCAGTTAATCGATCGGTTGGGAATATACGTCGGCCGGTAGTCCCCGGCTTCTAGGGATGGCCGTTAGGGTTCGAGTCGGAAATCCCGGTGGGTGAATCCGTGAATCCGGTGGGTGAAGTGAATCCCGATGGGGTTTATTTTTCACTTATGGCTTTAAGCCTTCGAACAGTTTTTCAGTTATTTATTTATTAGTTAGAAAAAATTACTTGGAATGCCGTCTTCCGTGAAATGAGTTGCTTTTTATAACCTTATGACGCGGAGCGTCGTTTCACGTTATTGGTTGATTTGAATTCTTTGAAGTTTGTTGATTGGTCGCGCGACAGCGTTCCGTTTTACTGCAATGTCCGTTCTATAATTTAAGTTCCTCGAGACGACAAGTCTATTTTTATTATTTAGGTGGAACGGTTGAGTCGGACCGTTACACCATAATTAAGCTTTTTAGCTTTTTAACCGACTTCCAAAAAAAGGAGGAGGTTATCAATTCGACCCCTATGTTTTTTTTTATTTTTTTTTTTATGTATGTTACCTGATTTCTCGAGAACCTCTGAACCGATTTTAAAATTTCTTTTGTGTTCGGATTGGTATGCTTCCCGAATGGTCCCATATAAATCTTTTTGAAATCGGTCAAGTAGTTTTTGAAATATGAACCAAAAACTGAAAAATTGCGTATCTGGATGACGTTGTAGATTTCACAAAAGTTATGAATCTCGACCCTGTCAATACAAAATTGTGTAAATGCTTTAATAAAAACTTGTTTTTAACCCCCGACCAAAAAAAGGGGTGTTATAAGTGACGTCGATGTCTGTCTATCTGCTGTGGCACCGTAGTAGAACTCAAACAGATGGGCCGATTTCGATGCGGTTTCTTTTATTTCAAGGTTAATACCATAGCAGATGTTCTTAGCTATGTCTGGTTAATGTCGATTCAAGATGGCCGCCTCCACAAAATGGCGGACAAAATATTTTCACAACCTACCTCAATTTGGGTATCAAATGAAAGGGCTTGACTAGTAGAGTACTATGTACTATAACAAATTTCAAATCCAAAATGGCCACCACGACAAAATGGCGAATTATATTATATTTTTCATTACTACCTCAATAGTAATAGTAGTAGTAGAATACTTTTCACTATGAAAAAATTCAAATCCAAGATGGCCGCTTCCACAAAATGCCGAAATACATTTCTTTTTTCACAACTCCCTTTATATGGGTATCAAATGAAAGGGCTTGACTAGTAGAATGTTGTACAGATAACAAATCCAAGGTAGTCGGGGTTTAATCAAAATTTTTAATATTGTTCTTGTACACTAAAAAGAGTAAAATAAACAATTTTCGTACAAAAAATGAAACCGACTTCAAAACCACAAATAGGCACTCAAAAGCGAAAAATAAACTAAAATCATTATTATAAGCGCTACTCACTCATCTATTTGAAGTCGGTGCCAGTCAGGTCAAAAAGTTAGTAGATTGATGCTATGTAGGCACAGGTAAGTAGTATCTATCCTATGCCTGTTAGATTTAGCTGGCACCGACTTCAAATAGATGAGTGAGTAGCGCTTATAATAATGATTTTAGTTTATTTTTCGCTTTTGAGTGCCTATTTGTGGTTTTTAAGTCGGTTTAATTTTTTGTACGAAAATTGTTTATAATTTGTCCGAAGGAACTTCATTCCAGCCTGGTATCTAATGACACCAAATTTGTTTTGTTTTCGAACTTCCGGATTTTAGAAAGGGCTTGTCTAGTCTACTTTAACAAATCCAAGGTATCGAGGATAAATCAAAATTTTTAATTTTGTTCTTAATGTTTCTTTAATTTAATTTTATTTATGAACTCACCCCGAGCCTGTTACTAAGTTAACGATATTAGCCGTCTAAGCGGCCTTGACCCGCAGCTTTTTTTTGACGTAACGTCTTATAAATCGATGAACGCCGGCTGCACTCTCAAAAAGTGCCCCGTTACGCCCAGTGTTACAATACAAATACAATACAAAAACACTTTATTGGCACCACAAACAAAGTTGACAATAAGTAACAAATAAAATAACAAACACATAATGGGCACAAAAGGCGATCTTATCGCTAAAAGCGATCTCTTCCAGATAACCTTTGATTTACAAAGAAACAAGATTTGTAAGATTTTGGGCAGTGGTGCAACTAACAATATAAATAAACACGTGTATTAATTATATATAAATTAAATATAATAGAACAAAATACATATAATAGGCGTACAATAAATAAATAAGTTTAAATATATAAATACACATACAAATATATATATAAATAAATTACATATATATACATATATAATAATAAAATAATGTATGTATACAATAAGAAACACAAAAATCAAAGAAAAATAAACATAAATCAGTGAACAACTTTTGTCAGAAAATGCTGCCGAATCAGAGTCCTGAACGAAGCGACGCTCTGCGCACGTCTAATGTCCGCAGGAAGAGCATTCCATAAGGCCACAGCCTGTACGCAGAACGACGAACCGTAGAAGGAGCTTGTATGAGCTGAGGTAGATAATAGGAGATTTGTAGACGACCTAAGATTTATTGAATGAGTGTCGCAAAGAAATGTGAAACGGGAGCTTAAATACGGAGGGAAGAGGGGTGAAAAGTGTGTTATATAAAAGTGATAGGATGTGAGTATCCCGACGTAAACTGATAGGAAGCCACTCGAGCTTAGATCGGAAAAGAAAACATGGTCATATTTTCGGAGACCAAAATAAGCCTAATACAAAAGTTTTGAAGACGCTCGAGCATATCGAATTGGTCCCGTCTAAGGTCCAGGTAGCAGACGTCAGCGTAGTCAGGGAAGAAGGAGGGATTGTACTAACGCAACTTTGGTGGCTGTAGGCAAAAAGTTTCGAATTCTTCGAAGTGATGCTGCTGAGGCATATATTTTGCGTTTTATTGATCGAATTTGTGGATCCCAAGTAAAACAACTATCGAAAATAATGCCAAGATTTTTACTTCTGCGCTAAATGGTACTGTCACGCCACCGAATAGAACTTTAGTAGTAGTGCCATAATCGACTCTCGATATAAGCCGCGAGCTTCCAATAATTATGGCCTGAGTTTTCGAGGGATTGACAGTGAGACCGAAAGACCTACTCCATTTTTCAATGCGGCGCAAATCATCGTTTACCAACTTAATAGCATCATCTAGATTGTCAAGTGAGGCTTGTGCATAAACTTGGAGATCGTCAGCATAGAGGTGGTAGGAAGAAGAAATGAGAGATGTGACTGAATTTATGAATAAAGCAAAAAGTATAGGAGAAAGAACGCCACCCTGAGGGACACCCGAACGCGTTTCACACCAAGAAGAAAAGCTATCTTCTATATGAACACGCTGCCGGCGACCCTGCAGGTAACTACGAAACCAATCAATTGCCGTTGGAGATATGTTAATCGAACGTAGCAATGCCAGGAGAATATCGAAATCAACAGTGTTAAAAGCATTGCTGAAATCGAGCAGGGTGAGGACAGTAAGCTTTCTGTTGTCCATTCCCAGCCTAATATCATCAGATATCTTAACAAGAGCAGTAGTAGTACTATGGCCGGGACGGTGTTCCGTTACACTAATTGTCCCGTTATGCTCATTGTACACTTGCGTCGTATCTATCTCTCCTCCACTCGATTGCGTCTGCAATCTTTTCAGCAAGGTATTGTTATGACGTTGTCACGTTAAACTATCGTCCGTAGACTGACTTTACAGACAACCAATTTTTATTAATTAGATAGTACATTATCTTTAAGTGTGGGTTACATTTTATCATTCTTGTAGTTGTAATAAAGTCTTTTTTTATATTTAGTTTTATTTGTGTACCCACTAATTTTTTATTATGTGGGTACTTTTTGAAGTGAAAACTTCTTTTAGCGCGGCACAGACAGGTTCTTTGTGGGCTGTGAATTGAATTCTAGCGTCACGCTCGGGAATGATAAGAAATCTTCGGGTAAACTCGGAATCAATGCCATTGGCCCTCTAGAAATGCGTCAGCATTTTTCATTAAATCACATTTTTCTAGATGGCCTAGCTCATAGCTAGCCCGCCGGTTTCACCTGCGTAGTTTCCAAAGTAAGCTATCAGATTCTGAGTTATAAGTTTTCCCTTCTATCGGCAGTTCCTGACTGCCAATTTTTTTTTGTGGGTACATTTGTGTATTTTTGTGTGTGGGTACATTTAATTTTCTTTGTGTGAGTATTTTTTTGTGTGGGTATACTTTGTGTATTTTTTGTGTGGGTAGGTACATTTAATTTTCTTTGTGTGAGTATTTTTTTGTGTGGCTACATTTAATTTTCTTTGTGAGTATTTTTTTGTGTGGGTACATTTAATTTTCTTTGTGTATTTTTTTGTGTGGGTACATTTAATTTTCTTTGTGAGTATTTTTGTGTGTGGGTACATTTAAAATTTTCTTTGTGTGAGTATTTTTTTGTGTGGCTACATTTAATTTTCTTTGTGAGTATTTTTTTGTGTGGGTACATTTAATTTTCTTTGGGTATTTTTTTGTGTGGGTACATTTAATTTTCTTTGTGAGTATTTTTTGGTGTGGGTACATTTAATTTTCTTTGTGAGTATTTTTGTGTGGGTACATTTAATTTTCTTTGTGAGTATTTTTTGGTGTGGGTACATTTAATTTTCTTTGTGTATTTTTTTGTGTGGGTACATAAAATTTTCTTTATGAGGGTACTTTTAATTTTCTTTATGTAGGTATGTTTTTTGCGTTGGTACATCGAATTGTCTCGATGTGTGTACTGACCCCGAGCCGGATGACGGAGTTGACGATGTTGGCGGTCCAGGCGGCCTCCACGCGCAGCAGCTCGCGGCGCGTCTCGGCACTGAAGTAGCGCGGCCCGCGCGCGCCCGCGCCGCCCGCGCCGCCCGCCGGGCCCGCGCCGCTGGCCTGCACCAGGAAGCAGTGCTGCCGCCAGTCCACCGTCTCGCTCTCCTTCACCGTGCGGAACATCGTCTGGTACACCTTCAGGGTCTCCGGGCACTTGGCCAGCTCGGTGATGTTCATCTGGGAAATAAATTAAACATGCTCTTACTAGTCCAGTACAGTTAAACTGAACGAGCGGATGTCCTCAGCATCGCTTGTAATACTATATAGCCTATAACACTCAGGGATTACGTACATATCCCTATTGCGATAGTGAAAGTATTTTTGCAATTAGTTCCGTAGTCTCTGAAGTTAGCGCGTTTAAATGAAAACCCCTGTTTCAGCTTTATAATATTAAAGCCAGCTGAAAAGTATAAGTATTGTTCAAAAGCCATAATTACAAATGTCTCACCGATCCGACACCTGACATCGAAACCACCGAATCGACACCGAAAATTTACTCGGATCATCTTACGCATCAGGTTAGATTTCTTGTTCTTTTGTTAATTAGTGAGTTATGGTTTACACAAGATAACGTGGTGTCTGCTTCAGTTGTGCTAGTAGCGCCGGGTACAGCTAGTGTGACTAGTGACGTCACACGTACCGGCGGCTGGTCGAACAGCATGACGTCGGTTCCCTTGAGCACGAGGAACTTGGCGCGGTAGGTCTGCCGGCTAGTGACGTCACACGTACCGGCGGCTGGTCGAACAGCATGACGTCGGTTCCCTTGAGCACGAGGAACTTGGCGCGGTAGGTCTGCCGGCTAGTGACGTCACACGTACCGGCGGCTGGTCGAACAGCATGACGTCGGTTCCCTTGAGCACGAGGAACTTGGCGCGGTAGGTCTGCCGGCTAGACGTCAGTGACGTCACACGTACCGGCGGCTGGTCGAACAGCATGACGTCGGTTCCCTGGTCGAGCACGAGGAACTTGGCGCGGTAGGTCTGCCGGCTAGTGACGTCACACGTCACACGTACCGGCGGCTGGTCGAACAGCATGACGTCGGTTCCCTTGAGCACGAGGAACTTGGCGCGGTAGGTCTGCCGGCTAGTGACGTCACACGTACCGGGGGCTGGTCGAACAGCATGACGTCGGTTCCCTTGAGCACGAGGAACTTGGCGCGGTAGGTCTGCCAGCAGGCGGCGGCCGACACCACGCCCTCGTGCACCCAGCCCATGTACTCGATGCGCTCGCCCACCGGGAAGTGCCGGTTGAATAGCTTCATCTGAAATTATATACGAATATTTGTGTTAGAGACAACAATGCCATGCGCCATTTCCATAGTTAGAACTATAGAAATGGCACATGTCGAAATTTTTTTGGAGAGCTTAGAAATTCCGTACCAGCGTGTATCTACATTTTAAGGTTGCGTCATTAAAACCTAAGCTAACCAAATTTGTTATAAATCTAAGTTGGTAAGACTCATTTTCGATAGGGGGCGTAGCAGTGTCCGGTACCTGCAGGTTGGTGAGGTACTGTGAGCAGAGTGTGTGGTACCTGCAGGTTGGTGAGGTACTGTGAGCAGAGTGTCCGGTACCTGCAGGTTGGTGAGGTACTGTGAGCAGAGCGTGTGGGTATCTGCAGGTTGGTTAGGTACTGTGAGCAGAGTGTGTGGTACCTGCATGTTGCTGAGGTACTGTGAGCAGAGTGTGTGGTACCTGCAGGTTGGTGAGGTATTGTGAGCAGAGTGTGTGGTACCTGCAGGTTGGTGAGGTACTGTGAGCAGAGTGTGTGGTACCTGCAGGTTGGTGAGGTACTGTGAGCAGAGTGTCCGGTACCTGCAGGTTGCTGAGGTACTGTGAGCAGAGTGTGTGGTACCTGCAGGTTGGTGAGGCACTGTGAGCAGAGTGTGTGGTACCTGCAGGTTGGTGAGGCACTGTGAGCAGAGTGTGTGTACCTGCAGGTTGGTGAGGTACTGTGAGCAGAGTGTGTGGTACCTGCAGGTTGGTGAGGCACTGTGAGCAGAGTGTGTGGTACCTGCAGGTTGGTGAGGCACTGTGAGCAGAGTGTGTGGTACCTGCAGGTTGGTGAGGCACTGTGAGCAGAGCGTGTGATACCTGCAGGTTGGTGAGGTGCTGTTAGCAGAGTGTCCGGTACCTGCAGGTTGGTGAGGTACTGTGAGCAGAGTGTGTGGTACCTGCAGGTTGGTGAGGTACTGTGAGCAGAGCGTGTGGGTATCTGCAGGTTGGTTAGGTACTGTGAGCAGAGTGTGTGGTACCTGCATGTTGCTGAGGTACTGTGAGCAGAGTGTGTGGTACCTGCATGTTGCTGAGGTACTGTGAGCAGAGTGTGTGGTACCTGCAGGTTGGTGAGGTACTGTGAGCAGAGTGTGTGGTACCTGCAGGTTGGTGAGGTACTGTGAGCAGAGTGTGTGGTACCTGCAGGTTGGTGAGGTACTGTGAGCAGAGTGTGTGGTACCTGCAGGTTGGTGAGGTACTGTGAGCAGAGTGTCCGGTACCTGCAGGTTGCTGAGGTACTGTGAGCAGAGTGTGTGGTACCTGCAGGTTGGTGAGGCACTGTGAGCAGAGTGTGTGGTACCTGCAGGTTGGTGAGGCACTGTGAGCAGAGTGTGTGTGGTACCTGCAGGTTGGTGAGGTACTGTGAGCAGAGTGTGTGGTACCTGCAGGTTGGTGAGGCACTGTGAGCAGAGTGTGTGGTACCTGCAGGTTGGTGAGGCACTGTGAGCAGAGTGTGTGGTACCTGCAGGTTGGTGAGGCACTGTGAGCAGAGCGTGTGATACCTGCAGGTTGGTGAGGTGCTGTTAGCAGAGTGTCCGGTACCTGCAGGTTGGTGAGGTACTGTGAGCAGAGTGTGTGGTACCTGCAGGTTGGTGAGGCACTGTGAGCAGAGTGTGTGGTACCTGCAGGTTGGTGAGGCACTGTGAGCAGAGCGTGTGATACCTGCAGGTTGGTGAGGTGCTGTTAGCAGAGTGTCCGGTACCTGCAGGTTGGTGAGGTACTGTGAGCAGAATGTGTGGTACCTGCAGGTTGGTGAGGTACTGTGAGCAGAATGTGTGGTACCTGCAGGTTGGTGAGGTACTGTGAGCAGAATGTGTGGTACCTGCAGGTTGGTGAGGTACTGTGAGCAGAATGTGTGGTACCTGCAGGTTGGTGAGGTGCTGTTAGCAGAGTGTCCGGTACCTGCAGGTTGGTGAGGCACTGTGAGCAGAGTGTGTGGTACCTGCAGGTTGGTGAGGCACTGTGAGCAGAGTGTGTGGTACCTGCAGGTTGGTGAGGCACTGTGAGCAGAGTGTGTGGTACCTGCAGGTTGGTGAGGCACTGTGAGCAGAGCGTGTGATACCTGCAGGTTGGTGAGGTGCTGTTAGCAGAGTGTCCGGTACCTGCAGGTTGGTGAGGTACTGTGAGCAGAATGTGTGGTACCTGCAGGTTAGTGAGGTACTGTGAGCAGAGTGTGTGGTACCTGCAGGTTGGTGAGGCCGACGATGTTGTCGGAGATGCTCTTGAGCCAGTGCGAGAGGGAAGCGGGGTCGGCTGCGTGCACCACGCCCGTCGTCTGGTGCGGCCGCGCGCCGCGCACCTGACACGATCATCACAAATATATGTAGTAGAAACTAGCGCCTCGGCACGGCTTTACACGGATAAATATTCTATCTACCACGCTGTCCAGTTTGAGTTGACTGAAGACTTGTGCGAAAAAAAACCTTTTTTCAGTTTCCTCACGATCATTTTATTCAGCGTTAAAACCAGTGATGACGACTGAAATAGTCAGAGGTGTAAGCGAGATTCGAACCAATTACCTCACAAAACGATGGGTTTCCCCTAGGCTTAGGCCCTAGGGCTCCACGGCTTGTGGCCAGTAAGCCGGCTCCAGTGTAAATACTAGAGACGACAGGTTAATCTTATTCATATTATACATTTGTTTATTTCGATGTTTGTTCCTAAATTAAGTCTTAACGTCTGAACGGGTTGAAATTTGGAGCACATACTATCATAGTCTTGAATAGCACATAGGTACACTCCGCGAGGTATAAGCTGAGCTTTGCATTTGTGTGAGTGTACATGGATAGTGTAGGTGTGACAACCGGCCTTAGGCGCGGCGCCATTTTCGCCCGGTAAAAACCGGTTTAAACTGATTTTGGGTAACCGGCTTGAGGCGCGGCGCCATTCTGTCTCGCCGCGCTCCTGCCGCACTTCACCTCTTGTACAGACTGCAGTGTGACGTGTTTAATATTATTTTGTTTTTGTTTGATATAAGTGCTAGTAAAATGGATGCCAACACAAATAAGCGCAAAATACGGAAACCATTAAATAGCCAAGTAAAATAAATTTTGTGTAATTTAAATAGCTAGTTTAAAGACATGAACGATAAAGACATGTCCAGTGTGACTACATCAGCCCAATTGGTATCGACATCGACAGGAATTCCGCCAACTGTTAAAAGAGTCTTATTGGAAGGTAAACGTGTTTTGAAAGATGGAACCAAATTCAAATCTCCGAAAACGACCATATGCAAGAAAAATATAATAATCATTGATGATTTTGATAAAGCAGTAATCCGTAGAACAATTCATAATTTTCACATTACTGACAAAGAGGTGCCAACAATGAAAAGAATTCATGAAAAATTAAAGGCTGACATTAACTATCCAGGATCAATATGGTCATTGCGAAAAGAAGTATCTCTTTTAGGATTCAAATGGTCAAGGACAGAGAATAACAGAATTTTTTTAATGGAAAAGCATGAGATCCGTCACCTACGTATAACTTATTTACTTAAAATTTCCGAATAATTAAACGTCGTTGATTAATTACTACAAAACATACGTAAAGTTACTAAAAAAGACAGTTAACAAATCAAAAAGAAATGAGTACACCCGGGAAATGAAAAAATCCGAAAATAAAAGTAAAACTATGTGGAAAATAATACGGGAACGTACTAATAAAAATATTAAAAAGGATAAAACGAATTTAAAATTAAAATATAATAATAATGTCATATCAGACCCACAGGAAGTTGCAAACACGTTTAACGAGTACTTCTCATCTGTAGGCGCCGCGAGCGCCGGGGCGCGGCCGGCGCGCGGCCGGCCCGTCCTGCGCCCGACAAACAATTCCATGTTTTTACGCGCGGCCGAACCGCGCGAAATTTATTTAATTATCAAAAATTTTAAAAGTAAATATAGTTATGGTGTAGATGAGCTCCCACTAATATTACTGAAGCACTGTGCTCAAGAATTAACTCTGCCGTTTTATTTACTCGTAAATCAATCCTTTGCGGAAGGGACCTTCCCAGATCTATTAAAACAAGCCCTGGTAAAACCAATTCATAAAAAATCATGCAAATTAGATCCCAGCAATTACAGACCAATCGCGTTATTGCCTACCTCATCAAAAATATTTGAAAAGGCCATGCAAATCCGTTTGAATTCTTTTTGCGAAAAGTATGAGATCTTTGATGAGTCCCAAAACGGTTTCAGAAAAAATCGCTCGACTGTGTTAGCTGTCTATAAATTAATTGACAAAATATTAAATATATTAAACGATAAGGAATATGCAATTGGAATCTTATTAGATATGAAGATATGATATGTAATTTTTTTCCCTTAATATTTCTTGTTATAGGTATTATTACAAGTTATGATGTTTGATTTGTAATTTATTCTTAAGTCGTTTTGTAGTATTTTTCTGGCTTTCTGTGCGCTTTGGTGTATACTGTAAGCACAGAAGGCAACTGAAATTTAATAAATAAATAAATAATAAATAAATAAATGACTAAGGCCTACGATAAAGTCAAATTTGACATTTTACTGGACAAATTACATGGTATAGGTGTACGAGGTGTAGCACACAAGTGGTTCTGCTCGTACCTCAAGGGCCGCGAGCAATACGTAGAAATCGAAAGTTATGACGAAAACACAGGAATTATAAATATCATAAGATCTAATCCTATAAAAATAAATCATTCTATACCCCAAGGTAGTGTCATTGGCTGTATCCTTTTTCTAATTTATATAAATGACCTCCCAAAAACAATTGACAAAACATGCATATTAGCATATTGCAGATGACGTATCAATATTGACTTCTTGTAAAAATAATAATAATTTAATTCAAACCCTAATTGACATTTTTAATAATTTTATCAAATGGATGACTGATCATAATCTTGACATAAATTTAGTCAAAACAAATTTAATTCAATTTAGACCCCATCAAAAACCCCCCCTTGACATCAATTTTTCTTACAATAATTATAAATTTGAATTTGTTGACGCGGCTAAATTACTAGGAATAGAAATCGACACACATATCAACTGGAAACGACACATTGATAAATTAAAACTAAATTATCTAGCTTTATTTATGCCTTGAGGGAATTGAGAAGGGCGACAGACTTTAGCACTGCTTTATCAGCCTATTATGCTTATGCTTTCTCCTGGCTTAATTTTGGTATAATTCTTTGGGGAAATAGTGTTAATGCTAGTGATCTATTTGTTATGCAGAAAAATGCATACGGATTCTGGCAAACATTAAACAACCAAACATTAACATAGCCCAGTTTCATAAAAATATTTTGTCAAATTTAAAATTCTAACCGTAGCCTCCATGTACATTTTGGAACTTTGTAAATTTGTGCGAAGAAATCCGCAATTCTTCACAAGACTGACTGACGGGCGAAATTACCCTACTAGATCCAACCACAAACTCAATCTGAATCTACCACATTCAAAATTAACATTGCATAGCTCAGGCCCAAATTCAATGTCAGTAAAATATACAACAAATTGCCCTACAAACTAAAACAAATAAATTCTGACGAAAAGTTTGTCAAAACCTTAAAAATGTATTACTCGAGAAAGCTTACTATACAATAGACGAATATCTTGCCGACAAATTAATAATAGAATGAGTCGATCCGCTCCGCACGATACGAATTATATTGCCACACCCAATCAGGGTAATTATGGTAACTACATATGACATGATGTACTTATTAATAAGACCAAGAAATGTACCATAATATTAGCAATAAATGATTGAGTAAATGAGTAAATGAATACCGTATTCAGGGCAGGCCTATCGTTTATACCGATGAAACATATATTGACACCACTCACACTTCATCAAAATCATATTCAGATGGCAGCACTTCTGGTTTGAAGAAACCTATTTCTAAAGGAAATCGATTGATAATCGTTCATGCCGGCGGCAAGGACGGTTTCATACCAAATGCGCTGCTGATGTTTAAAGCTAATCAAAAAAGTGGTGATTATCATAACAATATGAATACAGAAAACTATACAAAATGGTTACAAACGCAATTAATTCCCAATTTGAAGCCCAATAGCGTTATTGTAGTTGACAACGCATCTTACCACAATTCGTAAAAAAATCCCGCTCCCAACTCAAATAGTCGCAAACAAGATATGATTGACTGGCTCAAGTTACGCAATATCGATCACTCAATATCCATGCTTAAACCACAACTTTATCAATTGATACTGCATACAGTGTCACAGTGTCCTTCGTCTACCACCCTATCACCCAGATTTCAATCCGATTGAAAATATATGGGCAATGATAAAAGGATACGTCGCGAAAAAAACGTGTCAATGAATATGGATACAATAATGAGGTTAGCAAATGAAAAAATTGAAAGTATCACTGTACAGGAATGGAAAAATGTTTGTGACCATGCAATAATAGAAGAAAAAAAGTTTCATGGATACGACGCCGTTATTGACAATATAACGGAAAGATTCATTATTAAAACAAACGACACATCAGACGAGAGTGAAAATGATAACGAGAGTGATAAAGAAAGTGACTATTGTGCAATGTCTGGTGTAGAAGATGTGTAGTTATTTTGTCTTTCAAATTGAATTTTTAGTAATAATCACACAATAATATGTACTCATCAGTCAAATACACAGCTGGACTTTATTTTATCAATTTAGTTTTATTTTATTTTAATATCTGACTCTGACTGTACTTTTGTTGATCACTCACACTAATGCAAAGCTCAGCTTATACCTCGCGGACTGTAACTTTTTACGACAGAGAAATATCGTGAACGGGTGAACCCGGGTGAAACCGCATAGCACTGCTAGTAGCTAAGAATAAAATTGGCACCTATCTTAAAATACTATTTCCGAGTTTCCTCACGTGCACTTACTTCGAAAGCTCCTGGCCTTAGTTTGTCCGTGCCCATGACGTATCTTGTCACGTACCCCATCATTAGTGGAACTGAAAAATAAAATATTAGTCATCGTCTTTGTAAATCTATACATATAACATAGTGGAACATAAATATGATTCTGCGAATTAACAAATAAAAACATTAAAACACGCGTGATACGACGGACACAGCTAGTTTAAACTATAACTTTAGTTTACAGGACAATGCCAGGAATTTATTTGAACATGAAGTATTGGAAAGTCAGCCCAGTTGTGGTCACTCAGCACAGTCGTGGACCGTCGGCACAGTCAGCACAGTCGTAGACAGTCAGCCCGGTTGTGGCCACTCAGCACAGTCGTGGACAGTCAGCACAGTCGTAACCACTCGGCACAGTCGTAGACAGTCAGCCCGGTTGTGGCCACTCAGCACAGTCGTGGACAGTCAGCACAGTCGTAAACACTCGGCACAGTCGTAGACAGTCAGCCCGGTTGTGGCCACTCAGCACAGTCGTGGACAGTTAGCACAGTCGTAAACACTCGGCACAGTCGTAGACAGTCAGCCCGGTTATGGCCACTCAGCACAGTCGTGGACCGTCGGCACAGTTAGCACAGTCGTGTACAGTCAGCACAGTCGTGGACAGTCAGCACAGTCGTAAACACTCGGCACAGTCGTAGACAGTCAGTCCGGTTGTGGCCACTCAGCATAGTCGTGGACAGTCAGCACAGTCGTAAACACTCGGCACAGTCGTAGACAGTCAGCCCGGTTGTGGCCACTCAGCACAGTCGTGGACAGTCAGCACAGTCATGGCCAGCAGTGTGACCCACCTTGCACCTCATCGCGCCACTCCTTCAGCTCGCCGAGCGAGTCGGAGGCCACGGACGCGGGCCGCGAGCCGCGCCCCAGCGCAGACCCCGGCCGCGACCCGCACTCCGACCACGCGCTCTGCACAAACACATACATATTTAAACTACCAGAATCCCGGAATATAGTAGTAGAAAATGTAACCTATATTTGAACTGCGTTCTAAATTTCTATCCGATCTGCACCTCCACAAAATGGCGGACATAATTTTTTTTCACAACCTCCATAATGGCGAATTACTGTTCTTTTTTCACTATTCCCTTCATATGATTATCAAATAAAAAGGCTTGAGTAGTAGAATATTGTACAAATTACAAATCCAGGATGGTCGGGGCTAAATAAAACTAAGTTTCTTCTTGTTGATACTAGCAACGGCCCGCGGTTTTAGCCTCCCATTCCCATTATTATGCCGGAATAAAAAGTACCCTATGTGCTATTCCAGTCTGTTTTAACTGGTTTCCAAATGATAAAGCTCGATCCGCGCAGCTGTTCCGAAATGATAGAGCAATAAACATCAAATGTCTCACATTAACATATCATCAACCAATCAAATTATCTGCCATAAAATTGCTTAAATTTCGAGTTTCCTCACCTGCCATCCACCGTTGGTAGTCCCATTAGTCCCGTTGGCAGGTCCGTTGGCTGTTCCGTTGGTGGTACCGTTGGCGGTGCCGTTGGTGGTCCCATTGCTGGTGCCGTTGGTGGTGCCATTGGTGGTGACGTGTGTGGTGTCAGCGGTGCCGTCGGCGTCTCCCTTCTCCGAGTTGCAGTTGTCGTCGAGCGCGCGCTTGTTGCTAAGCGACGGATGCTCGTCGCCCGTACTACTGTCCGTATCCGACGCGCCGTCCGCTGTCCAAATCAGAAAGGGATTCAACACGAGCTGACGAGTAAGAACGTGATATCTTGGTGGTTTATCTATCTTTTTACGTGACATTGGCTTGGGATTGTGAGGCTAATCCATATAAGGGCTCTAAGCAAAGTTGAAGGTGACACTTTAGCAATAAACATAATACCAACATTAACAGGGCATTTTTGAATTTAATCAAATCAAAATCTAAGACTGATCAAAAACTATACAATCTTAGAAGACTCATTGAGGAACAAATGGCCTAAATAAATGATGCTGTTTAGTAACAAAGCTGGGCTGTTGATTGAACGGCTGATAAAGTTTGCTACGACATGTATATGTATAGATGACGAGCGCAGTACACTGCTTTCAGTGTTTACGAAAGCGTGACACTGTGCTGTTACGCCGCGACGTGTTGATGAGATACATGTCCTACTCATCCTGTAATTTTCTAATTTTAACTCTATCATAAAAAAAAATGTCTGCCTTAGAAATTGCCGATAGAAGTGAAGACTAATAAGTCAGAATTTGATAGCTTACTTTGGAAACTAATCGGGTGAAACCGGAGGGCGTGGCTATGAGCAAATAGCCAATGGCCCCATGGTCCCGAGTTTACCCGAAGATTTGTTATCATTCCCGAACGTGACGTTAGAATTCAATTCACCTACTAACAATTGAATTCTTAAATAAACGATAGTACATCAATAAAGAACATCGTGCCCATAAATAACACTTACATAAATTGGTGTCGATTGATCACTCAATACGGAACAATGGCGGACAACCTTCGTTATTGCATTCCGTTGGTGGAACATTCGGGTTAATGTTATGTTATCAGGTGGAATTGATTGGCGAAGTAAGTGTTAATGACGTAATAATCCAATTAATAGAATGTGCATGAGATGGCATGCGTTGAGTGAGATGGTGGAATGTGTGAGTGAGTTAGCGGAGATACGGTGGAATGTGGAAATTAAATGGTGGCCTGTGTGAGTAAAATAGTGGTACGTGTTACTGACTGTGGAACGTCGAAATAAGGTGCAATTGAAGTAGTGGTTAGTGTTAATGAGATGGTGGATATGCACTAAGGTGTTACTGCATCTGTCTGTCAGAAACTAGTGTAATGTATAACACAAGTCCAGTCACGACCGAAACAAGTAATCCTCTGAACTGAGATGATAGGTAGCATGTGCGAGTGAAATAATAGTGGTATGTGTTACTGAGATGGTGGAATATGGAACTGAAATGGTGGCATGTCCGAGGGAAATAGTGGTATGTGTTACTGAGATGGTGAAATATGGAACTGAAATGGTGGCATGTGCGAGTGAAATAGTGGTATGTGTTATTGAGATGGTGGAATATGGAACTGAAATGGTGGCATGTGCGAGTGAAATAGTGGTATGTGTTACTGAGATGGTGGAATATGGAACTGAAATGGTAGCATGTGCGAGTGAATTAGTGGTATGTGTTACTGAGATGGTGGAATATGGAACTGAAATGGTGGCATGTGCGAGTGAAATAGTGGTATGTGTTACTGAGATGGTGTAATATGGAACTGAAATGGTGGCATGTCCGAGTGAAATAGTGGTATGTGTTACTGAGATGGTGGAATATGGAACTGAAAAGTTGGCATGTGCGAGTGAAATAGTGGTATATGTTACTGAGATGGTGGAATATGGAACTAAAATGGTGGCATGCGCGAGTGATATAGTGGTATGTGTTACTGAGACACGAGTGCGTGAGACATTTATTTTACAGATGGTGTGTAATGAGTATGAGCGAGTGAAAAGGTGTGAAACCTATGGGGGTGAAACCGCAGCCAGTGAATTTAAGGCGTAAAGGTAAAGGGTAAAAGTTAAAAACCTTGTTTCTGCAGGAAGGGTGTGGCGGCTCGGTAGTGCTTCACAGTCAGCACCACGATGTCGCCCGCGTTCCGCAGGATGGTGACCGCGTCGTCGTGCGCGCACGCCGTTATGTACTCGCCGTTCACTGCAACACACGACAATACACATTATTACAATAGTACTACGGCATATCTTATTTTGTTTTAAAGTAAATGGTACACTGACTTTGCAGTTTGATCCAACTTAAAAGATGGGATCGTTTTTTATTCGATTCTTTCGAGTCTAAATGAGAAAATCAAAGATATTATAGCTACGTGTGTGACGGGCTAAATAATAGTGTTTGTGTTTCTTTTTTAGAAAGGGACCTACCTACGGCAATTGATATCAAGTGGCCTCTACTACCTGTAATGGTATCTGGCGTGAACACTAAGGTGTTACTGTGTCTGTCTGTCTAACTAGTATTATGTATAGCACGACTCCAGTAGCGATCGACACAAGTAATCCTCTTAACTACAGAGTGCCGCTGATTGACCCCGACACGCGACATTTGCACGCCAGGCTCTTTGCGCGTGACATTATCTCGGAAAAAAACATGAATACAGATATTGTTTATTTTGCAGTGGTCTTTGCAGTCCGCCTGAGGAAGTACCACAGCAAAAGATGTATCTGAATCGGCTGACTAATTATTACAAGCTTTTATTTAGTTTCACCTATCCCGGTGTTGGTCATCAAGTCTTGCAAATTAAATTTGATCAACTTCCCAGCTAATGATCGAGCTGAAATTTTACATAGTTATCAATATGTGCAAATAGCGTAACAATGTAATATTACGATAACATGGTGCTGCTTTTTTTTTAGCAACTCCGCAGACTCCGGGGTCCGTGACCTTTGTCATTTGTTTTCTTTTTCTTTTACATGAATCTTGGATTAGGAAGAAAAGGAATTAGGGGGGAGTAGGGAACATTTTCATTCTAATTCTAGGCCTATTTTATTTTCTAAGCCTCCTCCTCCCGGCTCAGCGCCTCCACCACGACTGCATATATATGGTGCTGATCTGATGGCGGAGCTGGAAGGTGGCCAAAGGAACTCCGCAGTGACACGACATAACTTCATCGAGTTCAGGCTCATTTGAATCGTCTTGACGAGTATGCAATTGTGCCTTTCAATTGTAACCAGGGTCCGATAATGGAGTTGGAAGGTGGCCATAGGAACTCTGTAACGAAACGAAGCAACCACATCGGTTTCGGCTCATTTGATTCGTTTAGACGAGTACTTTAGTACTAGATGGTAACCAGGGTTTAATGTTTAAGGGTTCAAGGGTTTAAGCTTTTTAGTAGTGGTAGGACTCTTGGCAGAGTCCGCCTGGGGGAAGTACCACATCTTTGCCAATTATTCTACCGCCAAGCAGTAATGTGCAAACATTACTGTGTTCCGGTTTGAAGGGCAATGTTTCCAGAGAAATTACAGGGCTTAGAGATGTAACATCTTAGATCTCAGGGTGACGAGCGCAGTACAGTGCTAGGTAATGATTTGGACTCTTCATGTTTCAATAGCTGCGTGTCACTGTGCTGTTATGTGGCAGGCATGTTGCTTACCATCAGGCACATGTCCTGCTCGTCTCGTCACTTTATATATTAAAAAAAATATGAAGAGATTGAAAGGTAGTCAATGGTCATAGAAACTCCGTAATGAAACGACGCAACCCCATCGATTTTCGTTTCATTTAGTTCATCTTGACGAGAACTTTGGTGCTAGAAGGTATCCAGGCTCTGATGATGGAGCCGTACGATGACCATTAATTAACTATTTACTGTTTTTTGAAGTGAAAAAGTTCTTTTGGCGCAACACACACAGATTTTTCGCGTATCGGCTGTGAATGAAGCTCAGCATCACGCTCGGAAATGAAAGAAATGTTCAGATGAACCGGGACTGCCGATTGTATCAAAGTGAGAAAGATAGTGCGCTGCTGCTGTCTGTCTGCTGACACTGCCTTTTTTCTTACCATGCATACTAGTCCTTCACCCGCATCTCACTTTATATGTAATCAATTTTATTTATAACCGACTTCAAAAAAGGTGAAGGTTCTATGTTCGACTGTACATTTTTAACTATTAGAATTATTCAATAGTTTTAAACAGTCATTTCTTATTTTAGTTTTTAGCCCCTGACCGAAAAAAGGGGTGTTATAAGTTTGACGTCGATGTATGTCTGTCTGTCTGTCTGTCTGTCTGTCTGTGTGTGTGTGTCTGTCTGTGGCACCGTAGAGCTCAAACGGATAGGGCGATTTCGATGCGTTAATTATGTTTAGTTAATATCGATTCAAGATGGCCGCCGCCACAAAATGGTGGACAAAATATTTCTTTACAATCTACCTTAATATGGGTATCAAATGAAAGGGCTTGACTAGTAGAATACTATACACTATAACAAATTTCAAATCCAAAATGGCCGCCGTCACAAAATGACGAATCATATTATTTTTTTCGATACTACCTCAATATGGGTATCAAATGAAAGGGCTTGCCTAGTAGAATACTTTGCACTATGACAAATTTAAATCCAAGATGGCCGCTACCACAAAATGGTGAAATACTTTTCTTTTTCACAACTCTCTTAATATGGGTATCAAATGAAAGGGCTTGACTAGTAGAACGTTATAAAGATAATCCGAGATCCGAGATAGTCGGGGGTTAATCAAAATTTTTAATTTTGTTCCTGTCATTTGTGCTGTTCAGTCTTAAGCACACATTTATTTTAAACTAGCTGAACCCGCTACTTCGTTCGCGTAAGCAGATGTTACTGACTTATACATTAATTGGAACTATCGTACGTCAAATATTTGGATACGTATTAGTCATTGAAAAACCTTTGAGTTTGAGTGAATTTGTTTTTCCACACAAAAATTATTTAATTTTATCATCTTTATTTTTCTTTTTTTAAACAAAATCAAACATACTTAGTAAGGTTTCATAGTATCGAACATAGCCGCAAGTGTTAAGTTTGTAGGATTTTTATAGGATACATTATGAAAAGTCTGAAGCTAATGTGCATGATCTGATACCTACTTACCTATTTCTTTTTATCCGCAAGCTGTTTTCTAGCAGTTACCCGCGACTTCGCCGGCGTAAAATTTTGAACGAAGCCTGTGTGGAATCAAAATAATTAAAATTTTGAGTTTTAATGATATTCAAGCAAGTTGAACCCGTAAATCTAAGCCAAGTCCTAGTGAAATGTTAATGTATGAATTTAATTGTAGCTAACACAGAAAAAAAAATCAAGAACGAAAGAATCCAAATTTGGCATCATAATCCTTTTAGCAGCAAAAACTTATTAGTACAATTTAGAATACCAGTAACGCCACCTAGTGATGAAAAAAAAAAATACATACCACAATAGCAAAACATCGATTTAAATGGCCTTTAGTGCTTTTAGATTTAAACTGGCATTAGCGCCGTCTAATGAGAATATTATGTTGCTTGTTATTTTGATTGTGAACGCAAATCACCTATATTATCTACGCCATAACGGGTGCACATATTTTCATTTTTGGCTTTACCTTACCATCACATCAAGTTCCTTACGAAAGTATATGCTTAAATTAATATGGAGTTAAATGAAAATGTAGACTTATTAGCCCATGTGAAATTTTAGACTCTAAACTATATGTGTTTCGTATGTCAACCCATATCGTTGTGCCGTTTTGACGTGATAGTTAATATTTGTTTCCTTAGGGCCCATGCTTCTTTTCAGGTTGATAGGTAATAAATACATAAATGTGGTATTTCAGACTATGAGTTATTTCTGTTTCAATTTTCTACCAAATTTGCTTAGTCTTTCCTACGTCACAGTAACCTATAAGTAACCGATTTGTTATTTCTGAGTTCAAACTACGTGTGTTTCGAATTCCATCCAAATATGTTCAGCCGTTCCAACGTTGTCCTGTAAATATTATGAATGTCACTGTTTGGATGTTTGTTACGTAATACGTAGGCAATGTTTAGCCTATGTGTTCTTCCAGACTGTAACCTAATTCTATTTCAAATTTCAACCCGATCACTTGATACGTTCCGCCATGATTAAATCGGCAATAGAAATACATCATCTGCGAAAATTTCAACTGTCTAGCTATCACCGTTCTTGAGATACAGCCTGGTGACAAACGGACGGACGGACGGACGGATAGCGAAGTCTCAGTAATAGGGTCCCGTTTTACCCTTTGTGTACGGAACCCTAACAACGGTCTGCTTCGGTCACCGAAGCTTGTTGAACACTACCTTTAAATTTTAAACAGTATTTGGATTGAAATAATACGTTTTCTAGTAAGTTACAGCTGACCTAGTCGAGAGAACGGCGACTGTCGATCCGGAGACCCAGGGTTCAAAATCACGCGCACCACTATCTTTTCAGAGTCATGTTCGTAATGCCGGTAATTAAAACGGTGAAGGAAAACACCGTGAAGAAACCGAAATCTACCTATAATCTAAGTTATAAGTCATATGTTATACACCAACCGACACTGGGCCAGCGTGGTGGATTATAGCCTTGTCTCTCTCCTTGCGAGAGAAGGCCCCGACGCCCAGCAGTAATGGGCTGTTTATGCTGCTACTTATTATGCTGATATGTTTTCTCCAAAATACAAAAATCTACTTCAATGACAGGTAATTTAATTCTGTCATTCGACTAAATTTTATAAGAAGGTATAACTATGTCGTACAGATAAATCTTAGCTAGCCTATCAATCAATTTCAATTTCAAAAGATCTTTATTAAAACTTCAAAAATAATAACATGTACAAATACTAGTGTACGTTAAATCCTAGTAGTACAGCTTAGTAATAATTAATAATGTTTTACGAGCCATAAGCTCATTTAAAAACTTAGAAACATTAATACATATAAAAATAATAATGACAACAACAATAGGAATGACTATGACTTCCTAACAGGTATGAAATATTTTATTTTTTAAAGTATGTAATGCTATTAGACTGTATTACATTTTAGGCATTGAGTTCGAATGATAAAAATTAATAGACGGTAAGCAGAATAAATTTTTATAAGAGCGGACCGGCGGCCGGCGGCCGGGGCAGTCGCAGGAGCAACACAGGTAGTCGGCGCAGTGGCGCGCGCCGTCTCGTTCTCACTCACGGCGGCTGCAGGCAGCGCGCTGAGACAAGTCATCGCACTCAAGAAACAAGTGATGGGGCAATTTGTATTTACAATATTTATCGATATATGAGAGATTTTTCTTACGGGACGAACACATCTTTTTTACTAGTTTATTTTTACTGGTAGGATTTTTCCAAATGTAGAATTTCTCAGAGAGTTTATAAATGAACACATCTATTCGCGGTAAACCTAGCTGTAAGTGTAATTTACGGAGATTGGTTCGAAAGGGGGTATTATAGGCGTATTTTAGCGCTTTGTTTTGTATTGTTTGTAGTTTATTAATATTAGTTTGGCACGTGCTACTCCACACAGGACATGCGTATGTGATACAGGGCCGGACCAGGGTGCGGTATATATGTAACTTGGTTTTGCTGCTCAGTTTAGAACGTTTGTTTAATAAGGGTATTAAAGCGTTCATGGCTTTTATACCTTTGAGGCATAGTTTGGAGGTATTTTCGGTCCAGTTTAGTTTACTATCCAGGGTTGTCCCGAGATACTTAACTGATCTGCTCCATGGGATCACATGCCCACCTATGCTTAGCTTACGCGTCGGAAGTATTCGTTTACCTGTAAATAGTATCGCTTCAGTTTTAAATTGATTTAGTTTTAGTTTCCAAACGTTGTAATAATTTAAATAGAGATCTATTGCCATCTGTAGACGGCTTATAATTAAATCGATGTCTGATGATGACGTAAAACAGGCTGTATCGTCAGCAAAGCAAGCCAGGTGGGTACGTGGTTGAAAGGGGATGTCATTAAGGTAGTCCACAAACAGGTAAGGTCCTAAAATCGATCCTTGCGGCACTCCAGCAGGTACTGGATGTAGAGGAGATGAGACTTCCTTGATATGCACACGAAAACTGCGATTTGACAGGTACGATTTCATGAGTTTGACCAGAGAAGTAGGAATTCCAAGTGTGACAAGTTTGTGGATCAGGCCCGCATGCCAGACCGTATCGAAAGCTTTTTCGATGTCCAATAGGAACATCCCAGTGGACTGCTGTAAGTTTAGGTTATGCGAAACATTTTCGGCAACCCTAGCTAGCTGCTGTACCGTAGAGTGTCCGCGGCGGAAGCCAAATTGTTCATCAATTAGTAGATGGTCAGATGATTTGGATAGTCGCTTGAGAATAATTTTTTCAAACAGTTTACCAAAACTGGGTAAAAGGCTGATCGGGCGATAGGAGGTAGGGTCTTCTACCTTCTTTCCTGGTTTATGTATAGCAATCACTTTAGCTGTCTTCCACGGTCCAGGGAAGTAGTTCAACATGAAGCAAGCATTAAATATTTTTGTCAACAGTATCACACATTTTTGCGGTAAGTTTCGAATAAGTATGTTTGATATCTGGTCGATGCCAGGAGCTTTGCGAGGCTTAAGGCTGAGCATGCATTTCTTTACTTCTGCTGGGTGAACTAATAGGGAGTAATCGATTATCGGGGTTTCGCCTAAGGAATACATAGTTTGATTGACTGCTGGAGTCATATCGCTATCCCAAGAATCCGTTAGCATCATGTTGTTCAAGAAACCCTTGGCCAAGACGTCACATTGCTCCTGTTGACTGGTAGTTAAAGAACCATCCTCCTTTTTTAGCGTTGGGATTGTCACGAGTTTTGTGTTTCGTACTGACTTTGCTAAGCGCCAGAGGTCAGCGCTGGGGTTATCGACACGTTTCAACTTTTTATCCCATTGTCTATCGTTATAAGATTGTAGGGCGTTTTTAATTTCAGATTTTAATTGGTTAATGTTAGAGCATAAAACTTTGCGAAACGAAATGTTTGTTTCATCTACGAGACATCTACGAAGCCGATTTTTACGCCGAATCAATCTTAAAATACGTCTTGGTAAAGAAAAAGTAGTCCAAGGCTTAAAAGTAGTAAGTGGGACAGAGATATCTCTACTTTCTATAATTATTTTTTGAAGGTTTAATATCGAATTGTCAATTTCGTTTTTTGTTTTAAATGTTGTAAACGACAAATTTGTGTTAACGTTAATATGATTTCGGAATTTTGTCCAGTTTGATTTAGCATAGTTCAATTTTTTAATAGGATTTCGAGTTACTTTCATGTTTACCTTGAAGAAAACTGGAAAATGATTTGAAGAAAGGGCTGGGATCGTTTTAAGTTGGTCTAAACAATTTACGTTTTAGCAAGGACTATGTCTGGGATAGACATACTGTAATTGGCAGAGTAATGAACGAGGGTGGGTTCTGAGGGAGCATAAATCATATAATCGCTAATGAGCATGTGTGAGTAAAGAGTTCTACCGCGTGTGTTACCAGTACCAGGAGACCACAACGCATGCTTAGAATTCAGGTCACCCATGGCCAACACCGTGTGACCCGAAGACATAAGATGTTCAATGTCGCCTGGTATTAGGAGAAGGTTTGGAGATTGATATACTGAGTAAATGATTATATTACTATTGCTGAGTTTTAAGGTTACACCTATTGCTTCCAGATTATGAAGTGGTGGAGTAGGTATGGGATTGTGAGACAGATCTGAGCGCACGAGGATTGCTACACCCTGACCAGTACCATTAGGGCGCCTATCCATGCGGTAACAGTCGTAACCAGTTATGTTAAGTGGTAAACGCTGAGTTAACCTTGTTTCAGAGAGTGCGATGACGTCAGCTTTGAGTTTACTCACGGCTAGTAAAGACAGTTCCTGTTGCTTACTGCGAACACCATCGGCGTTCCAGTATAATATTCTTAGCTCCTGACTGTTGTTATACATAATGACCTAAATGCGACAACACTAATATCACTTTATCCATGAAAGTATTACATTTCTTGAATTTTTCCTTGATTATTTGGATAGTTTTTTAGAATTTCAAGCATTTCAGTGGATTCCAGGTCCAATGGCAGCTTACTTGTAGTTTGTATTGACTCAGAAAGACGTTTTACTGCCGATTGTCTGGGATTTATCGACTGGATTCTGTCCGGGAGAATGTCTTCAGAATGCGGAAGAGAAATCAGGGCCTCCGATACTTGTAAGTTGTTTTTCTCTGTGTTAGCGGTTTCAGGCTGACTTTTCTGTGCATGAAGTTTCGCTATATGGGTATTTAAAACATTAGTTTTACTTATGTTGGCACGCTTGGATTCAATTTTTTCTATGTACTTTAGCCTTACTGGGCATTTAGAGTAGTTTGCGGGATGTTTTTCCATGCAATTACAGCAACAGGCCGGTTCACTTTTGTCCTTTTTTTGGGCATTCCCACGTGGGATGCGACAGCGTGCATTTCACGCAACGAGGTTGTCTGTTACAGTTTCTAGATGTGTGTCCAAAACTTTGACATCTAAAACATTGTGTCCCCGTAGTCTTCGCTGGCTTGTAACGTTCAATATCAACAACGCAGTTAAAAAGATATCTGATTTGTTTAAATTGTGTCATGTTAGTCCCATTTGGAAGATGTACGAGGATAGGTGGACATTCAGATGGATAAACTGTCTTGAGTATCGAGGCGGTAGCACCAGCAAAACCGAGGGAAGCTAATTCTTCTGTGACGTTGGGTTGCACAAATTTTGGTAAACCTTTTATGACTGCTTTAGGAATCTTTTCGTCTTTCCGGGTGAAAGTGTGGAAAATAATGTTTTCAGTATGTAAGCCCTCTCTTAGCTTTTGGTGATTTGTAGCATTGTAACATTGCACTCTAATCAACTTACGTCCTCGGTTCTGCATGTGAAACTCTTTACAGTATTTCAGTATCACATCTCTGATATTTTCATGATTCCAAACAGTTCCCAACTCGATGATGATCACTGGTGTTATTGACGACCTTTTTTTTGGTGGCATTCTTTAGGGAGTCGGATGAGGCAGTGTCAGCATCAACTGGCAGCTCTGCAAAGCTATTATGTGTAGGTGTTTCTTTATTATCGTACCTGCTCTTAGTGTTCGTAATAAACTTTTTGGGATTACGCCATGTATCGGGAGATGTTGGATCTTCTCGCTGTCTCTTGTTGGGCGAGTTGGAGTTGGTTTCTGGTCTCTTCAGAAATTTATCCATGTCGGACTAAGGTGCGATATCGATAACAAGCCGACATCTAGCACCCTAGCCCAGCACTAGTTCTTAATGATCGGTGAGCGAATACGGAATAGGCGGTGTTACGTACGTTCACTACGAAAGATGAGCGAGAACTGAGCTAGCCTATCGGTTTTTTATCGGATACACTTCGGAGAGTGTGCGACTGATTTGCATGATCTGATACCACCTTGCCCTTTTTTTTATCGGAATGCTCGTAGCTGGAAAAAGCGACATCGTTTCATGGTTGTTGTTCCAAAGACACGAACGAAGAGATTTTACTCTAATTTTGTGATAAGAACATCTAGGCTGTGGAATACGTTGCCTGAGTGGGTTTTCCCCGATGATTACAATCTTTGTGTCTTCAAATCGAGAGTGAATCGGTTATTTCTAGGTAAACACGCTCCATCGTAGACCGCATTGTCGTTTAACATCAGGCGAGATGGCGGTCAAGTGTAAACCTATAAAAGTTAAAAAATATCTAAGCTGATTTTAGTTTTTTGTTGATATTTGAAAACTACTTCCCTGTTTTCGATATCTAAGATCACCTCTGAAGTATTTTCTACCAAACAAAAAGGAATTATCAAAATCAACTAACAATTAGCGGAGTTATCGCGTAAAATAAAAAAACATGCAACCCGATTGAGAAACATCCTCCTTGTTTGAAGTCGATTATAACCGAATGATGTTTGTTTTTCCACAAAAAAAAATATTTTTGACAATTATTTTGTCGTCCAAAACGACGCGAAGCGATCACGTGGGCACTTTCTAGAATCTAGAATCTAGATATTCTGTGGATCGTCTGTGATACACAGAATACTTAGTAGTTAGTATGTACTGAACGCGCCGCGCGTGTCGTTATTATTTAATGTTTTTGTAATTTTCGAACCAACAGACCGATATTGTTCAAATTTTGACAGGACAATATAAATAATGTGTTCAAAAAAACAAAAAAAAAATTAATGAAATTAAACAACGCAAACATGAGTTACAACCAAATACACATTCTGACTTTCACCCCCTCCTGCAAGAAAACCGATCAGAATTTGGGGATCAAAAGTAGCCTACAGCAATGTCCTTAGTATAAACTAAAATCATGCCAAGTTTCAGCTGAATTGAATCAGTAGTTTCGGCGTGATGCGTGATCCCTATACAGAAAGACAGACAGACAGACAGACAGACAGACAGACAGACAGACATGAAAGAAAAAAAATGCAGTTTCGCAATCAGTATCGACTATGGAGTGCCCCAAAAAAAAAATTTTCAAAATATCTTCAATGTACAGAATTCGACCCGTTACAGTTTTATTATAAGTATAGACTAAGCTTGTTTTATACCATACAGATGTCGGCGACTGATTCTTATTTCCTGACGTGCGACTGACTGACGACTTACTGAGTTATTATAAAGACTGGTGAGATTAGCGTATGATCCAAGCATTCCATGTTTCGTACCTTTAATGACGGCGTCTCCGACGAACAGCTGGCCGGTGTGGTCGGCCGCCTGGTCCTTGTATATCTTGGAGATGAGGATGGGCAGCTTGTGCTCCGCGCCGCCCTTGATGCTGAGCCCCAGTCCGCCCACCTTCTGCCGCGTGATCTGAACCATTCGCTCCTGGAAACACATTCACATCAGAACTGCATATCATACGCGCAAAACTGCTTACCTGCTTATAAAGATTTTTGTATTTGTATTTATATATGGATGCAGGCTGATTTACATTTTTATACAGGGTTACATTTTATACTGCATTACAATTATACAGGGTTACTGTAAAATGAAACCCTGTATAAAATGTAAATCAGCCTGCATCCATATACAAATACAAATACAAACTTCTTTATTGCTGTTTGCAGGTAAGATAAGGTGATACAAAACATTTTAATAGTTGACCCATACAAACTGGCCTCTTCTTCTAGAGGCATGCAATATGTCTGGCAATGCAGTTTCCATTGGTCTGAATTTATACAATGATAATAATAGTCAGCTGATAAAGTCTTCTTCTTCTTTTTTCATTTTTAGCTTTTAATCGGTTGTATCATATTACATGTCATCTGATTCATCATCTATTAATTTCTGGCTTCTATCCAGTTGTGTTAGGTAAGTGTGATCCATTTAAGAGCATGTTCTGTACAAACAACTCTTGTTCTAAAAATTTTGCTAAAACTCAACACATACATAGGTATGTAGGTACCCTGTGTACCATACCCCAAAAAAAACTTTTAGTTTTTGTTGTCCTCTCTAGCAAAGATTAGCTTTATGCACATCACTTCATTCATTGAGAGAGCACATTTGTTTTATTTGGAAGAGGAATAAATTTTTAAATTTAAAAAAATACTGTAGAACACAATTAAAGTTGACATATTTAATGTGGTTAATATTATATGCCCTTAAAAGGACGAAGGCTGTACACCAATAACCCTGTACATTGAATTATTATAGTGGTAGGACTTTTTACCGAATCTGCCTGGGGAAGTACATACCACACCTCTTTCAGTTATTCTACCCCCAACCAACACAACACAACAAACAACAAAAGTAATCTGAAAACATCACTGTGTACCGGTTTGAAAGGCAATATTTTAGAAAGAAACATTTACAGTGCTTAGAGATAAAATATGTTATAGTAGTGGTAGGATTATTTGCAGACTCCACCTAGGGAAGTACCACACTTTTGAAAGTTATTCTACCGGCAAGCAGTGATGTGCAAGCATTACTGTGTTCCGGTTTGAAGGGTAATGTTTCCATTGACTGGCCTCGTGGCTTAGTGGGTAGTAACTCTGCCTGCGAAACCGAGGGTCGTGGGTTCGATTCCCACCTAGTGTAAATATTTGTGTGATGAATTCAAATATTTGCACTGTGTCTGGGTGTTTCTATTTATAATAAGTATGTATTTAAAATTATATATGTATTATATCAGCTATCTGGCCGCCATAGTACAAGCTTTGCTTAGTTTGGGGTCAGATGGTGTTGTGTGTGAATTGTCCACCAATATTTATTATTTATTTTATTATTATTTATTTATTGAAATTACAGGTCATAGAGATAAAAGGTATTACATCTCTGGGTGCCGACCGGGGTGCAGTGCTAGGTAATGATTTGGACTTTTTTATATTCCAATAGCTGCGTGTCACTGTGCTGTTACTGCTTACCATCACGCACATGTCACCGTATAAATCAGGTGTGGTATAAAGTGAGTCTGCCTGTGTTGTTGGCTAGATAGAGCTAGTCTGTCATACCCGCTGGTGTGGCACGGGCTTGTCCGGCGGCTGCGCGTGCGCCGGCACCTGGCGCTGCACCACCACGGAGTCCATGGACAGCAGCAGGCGCGCCGGCCGCGGCCGCGACTTGCCGTCCGACACCTGCACCATGCCGCACCGGATCTGCCGGGACAAGCGCACAGTAATTAACCATAGATTAAGGCAAAGACCTCAATACACAGATGTGCCCTCCCAAACTTCAGGATGCACGGAATCATTTCATTGTTGGAAAGAGTGAGCTCACTCATTCCGTTCCAGGTTGCAGGAAGCGGTGAACGCCGGACGTTTTTTACTTATCTATATTCGTTGTCAACAACCAAAATAAGTAGAACCGCAGCATATCGCGCCGCTAGCGATTCTAGGGGTCAAGTAGATTGGTTATGTGTAAACTACTTACGACACACATAGAGACGCAGTTTATTACCAATTTCAAGTTACTCAGGGCACATCCATTGGTGGTTTATATCGATGGATTAAGGTAGCGTAGGAATTTTCACAATATGTGAAGAGGAAAATATTTGTAAACTTAAGTAATTAAATTTAATACTCCTTTTGGTGTGCTTATAAATGATGAGAGATGTTTGCAAACTTATATTACGCATGCATGCATGCATGCATATATTATAAGTCCATATACACACTTTTTTTGTCTTTTGTTAATCTCTCTGTTAAAGTCCAAATCTATTTTGTTTTTAACAAAATTTGCTAAATAACATTCCAGCCACTAGTTTCAGTTGTAAACACACTCCATTGTTGAGGGTGCGATGGGAATGCATGAATGAAAATATGTTTATTATTCAAACAATTGAAATGATATTACATACAATTTAGAATAACAGTAGGACTAGTGAAGCAACTGGCAGTCTTATCGCTAAAAGCAATTTCTTCTACAAAACCTTGATGTACAGTTCTTATCTATGACTGGGCATGCCCCAGTTAGGAGTTATGATGCAACCTTTTGTTGGTATTTTATTTAAAAATTAAGTAGATTAGAAGCCTTGTGTGTTAGTGCCCCTATGCTTGTGGTAACTGACAAGCTCAGTTGTATGGAAAGAATATAAGATATAAGATCAGAACATACTTAGCATATTTACATTGAAACAGTATGACTACTGAAACTGGAACAGGTTGCCTGAGGCTATTTATTATCATATAATATTATAACGGTAAAATTTCGTGAAACAGCTGAACTGAACAGAGATTTAAATTTTTTACAAAGAATTTGATAAAAGATTACATTCCAAAATACCACATGGCTTTTTAGTGTGGAATAATTGTGCAAATAGGATCTACTGATGTGACACTACTACTGTAGAAAATGACGACTAGTTGTTGTGTGTGTTTGAAGTGGTAGGACTCTTTGCAGACTCCGTCTGGGGAATACCACACCTTTGCCAGTTATTATTATTATTTAAAACTATATAAGTGTTATATCAGCTATCTGGCCACCACAGTACAAGCTTTGCTTAGTTTGGGTTCAGATGGTGTTGTGTGTGAATTGTCCACCAATATTTATTTGTTTATTTATTCTACAGCCAAGCAGTAATGTGAAAACATTACCGTGTACTAGTTCCAGTTTGAAGGGCAATGTTTTCAGTGAAATTACAGGCCACAGAGATGAAAGATCTTTTATCTATGGGTGACAAAAGCAGTGCAGTGCCAGGAAATGATTTGGATTCTACATGTTATAATAGCTGCGTGTCACTCTGCTGTTATGTAGCAGGCATGTTGCTTACTATCAAGAATATGTCCTGCTCATTCAACTATACAAGAACAAAATTAAAAATTTTGAATAACCCCCGACTACCTTAGATTTGTTATCTGTACAACATTCTACTAGTCAAGCCCTTTCATTTGATACCCATATTAAGGGAATTGTGAAAAAGGAAATGTAATTCGCCATTTTGTGGGAGCGGCCATCTTGGATTTGAAATTTGTCACAGTGCAAAGTATTCTACTAATCAAGCCCTTTCATTTGATACCCATATTGAGGTAGTAGTGAAAAATATTATATAATTCGCCATTTTGTGGTGGCGGCCATCTTGGATTTGAAATTTGTTATAGCGTTTAGTATTCTACTAGTCAAGCCCTTTCATTTAATACCCATATTGAGGTAGGTTGTGAAGAAATATTTTGTCCGCCATTTTGTGGAGGCGGCCATTTTGAATCGATATTAACCAAACATAGCTAAGAACACCCGCACGGATATTAACTTTCAAATAAAAAAAACCGCATCGAAATCGGCCCATACGTTTGAGCTCTACGGTGCCACAGACAGACACACACACAGACAGACAGACAGACAGACAGACAGACAGACAGACAGACCGACAGACAGACAGACAGACAGACAGACATCGACGTCAAACTTATAACACCCCTTTTTTTTGTCGGGGGTTAAAAAAAATGTTTTGTCAAAGTTGTCAACTCTTTTATACATATAGTAAACAAGAGAAATGTAAATGAAATAATTACAAGAACAAAATTAAAAATTTTGATTAACCCCCGACTACCTTAGATTTGTTATCTGTAGAACATTCTACTAGTCAAGCCCTTTCATTTGATACCCATATTAAGGGAATTGTGAAAAAGGAAATGTAATTCGCCATTTTGTGATAGCGGCCATCTTGGATTTGAAATTTGTTATAGCGTTTAGTATTCTACTAGTCAAGCCCTTTCATTTAATACCCATATTGAGGTAGGTTGTGAAGAAATATTTTGTCCGCCATTTTGTGGAGGCGGCCATTTTGAATCGATATTAACCAAACATAGCTAAGAACACCCGCACGGATATTAACTTTCAAATAAAAAAAACCATCGAAATCGGCCCATCCGTTTGAGCTCTACGGTGCCACAGACAGACACACACACAGACAGACAGACAGACAGACAGACAGACAGACCGACAGACAGACAGACAGACAGACAGACATCGACGTCAAACTTATAACACCCCTTTTTTTTGTCGGGGGTTAAAAAAAATGTTTTGTCAAAGTTGTCAACTCTTTTATACATATAGTAAACAAGAGAAATGTAAATGAAATAATTACAAGAACAAAATTAAAATTTTGATTAACCCCGACTACCTTAGATTTGTTATCTGTAGAACATTCTACTAGTCAAGCCCTTTCATTTGATACCCATATTAAGGGAATTGTGAAAAAGGAAATGTAATTCGCCATTTTGTGATAGCGGCCATCTTGGATTTGAAATTGTCATAGTGCAAAGTATTCTACTAATCAAGCCCTTTCATTTGATACCCATATTGAGGTAGTAGTGAAAAATATTATATAATTCGCCATTTTGTGGTGGCGGCCATCTTGGATTTGAAATTTGTTATAGCGTTTAGTACTCTACTAGTCAAGCCCTTTCATTTGATACCCATATTGAGGTAGGTTGTAAAGAAATATTTTGTCCGCCATTTTGTGGAGGCGGCCATTTTGAATCGATATTAACCAAACATAGCGAAGAACACCCGCACGGATATTAACTTTCAAATAAAAAAACGCATCGAAATCGGCCCATCCGTTTGAGCTCTACGGTGCCACAGACAGACACACACACAGACAGACAGACAGACAGACAGACAGACAGACAGACAGACAGACAGACAGACAGACAGACCGACAGACAGACAGACAGACAGACATCGACGTCAAACTTATAACACCCCTTTTTTTTTGTCGGGGTTAAAAATGAACCAAAATGAACACTAGATGTTTGTATGTATAGATAAGTAATCAAAAACAAAAAAATAGGTATTCCATACTCAGTTATGTATTTCTTCATTTAGTAGGTACACCATTAACATTAAAAGTACCTATCCCGTTTTTTATTCTAATATTATGTATCAAAAATCTAAAAGTCAAGATGTTTCTTGCTCAATTACATTGTAAGAATAGATATACCTACTTTTCATTCTGCTAATACACAAAGTTCGCCAGGAATTACCCTTTTCTTAATAGTACAATGACAAAGCAATGAGAATATATTAGTAAAACAACAATATCAAATGGATAGTGAAAGACAACATCAGTTAATAGGAACCATAATTGTATTTTTTTTTACTGAAACATATAGGCACTTCAGATTGCTTTCCTGCCTATACTAATTATACAAAGCTGAAGAGGTTTTTTGTTTAAACATGTTAATTTTAGGAACTAAGTACTGGACCAATTTCAAAAATTATTTCACTGTTGGATATGTATTCATTTGATCCTTGAATGCTATTGATTATTTATTATTTGTTTACTAGAGACCAAATAAATAAATATTAATAAAACTATGTGAAAATACTATCAACAGGCCAAATCTTGTATGGACATTGTGCTCACTCATAAAATATTAGATATTATCACAAGACACTTCAAATTAACATCAACACTTAAAATTCAAACAATGTCTTTTCAAATAAAATTAATATCATCTTGGCAGAACAGAGATTTAAATCGGTTTATTTAGGTTTTGTTCTTCAGGCCCTGCCGACCTAGTGGTGAATTAGAATGAAGAATCAACATTCAACACTAAAGTTTTGTGATTAATTTCTTTAAATTGTTTAAAGTCTCTACACACTATATTATATATTACAAGATACCATGTATCTAAATAAATAGTAATTAAGACTATCATGATGGCTATTGAAGAACAACAGAATCATACGCATACCTTATCATCTTGTTTCTCCTCGACGGGCGTCATCATCGTAACTTGCATAGCATTACGTTTTACTATTCACTCGCCTAACTACAAAATTGTTAATTAAACTTTAAAAATCTGGTAATCCATTTCCACTCCACAACATTAGAACACACCCATATTTACACTGTCTATTTACGTTAGACCAATTTCGTCTGTAATTAAGTCACAGGCCACTGCCTCCAAATGATTGTATTAATTATTTACGGGTTACACATTACGAATACGAAAAACAGGTCAGTGGCTCGAGATAAATCAATATAGGCGAAGAAACCAAAACAATCCCAATTAACGCTTAATCTCACAGTTCTGCGCCTGAAATGTGTTTAGAAACACTTCACTGACAACATCTCACTAAGTCCGCGCTGTTTTTATTGACTTTCTATTTATTTTAGCGAAGAAAAATAATAAAATATTGAGATTGGCGAGATCATAGCGACCAACCCGCTAACATCCACTCCGCAGAGTATAAGTAGTGATGTAAATGTGAATTGTTCCACAAGCAAACTAAAATGTCAAAATTAATCGATTTTTTTAACTGGCACCGACTAATGATTGGTTCATTATAAATTATTTTTAAAGCAGGTAAAACTTATTTCTTCATTTTTTTCGTAGGCTGTGACTGAAGCTCATCGTCAAGATCGGAAGTGAAAGATTCGTTCGGGTGAACTCAGGACCGTCGAGTGCACTAGAAAAAAATGCGATACAGTCATCTGGTGCTCTTTACTGCTGCTGTGTCATTATGTTTATTATAATGTTCATTAACAATAACACGATCTAATTTGATCATAGTACCTACTTAATGTAACATATTGTGAGAATACTACTTAAATAATACAAAATTCTGTTAACGAAGTTTTCACTTCCGTGTGAAATCACTTCCTTACCGTATGGGCTTGCGCATAAACGTTTTTTTTATGATGTTGAGTTATCGTCAGAGAGTCTTCACTGCCTGCAGAATATCAAATTGTCGGCCCAGGACCTTAACTACGCTAAAGTGGTTGAAACTAAAGTATCCTTGTGATATCCGTCATACTAGAAGAGATTTGATGTAGTTCATACTCGGTACCAAGTATGGTACGGCACAGTCGTACAGTCAAATAGAAATTGCGTGGTATGCTTCCTTTTACCGCAAAATGGCAGGCGTGAGACACCTAATAGAAGTGCGAACTTAAAACTTAGTTTTTGAAGTGAAAACTTCTTTTGGCGCACCACAGACAGCTTTTCTGTGGGGTGTGATTAAATTCCAGCGTCACGCTCGGTTATGATAAGAAATCCTCGGGTAAACTTGGGACTATGGTTATAGTTACCTACTCATAGCCACGCCCTGCTGTTTCACCCGCGTAGTTACCAAACTAAGTTATCAAATTCTGAATTAGAAGTTTTCACTTCTATCGGCAGTTCCTAACACTGCCGCTTTTTTTTTTCATAGGGTGCTGCATAGGCTGCAATCATGTTGGAAGAAAAATCAGGGATCGTTCTGCCACCCCTGAAAGTAGTCTAGGTACGTCCCTATTATGAAGGTTTGAGGTGTGGAGTATCATCTGTGTACATGAAGTGTTTGTCTAAATGAATTAACAGCCAAGAATAAATTAAAAAAAAAATACGCGTCTCGAAAATAACGCTTGACTAGCAAATTTTTAGTATCTCCTATTTATTTATTATAGAGTGGTTTTGCTAATAAATTAATATCATTATCACTATAACATTATATATTTGAAGTCAGTGCCAGTCAGGCCAAAAATACTCTAAGCGCTACATGATCATGATCCGTATGACAGTTACGGCTAGTCTCGTAACACGAAACGTCTCATGAAAGTTGCCGCGATTTATAATATTATTTCTTCGTATTCCAGCTGCTCCATATTAGTAATATTATGAATCATTAATACCCCTTACCAGTAAATTAAATGAGACCCAATCAGAATGTTCCAGTCTACATCATCTAAGAAGTCTAAAAATAAAATAAATTTGAAATAATAATAAGCGAAATATTATGCGTAAAACGTAACGCAAAAAATGTTTTTAGTGATGGGGTATACTACTGCTAAGATGAATAGTCGAAACATTCTGAAGCCTAGGGCGGCAGATTTTTGAGGGCGGCAAATTTGGTCAAAAATCGTATGATTATATTACTTTTGATAACTGTTTGTGGAGATCGATCTTTTTCCTAATGTGTCTATTGAACAAGTTAGAAATTAAAGATTAGGTACTCAAGATCCTTGATTAGTTACATTTCAAATATAATTTAAATAAATAATAAATATTGGTAGACAATTCACACACAACACCATCTGACCCAAACCAAGCAAAACTATGGCGGCCAGATAGCTGATACAATACTTATATATTTTTAAATACATACTTATTATAAATAGAAACACCCAGACACAGTACAAACATTTGAATTCATCACACGAATGTTTGCACTGGGTGGGAACCGAACCCACGATCCTCGGCTTCGCAGGCAGTGTTACTACCTACTAAGCCACGAGAGCAGTCAGACTTCCAATGTGTCTTCTCTTTTGGTAAGCCTGTAAAGTCGCAAAACAGTTTGGAGATGAGATTAGCCCCTGATTCAAAATGCAATCGGATTGCCATTATTGTGTACCGCATTGTCGCTTAACATCAGGCGAGATAGCGGTCATGTGTAAACCTATAAAAGTTACTAAAAGATGTGATGTCCCGGGACACCAGATAGAAACGAAGTTCTTTCAATGACATTGAATACAGAAGCAATTGGCAAAAATTGCCAAATTTTGTTTGGTACAATCATCTAAAACAAATAAACTTGGCAACATTGGTGACGGACAGTTTTTAAGCGTCACTTCCGTTTTATATTTTTCTTACAGTTTTAGTCTCACATTTTTGTCAGTTCGGTCGCTCAGCATAATCCTTATCTCCAATCAATAGATAAGTAGTCATTGATGGCTGCTTATTGAGTCGAATAGCTATCGATACCGAGATGCTTAGAGATTCCTTAGGGATCCTTACTTTGTCTTAAGTCTTATCGCTGCTACATATCAACGATCTGTTAGGGCCTGGTATCTGTGGGAAGGCAGACGATAGCACCGTTGTAGAGAGTTACATATCTAGGGCATGAGAGCCAGTTGGGCAGCAAACTCAGGTACTGAGAGAGTGTGATCGATCGTTTGAACTTGATCCTTGAGGCAGTCTATAAATAAGGCAATGCTTAACGAGCTAAAGCTTAGTGAGGAAAAGACGCAGGCTTGTCTGTTCTACTATGTCCGTGCATAGTGGTCATGCGTTTGCTTCATATAAAATAATTAAATGAATCAATTAGAGGAAATTTACTAGAAGAAATCATAAAGATTATAAAGGTACTAACAAAATACATCTAAATGGGTAGGGGCGGCATTTTTCAGTTTTTGCCCCGCCTAAAAATATTGGGCTACATAAAGTCACATCCCTCCGTAGATTAAATAAATCTACTTTAATGTCATTGTCAGGAGGGGTATTAATTAAATATTTCATTTCCATTGATATTTTTAATTGTTTCAGTTATTGATACAATTTTCGATATTCTATATCAATAATAGAGAACCTGTCTGTGTGAAATAGCTATTATGATTCATACTTACAGCAAAATTATCTTCACAGAAATAGCATTTAGTCTTAGTGAACAATATTAAATTGATTTGAATGCGATCTAGTAAGTACCTAGTTTTATTTTAATACGTCATAAATTAAATATTGTTAAAGCACTGATTAAGTAACAACGAACTACAAGAACTTTGATATTATGTTTTTATATTGTGTCTTGCTGCTACAAGACATGGCCTTCATGGGCGAGTCCGACTCATACTTGGCCACTTTTATTTCCTTCATATTTTGGGGAATTTGGGGAAAGTGGGCATCGGCAATCCTGGTTGCCTTAACGACGGCGTTAGTTCCCATTCTGACCACGTGCCGTTAGATTATTGTAAACCTGTACGTAATACTGACAGTTTCCACGTCAAACTTCCAACTGTCTTGGGGATCATGCTAGTAATCACTAATGTTATCTCATGTATTCATAACTAAGTTAGCGAATAAAAAGAAAACTAAGTGCCACAACACACATCTTTATTTGCGTCTTCCATTCTAATATTATTTTAATAATTTTATTATTACACAACATGTATATAGAAAGACTTTCATACAATAGTGTATAAATTATCGACTAATTAACTTTAATTTTATCAACAGTATAATAAAAGAATTATGAATTACTTATATACTGGCAGTCTATTTTAATGATATGTATCTTTTGCATTTGGAACAGCCGTTACCTTTATAATTTAAGCTAAATAAGATACCGTAACTAAGTATCATAATTAATCGTTCGTAAAAATAATGTCCGATAAATATATATTTACAATATATTGAATTTATCATATAAGTAATAATTAGTGCCTAGGACGTATAAGTTTACCACAAGTATTATAATTTTATTACTAAGGTTTAGGTAGCAGAAAGTTCCAGTATAAACTAAATACCTATAAAAAATGTATAGTATTAGACACCATTTACCACCATACATAACATTAGGTACGTAGTGAGTGGTGTGGTTGACATTTAGCTTGGCACTCTGTCCAAATAAAGGTATGGTGATTTAGGCGAAATATTTACTTATGTGGTCTTTCTTGAAAGGGTTTTGCAAAGTTTTGACATTGTTTTGTGACCATTGCCATGGCAATAATAATTGAGCACAAATAATTAATTTTTAAAGCACCGATGAAAAACACCTTCAATTTCAGGAATAAATCACCTTCCTCTAAAAAGTTTAATCGGACATCGATACTATTTCTAATAAGGTATTTACATGAAAACAATAGTTACATACTTATGATAAATCTAACGACAATAGAGTAACAGCAATTTTATTTAAATCACAATCATATTAATTTCATTTGATTTTTTTCTTGTAAATAACAGATTTTACTTAATATTACAATGGGCAGTCACAACAATTTCATTATGCGACTCCATCACTTTTCATATTTAAGACCCTTTTTAATAATTTTAATCCTATCTATTTTCCCCGTTTCTATATTTGCTGAAACTATATAGATAAGAAATTTTAGATTTTGGCATTAAGCATCACCTACATTCCTTCACATGCATTTCATTGTATAGATCATACCGAAGTCTTTAATTAATATTTATATTACACTTAGTTGTATGGCAAAAGTTCAGGTTCGTTAGTTGATTAAATCTAACGAGCAAAGTTAATGCTACACATGGATGGTACATTCACGACGTTCTTGTTCTTTTCTTTTTTTGGTACCTGAAAAATTAAATAATCGCTTAGAATACAATTATTTAAGATCTTTCTCTTAAAAAAAAAAAGAATTTCTATTTATTAACGTCTAAATTGTATATTTATCGATGATAAACTTTGACTTTGACCTTGTGCTTCAAATTTAAGTTGCTTAGCAATATTCGTTATTTCCCGTTCTTATAACAAGAATGTGATTTGTTTCTTAACAAGAATGTGATTTGTTTCTTCTTTCAATAACAGAATAACAGTGTAGGTAACAGAAGTTTGGTTCGATATTGTTGTAATCATGATAATCAACATTTACAGTTCCCAGATTGATTTTAAAATTGTTAATGTAACTGTTGGATAGGCGCCTTTCTTACTATCATCTGTTTTTATTTGCTATTCTAATGTCATACGTAAAATTTTAGAAAAAAAAATATTTAGAAATGTTGGCGAGATCTTACTTATCTATTAGCGATGATATATCAGCGGGTGCAGGAGCGAAGCTTCCTGATAGCCCGTCACTGCCGTTCGGGCCACCGCTGCAAAAAAACACAAAATAAAATAAATCATACACTTTGTTAAACTAGCTTGCAATTAGTTACACTGACTGCTTCAGTATTTGATCATTTGAAAAAAAAACTTTAATACATATCAAATATTAATTCCATATTGAAATATTTAAATAGAATTATTTATTTTTTGTCAAGTTAAGCAGGTGAAGCTTTAAAGCCTTAAATATTAAAACTGAAAATGTCATGAGCATGACCGATGAGAAATGAAAATGGATGTTTAAAAAAAAGTCAACATTCTTATAAAAATTTGTTTGGCAACATCAAAATGATTGTGGATTGAAACAAGCCAGTTGGTCCATTAGCAAATCTGTGAAATATGTTTAATTCTTTCAATTTACAGTTACAGGTACACACAAAAACTAAAAAAAAAAAAAACAAAATCTAATTTGGCACTTCAAAATCAGTTTAAAACTGTGCTGAAAATCCTGTTTTGTGATTATATCAAATTGACTGATCTATATCAAACATCTGTTTATATTTACCAAGCCCTATCAAATTTTTGAGTACTAGGCGATTCGGTAAAGATTCAATATTCCGTCAAATTCTAACAAACAAAAATTAATTTAATTCTGGTCTTGTAATATGGCAGTAAGATTCATATCAGATAACTTTCAGTTTTTGACTTTTCATTATGATACCGTAGCGAGATTTAAAATGATCAGTGGCAGGGTGTGCGCGCGTGGATGCGATGACGGCGAGTGAGAGCGAGGCGGCGTGAGGAGTGAGCGGGGAGGTACCTGAGTTCTACCTGCTGGTGGTGCGCGCGCTGCGCCGCCCGCTGCCGTACGTGCTGCCGCACGGGGACGCGCCCGAGCCTGCGCGCCACACCCGTCACACGTTACACAACTACTTTCATTTATATAAAGACAACATAAATAGAGAACATTATCAGAATTTTTAAATTTCTCGAATAATTGATAAGTTTGATATTTTGTACTTTCATAGTTAAGTAGAAATTATGGGGAACAAATCGATCTTTATCTATGTTGGGAAACAAAAATAATTTATGTGTAATCAGCAGAACTTTTTCTAATCATATATCAATCTAATTCTTTTAAAGAAATTTCGACATATTATTTGTGTTAGATACGATCTATGCGTGGTTCGGTCAACTGGAAAGTATTATCTTTTTATAATCATCACAGATGCCAGTAATTATTCTAATAAATTATCATTATCATAATGTACTTATACAATTAATTCTAGTCGAACATCTCCATCAAACTAAAATTAATATGATCTTGTATTGCAAAACCCATCCATTATTAATTAACATTGTATTCGAACGGAGAGGAACATCACTAAAGCTCAATACTGGAACTTTTATGTCACTGTCAAAACTTTTTCTATTTTAAATCGGTAAAAGTTTTTTTTTATTTCTGGTATCATGTCAGTTATTACATTTAACCGAAAAGATGGCTCCGTGCTTCTACCGCCTAACTACAGTCATAGAATAGATAATTTAGATAGAACGGACACTCCCAACCCCCCACCAATTTCAAGCTTCCTCACCCCTCAGGCCGTTTCGGATACGCTAGGAGCACTCAACGAAGGGCTGGTATCGATCATTCAATTCCTAACGAAATATCATCATGGTGGGTTGTTGTGCTGTTTACGGCTGTCCGTCAACTAAACGTGACAAGATTAAAAGCTTTATTTAATTTCCTAATGATAAAATAACGTAAGATTAGAAACTTTTCAATAACGTTGCTTTATAACATTACAAGCTTTGCTTAGTTTGGGGTCAGATGGTGTTGTGTGTGAATTGCCTACCAATATTTATTTATTTATAATAACGAAGTCATTTTTAACTCAAAGTTCGTAACTTACACAGCCAGTAACTTACGTGCCCAAACACGGATTGATAATGCCTGGAGGAATAATTGTAGTGACAGAATAAAGTTTCCTTCATGGGTAAATGTAAAATAAAATGCGAATGTGTACCTACTAACAGAAATAGATATCTAGGTACCTGATCTAATCTATCATCGGTTTCGTTTCATTTTACGCGGCAATACAAACACCCACAGATTTCTGAAACAATTTAGAAATCTGTGCAAACACCCTTTTAATTAGAATAGTATAATTTGACTCCATTCTATTTATGTAACTCAACATTATAGTAAGTTTATAGACTACGTCACCAGGTGAACTCAAGGGGCACAACTATTCAATAAAACAATTCAATAGCCCTAGCGCTAACGCACACATTCATGCGTGTGTACGAACGACATCTGCGTAGTTGTGTGAAAAGTAGGCAACTCCACAGCGGTGGTTGTATGGAGTTTTAGTGGAGTGTCCGGGGTGTGCTACAGTCTTGTATTTTTTTCTTCAAAGTTTTAGATAGATTCTCCAATGACTTACTGGATCAAGGAAATGGTATGGTTTCCTGTTTAATTAAGAGAGAAAATACAAAGAATGCTTGCTATCAGCACGTGATTATGCGTTAGGCGCAGGCCACATTTACATTGGGCGTGGACACAGCACTGGCGGTCTCTTATACCGTTCGAATTTCATACGAAAAGCAGAAATATAGCGCAATTTCGGACACACAGATGTCGTGGCTCGGAATCGGTTTTGACGCCCCATTTCGTCCGTCAGAGTGTCCATAAAATTTGTACGCAATAGGAAGCCCGTGCGATATCCGTACCCGAATGAGTTTCCGTGTCTTTCGCATGAATTTTGAATGCAATGTTAAGTGTGGGATGCGTCCTAAAAGTGTGGAGCTAAGCTGTTAATGAAATTGGAGTATTTTAATAAACCTTTAGTAGTAGTGTTGGCTGCGCTGTCGCTGTTGTCGTCGGAGTCGGAGTGCGCGCCGCGGTCGCGCCAGCCGGCCGCCGCCGCGCGCATGCGGTGCCGCGCCTCCACTGTCGAGCATTTAGACAGGCTCGACTCGTCTGTTGGAGAGCGCTCCGTACCACTTATACATTGGGGCATTCACTACTTTCATAGCTGTCTACACTACTTTAACTACTTGGTAACTAACTACCTCCATATTGGAAACGACGGAATATCCATAGCCAAGAATAATTTTAAAAACCTTGGTAACGAACTTGGTACTAACTTTTGGTAAAGGTATGGTTTGGTTCCTTTGGTAGTGGTAACTTTTGGCAATGGTAGGACTCTGCAGAGTCCGCCTGGGGTGTGCAAATACCATTTTGTTACGGTTTGAAGGACAATGTTTTCAGAGAAATTATAGGGTGTATAGATAGTAAATCTTGTATCTCTGGATGACGAGCGCAGTGTAGTAGGTACTAAGTAATGATTTGGACTCTTCATGTTCCAATTCCTACGAAACGCTGTGCTGTTATAAGGAGGCGTGTTGCTCATCATTAGGCACATTTCCTGCTCGTTCTGTCACTATACCTACTGTAAAAACGACTATTTTGCCATAAATAATGCAGAGAGTGTAAGTAAACCATTTATGTCAGTTACGTTTATTTGTTTAGATTAAAAAGAGGGTTTCCGTGTGTCTATCTATGGCACCGTAGCTCTTAACCGGATGTATAGATTTCTATGCCGTTATATTTTTTATTTAAAAGCCAATTTCTCTGCGGTGGTTTTTACTAATGGGCTTGACTATGTAGTAGAATACTACTTCTACTAGGTACTTAGTCTGTGAATACACACATACTATGACAATCTCCAAAATGGCAGCCACCAAAAAAACTGTGAATCACATTTTTCTCACACTCCATCAATATGGATATCAAAATGAAAGATCTCGAGTAGAAGAATACTATAACAAATTTCAAATCCGAGGTAGTCGGGGGATAATAAAAGTTTTTAACGTTATCCTTCTTTTATACGGGCGCCGATGATTGCGCCGATGATTATGGACGTCGCCGTAGGCAGGCATCTGCCTACGGCGACGTCCATAAATCGTAGAACTCAAGATTAGCCCTCACAAACTTCAGGGCGCACGGAATCATGTTAACGTTGGGAAGAGTGAGCTCACTTTTTCCGTGCTAGTCAGTTGTAGGAAGCGAGGGACGCCGGTCGTATATACATATCACTGATTTTGATCATTTTCAACATAAGTATAAAAGATTATGCCTTCCTGTGCATTCAAAAAAGTGTTCTAATAATTCTAGAAACACAAATAAATGTAATAAAATTACATTTCATGCAAAGCATTTAAAATTATTTTAAATATTTTCTTACTAAGTACATACCCTTTAATATTTTAAAATGGCTACCATCACCGTCGCTGGTTACAAGTCACCGTGTGACAGAGAGAGATTAATACCAATTATAACTAGCGCGAGCGAAATAGATATGTCTTAGATAGAGACAGATGTCACAGACACAGTTTGTTACCAATGTCAAGATGTTCAGGGCAATTCTTGAGTTCAACAATCTTTGGCGACCTCGATGTTTATTGTTGAATCCGCCTGTGTGCGGTGTGTCGTCTAACCGTATCGGTAGTGGTCGCAGGCGCGGTGCCGGCGGCGGTGCGGCGGCGCGGCGTCGTCGTCGCGGCGCGCGAGCGTGCGGAACTGCAGCGCGTGCGCACCCGGCACGCCGAACGTCGCGTACGGGCTGATCTCGTACAACTCCGCTGAGGAACGGACGCGCGGATATATTAAACAATGCTGCATTCAACATAACATACACCTATTGGTATAGAGTATCACTGTAGTAACTGATTGACAATGAAATCACGGCTGGTCTAGTCGGGGCAGCGGCTGTCGATACTGAGTCCCAAGTTTGAACTCCATGCGGCATACGCACCACTGTTTTTTTGAAGTCATGTGCGATATAACACTAACAACGATATCAATGGATGCTAACTTAAAAACGGCGAAGGAAAACTTTTTTTTTTTACTTTAATAGGTTTACACTTGACCGCCATCTCGCCTGATGTTAAGCGACGATGCGGTCTACAATGGAGCGTGTTTACCTAGAAGAAACCGATTCACTCTCGATTTGAAGACACCAAGATTATAACTATCGGGAAAAACCCACTCAGGCAACTCATTCCACAGCCTAGACGTTCTTATCACAAACGTAGAGTCAAACCTCTTTGTCCGTGTCTTTGGAATATCCACCATGAAACTTCGTTGGAAACCGTTACGTTCCAAGAGTCTTTCGAGATAATCCGTCATTTACCAACTCGCACTAGGTCCTTGCAAGAGAAAATCTCAGGGGTTTCTCTGCTGTGACTCAGGTCTCAGCAGTGGGAACATTTAAAAGGCTTCTTATGCAGGAACTGACCCGAAGAGTCGTCGTTGGACTTCTCGTTGTTGATAGAAGAGGACGAGTATAGTTTCTGTCCCTCTCTCAGCTTCTCCCTCTCCGCCTCGTTGCTCTCGCTCAGCTTCCTGTCGTCCCGCATGTAGTGGTCTCCGGACACACAGAACAATCTGGAACACGCATTCGGGTAAGTTGAACATCATGACTCATATTAGTTATATTTTTCGAAGTGATTCTAGAATCACAAATCAAAATCAAATCAAAAATCAAAATCAGTTTATTTGTCAGAATATTGTCACAAATGTGTTGTTACAAATGAAATGTTGTCTCAAATATTCTACTTAAGATAGTGCACAAATATTTACAATTTATTGTTATTGCATCATCGCCTAGTTATATTATACAATTAGTCAATATTCCTAAATTTATCATTCAAAAATTCATTTTTGTCATAATAACATCTTTCAATTAAAAACTTAAACAATTTTCTTTTCATAATAACATTACAATTATTCATTATGATGATGATTCACGATGATATAATGTTGATGATGAGTGATGATGATGAATGATAATAAATAAATAATACTTTTATGATCATCCTGAGCGGCAATGGAAGACTTGATTGTAATGACAATTCTAAAAAGGGGCTTCTCGAAATAATTCGTTTTTATTTTTACATAAATAAATAAATATTGGTGGACAACAAGGAACATTGCCATTCAAACCAGAACACACGACTACGTTTCATATTACTGCTTGGCGGTAGAATAACTGGCAAAAAACTGGTACTTCTTCAGGCAGACTATTTATAGAGTTCAACCACAACACGACCTACCGTTTGTTGTTTATTTTGTACAAATCTTTATCACGATATCAAAATATTATCACGATATAAATCTTCTCGTGACCACGGCGTCTATTGTGATTAAGTCCTGTGTAATATAAACAATATGTACATACATATTTATGTGTTCAAATTGGGAAAGCTTAAAAACAATAGATACCATACCACTGAACTGCTATTCCTAGAGCTAGTTGCATATTTTGGGTAGGTATTATTAGGCAAGCTGAAAACTTGGTCACATGTCTCTCCTATTATACATACCCCAACACTGTAGGCATCTGTAGGTTCACTGTTCAATGTAGGTTACCTGGCAGGCAGTGACAAGTTTTTATCTTGCTTCAAATTCAAATACCTACCCAAAAGTTGCTACCAGCTCTTGGAATATACTTACTTCTTCTTCCCGTGCAGCAGGCAGACGATGGCCGCCAGCGTGACCACGATGACCACGGCGCTGGCCACGCACGAGACCAGCACCGTGCGCAGCGAGCCGCGCGCGCGCCGCCCGCCAGCGGGGACGACGGCTTCATGGGGGGGATGCGGCCTGCCACAAACAATAATAATAATATAATGCTTTATTACACCCACCAAAAATACATAGTCTTAACTAAAATAAACAAAATAACTTAAAAAATATATTAAGTCTATAAGTGTACATAAAATCAAAATACTCAAACAAGTAATGGACTTAGATAAAAAAACAAAATAAAAATTAAAATAGATTATTACGTCTATTTTAAGCTAATTTTAATGTTTACATAGTAGAGTGCAGTGTAAAGGGCGGCCTTATTGCCTAAAGCAATTTCTTCCAGGCAACATTTGTATGGAAAACTTGCGACAGAAATCGTATGTAGTGTAGGTGGTATTGATATAGAAGCGCTTAAACTATACAAAATACATAATAACTGCCCTAGTGGCTCAGTTGGTAGTAGCTCTGCCTGCGAAGCCGAGGGTCGTGGGTTCGATCCCCACCCAGTGCAAATATTTGTGTGATGAATTCAAATGTTTGCACTGTGTCTGGGTGTTTCTATATATAATAAGTATGTATTTAAAACTATATTAGTATTATATCAGCTATCTGGCTGCCATCACACAAGCTTTGCTTAGTTTGGGGTCAGATGGTGTTGTGTGTGGATTGTCCACCAATATTTATTTATTATTATTATTTATAAATAGCAATTAAACATATTTACATATTAATAAACAAAATATATCTATACTCACAAAACATGAAAACTTATACAAGTACAAAATAAATACATAAATATATACAATTATAATTCATTCTACAAGATTTTATTTATACGTGACATTAGCAATTATAATTTAGAAGTTACTCGTACCCATTAAGGGATGGTAAGAAAATGGTTATAAACAAGATTTTTGAAAATTTGAAGGGACTTTGCTTGCCGGATAGACAGAGGAAGATAATTAGTTACTACAAAAAAATCAGTTACTACACACAAACTTTATTCATTTCTTCAATTTTATTCTTAACTAGTGGCCCGATCCGGCTTTGCACGGGTATTCTGGGATATAGGTATAGATGAAATTTTAAATTTACACACTTTTGGCAGACTTGCCATGCTTAGAACATTCGAGAACGTTTGCTGTTGACAAAACAAATAATCGAAATCATTTATTTTGTAACTATGATAGCGTAACAATCCACATACAAACGTACTCGTAGACCCACATTTATAGTGATCTCTGACGCACAAACATATATGTAGGCACCAGGGATGTTACGGAACTTTGATTCCGACTCCGTTAAGTCGGAACTTCCGATCTAGACACACGACAGTGTGGCCAGCCAAGTTAATTCAAGTAAACTGGCGCGCCGCATCATGTATTTATTATGATACCTTCGTTTAAAGATATTAATTCGGTGTGTCATACCTCCTGCAAGCGTGTGCGTATCAGCGGCCAGCGTGACCCGCTCCGGGCCGGCGTCGCTGTCCGCCTCCACGGCCACCTCGTACCACGTGGCGGGCGCCAGCGAGCCCACCACGCAGCTCGCCGAGCTCAGGCCGTCCCCCACCTGGAACCATACGAACTCACTCAATTCCTTCGCACCGACAGGATAACTAGAAACTAGGTAGCAGCAACTATGCCCTTGGTTTTTGTGAACCGACAGAATAATGGGCCACTAGATAGCAGCAACTGTGCCCTTAGTTCCTGCGGACAGACTGGACTACCAGTCATTTCCTGCGGAATGGATAACCAATCACTCATACCTTTCGTTCCTACAGACTGCCAAAGGAGTTGAGCAGCTTCTTTGCTTTTAAAAAAAAATTTGAAGCGAAAATTTTGAGTTGAACACTTTTTGGTAGGGGTTTTTTATGAATTCGCATCAACGACATGCTAATGTCAGGGGCAGACTCTTTTTGGACCAGTAACACCATGTGAGCACGTGCCACCTGCATTCGGTATATAAGTATACCAGTAGCTATACGTATTATGCAGCATTATATAGTGCTGTTTACTCCTGAATTTACATGTTGTAAGTTTTCCCTTTATCAGCAATTCCTATGACTGACAAGTTTTTTGTAAAAGCCCTGGCTACCTTTATCCAGTGTTCGGTGCCAGCTCTCCTGTAGGAGACCCGGAACCCCAGGATGGGGCAGCCGCCGTCCCGCCACGCGTAGAAGTTGATCTTCAGAGCTGTCGAGTTCATGTAGATGTGGTCTTCAGGCTTTGGAGGCTTTGGACCTGGAATACAACAAAATGTTATTGCAATTTTTAAAAACCTTCGTAATGTAATCGATCCATCGTGTCGGACAAACAATACAGGCAAGCATGGAAAAAAACCTAGTTGTAACGCTTACTTGTTCAGCTATGGTCATAGCTCGAAAAAGCGACATGGATTCATGGTAGACATGGTATTCACTAATATGTAAGTTTATAAAATACCTTAAATCACACTGTACCCTAACCCCGTCTAACTCTATTTCATCTTTTTCTCCATCCTTCGGTTGCCTGGAAGAGATCGCTTTTAGCGATAAGGTCGCCATTTGTTTCACTAGCTTTAAGGATATATCGTTTTGTACTATATTGTTTTTTAGTATTGCTAAGCTGTGAAATGTGTATACAGGCTACACATTTCACAGCTTAGTCGTTCTTATTATGAAAGTAGAGTCAAAACTCCTCGTCCGAGTTTTTGGAACGCCTAGATAGATACGTAGATACTCTTTATTGTCCACAATACAAAAAACAATATACAAAACGATATATCCTTAAAGCTAGTGAAACAAATGGCGACCTTATCACTAAAAGCGTATAACAGAAAAAAGCTGTCAGATTTCAGATTCATTTTTTTAGACCTTAGGTATAACAGATATACACTTGGTAGCGTCATTTACAAAACTCAAATAAAAGTTTAAAATATTGTCAATAAATTACGTGTGCAAGTACAAAATCTAAGTACAAAAATAAATTTAAAAAACAAATAGTGGCCTTGTCAGTTCAATGCAGCTGCAAAGAGGCGTTGTCAGCATGTACAAATAAAATAGCATAAAATCAAATGTTGAATTAAAAATTAAGAAATACACATTACAAAATTTATGTCAATGTAAATATGATTTTTTCCAATTATTCATGTCTTTTAGGAATTGTTTATCATCATAGTAAGCCCTACACATCAAATACTTTTTGACTTCTCTTTTGAATTTGGATTCAGTCAGGTTTGTTACCTGTTCTGGAATTATATTATAAAAGCGAACACTATTCCTTATGAAAGAAATGTCTGTTTTATGTAGTCTACAACGCGGATATACAAGTCTATTTCTATAGTGTGTTATATCGGATTTATTTGCATTGTGGTGTCTATTTTTCCTAGCGTACATGATGCACTCATAAATGTAAAGCGATGGCACTGTGAGAATTCAATTGTTTTAAACAGCTCTCTCAAAGATTGTCTCGGACCTAACTTATATATAGCGCGTATTGCTCTCTTTTGTAGCACAAATATGGTATTTTTATCCGCCGCCGAACCCCATAATAATATACCATAAGACACTGTGGAAGTATCCATGGTAAACAAGCCTAGCAGTTGCCACATCTGAGATTCTTCTTATTTGGCGAACAGCATATGCAGCTGAACTGAGTTTGTCCGCCAATTTATTTATCTGAGGACTCCATTGAAGTTTGGAGTCTATGTTTATTCTAAGAATAATGTGGATTGAACTGGTTCAATCACTTGATCTTTTATATACATTTTTCTATCACAGTTTTGTACATTTAGTAGAGAAAAACGTATGTACTTTGTTTTTTCTGGATTTAAAACTAAGTTGTTGGCGTCGAACCAGTTGCTCAATATATTTAAAATTTTATTTATAGAATAATAAGTTATTTGTCCCTCCCCTCTCTTAACTTTAAATAACACAGAAGTATCGTCAGCAAATAAAACTATTTCAGCGCCTGTTTGCTCATTTATTAATTGTGGAAGATCGTTCACATATACTAAAAATAAAAAAGGACCCAATATGGATCCTTGCGGTACTCCTATACCCATGGGTTTCTACTATTTGGACTCGTTCATCCAAATAGGAAGAGACCATACTCAATGCAGAGTCTACCAACCCATAATGTGCTAATTTATTTAACAACGTTTGATGGTTGATACAGTCGCAAGCCTTCGACAAGTCGCAAAACACACCAATGACATCGTGACGATCCTCCCAAGCCTCCAGAATGTATTTTATCAGGTTAAGGCCCGCGTCAGTAGTCTCTCTAACTAATAAAGTATCAAACTCACGGCCTCCCCTCGTGGTAGCGGTCAGCACGTCGCTGGGCGGTCCCATGGAGATCTTGTTCCGCGCCTGGATCTTGGCGTTGTAGGAGGAGCCGCACTTCAGCATGTCCAGCGTGTACGAGGTCTGCTCCGGAGACAGCTCCACCGTGTGCCACTCCGTCTCCGACGCCTGCTTGTAGTGCAGGAGGTAGCCTGACAAAATTTAAAGAAGAATAACGTAAACAAACTGATCTCATTTTGTTTACGCTAGCCGCTTTTGATCTCAAAAGCGGCTCCAAATATCGAATATGGCGAATTTTCCAGTAAAGCCTTGTATCCAGTAAAAATAAAAAAAATCAAAATCAGTTTATTTGTCAGAATACAGTCACAAATGTGTTGTTACAAATGAAATGTTGTCTCAAATGTTCTACTTAAGATAGTGCACAAATATTTACAATTTATTGTTTTTGCATCATCACCTAGTTATATTATACAATTACCTAGTCAATATTCCTAAATTTATCATTCAAAAATTCATTTTTGTCATTATAACATCTTTCAATTAAAAACTTAAACAATTTTCTTTTCATAACATTATAATTCTATTCTTTGTAACAATTTGGTAATTTGTTGTAGATAGTAATAGCCATGCAGTTAACGTTATTACTATAGACACATACCCTCTGATTTGGAATAAGCAATCGATGTTTACGTCGATTTCCTCTACGTCTGCCATTTTATCTAGCACCTGTAGCATTGTTTTCCGTATAATTTTATCGTCGATTTCCTCTAGTATGCCATTTTATCTAGCACCTGTGGCATTGTTCTCCGTATAATTTTATATGCAGTATGATATTATACCTAGCATGGCATTGTCTCAAGTACGACCTCGGTTCCTGTATAGCCTCGTACCCAGTACCTACGGCATCATATCATAACCTTGTTTCCAGTGCAGAGAACTAGTTCTCTGTATGTCCTTGTTCCTAGTATGGCCTCGGACCCAGTATGATCTCATTCTCAGTACAGTCTTGTACCTAGTATGAGTTCGTTCAGCCTCGCCCCCAGCACCGCCTCGTACCTAGTATGGGCTCGGCGGGCGCGGGCGGGCGCTGCCACTGCAGCTTGGCGCTGGACGCGGTGGTGTACTGCAGCGACAGCGCCGGCGCGCCCGGCGGCGCCACCGCCACCACCACGTACACGATGGAGTCCTCGCCGATTGTGTTGCTCGCCGTGCACGTGAAGTTGCCGGACGATTGCTCGTTCACCTCTGCGGAGGGATAGGAAGTTGAGTCAAACCCGTCAATGTAGCTGTAGCTAGCATTTTTTGTCAAGGATCATTTTTGGGTAGCTGTATGAAAACTTGGACGCATCCGAAATTTAAGGGGCACAACACACTAGCTACATTTAGCAACGGCGATCGACGACTTTTTAGAAGTTAAACTCGGTGACCAACTGCTCCCCGTTTCACGCTTAAAACGTCAAACGCGGCTATTCGCTTGTCGGTAGCGCGATAATGCGACTAAACGCTAAAAGGTGCAATTCCGATGCCGCAATCAAACGCGAGCAGTCGCAAAATCACTGCTGTTGCCCTAAAGTACAATACATCGCGTGCTACTACAAACTGTAGCGATCATTTTCATGTCGGTACCCACTACATTATTAAAGTTGAGATAGAGTTGAGCAGGCTCGTCAAGATGTTCGTGGAGTGTACCTCTGATGTGCAGATGTCCGCGCGGCGTGACCTGGTAGTACTGGTGGTGCGTGACGGGCGCGTGCGCGTGCGTCCAACGGGAGCGCGGCGGTGGCGCCCCCACGCACGCGCACGGCAGCCGCGCGCCGCTGCCCGCGCCCGCGCGCACCACGCGCCCGAACGACGCGATGCGCGCCGGGACTGACGGGAACATACCGGGTTATTTAACATAAATAAGAATAACATATAAACTAATAAATACTAGACTCCGAGATATTTATCACAGTTCACTTTTTACACAACACGTTTTATAAAGGGCAAGTGCATATAAACATCAACAGCCCACTAAATGTTCCCACTACTGGGACTCGGGGCCTTCTCTCGCAAGGAGAGAGTTAAGGCCATAATCCACTACGCTGGCCCAGTGCGGATTGATGAATCACACATGACTTCGAAAGATTCTAGGTGCATGTCGGTTTCCTCACGATGTTTTCCTTCACCGTTTTAAGTTAGTGGCATTACGCAAATGACTTTGAAAAGACAGTGGTGCATGTGGGGTTTGAACCCGGGCTCTCCGGATCCGTAGGCGCCGTTCTCCCGACTAGACCAGCCGTAACTTAGTACATACCTATATATCAAACACCTTTCTCAGTCATTTGGAATTTTCATGATGTAATTATCATGCCAAAATCAATACAATTCATTATTCCCTAATTAATTAAACAAGTTTCGTATCATAACTTCATAATGTTTTACCTACTACCACAGAAGTAGCGTTACCTCAATCTCTCCTTCCCATTCTGAACTACATAACGCTTTCTGTCTAGGTCTTTCGGTCCAGCCAACAGCAGTTTTTCCAAACTCAAAAGGCTATATGTTCGTCTCCGAAGGTACTTATTTTCATTGTGTGTAAAGATTTCTAGATCAGATCACATTTTGCGTTCCAAAGGTTTTCAATTTTGATATAACCCCTGTATTTTTAAATGATTTTTGGATGGTTTCATAAAATGTTTTTATGAATGTTGTGCTTACTCCGTGCACTGGGCCCCTGCCCCACGACGAGCGTGGAGTCTCCCTCGCCGGAGCCCGTGGTGGCGGACACCCAGAACTCGTAGAGCTGGCTCTCAGCCAGGCTGCGCACTTGGAACATCAGCTCCCACTCCGCGCCCTGTTCTGGGGACACCGTGAAGCTCTGGTGTTTGCCCAGCCTGGAAAAAGAAAAAAAAACATTTGATCTACGTGTACTGTTCATCAACAATGGATCAATATTCACTGGCTCATAATTAAAGGGAGCTCCAAGTGAAGACGCACGTCCGACTGCCGTATCCAATACCAGACTGCGGGCGCCAGCTATCCCCTCCACTATGTGTACAGGATACAGTGCATCATATCAACCGCGTACATACAAACACCACACTGCGCCAGGGTTGTCAATGCCATATTCACTCAAAAGCCAGATTTGTATATTGGACCCACATTCCTTATTGTGCGTTTCACGATTCGACCGGATAGAAGCTAGACCGAAAAAGTGGAATACAACTTTTTTCAACACTTCTTGTAATAATTACAGCTCTGTTTTTTGTTTATTTGTAGATTCTGGTATCAGTGTTCACTCAGTTTTAAGCTACCACACTACAAAACTCGATTTGAACCTAACTGTGTCTCTCAAAGTTCGACGTTGCAAACGTCGAAAATGTATTTACACTGATTGGATATAATAATATCTCAAAAACTTGTGAGGTAATAAGCTTGCAGAAGATGTAATTTTTTGGAATCTATGGTTAGTCTCCATGTAACATTTGTGAAGAGTTAGGGTGTGGAAACCTGACCTGCCAGCCTCCCGGTAGTAGACGGTGTAGTGGGAGATGACGCCGTTGGGGTGCAGGGGCGGCAGCCAGCTCACCAGCACGGAGTCGCTGGAGTACGCCAGCGCCTTGATCTTTTCGGGGGCTGACGGCACTGCAGAGCAACCAGGGAGGTCACATTAATATTTTAAAGGTCTAAATAGTTAAGATTATGTGTACATATTTTCGACCCATTTAACCCATGAAATTCATGAATTTCAAAACAAATGAATTTTTCCACGTGTTTCCGTTACTGCTATTGTTAGAAAGAGAATAATTATAAAGAAAATGAGGTATGGGAGGTAACTGTTAAAATAGCATTGTCTTTCTTCAGACATCAGCATGTTCACGTGATTTTCTTTTAGTTGATCCTACGTCACACATTAGATTGTCCAACCATTATGGTAATCTGAACCTTACCAATTACACAATAGAGTACAATTTACCAACCTCTTTGCTGTTGCAGTACAGTGGAATCCACTAGCCGTCATCAGTATGTTCACGGGATTGTCGATGCATTGTATTTCATCCTACAGTAGACTGGCCAACCATTGTAATCTGAACTTTATCGACTACACTATGGAGTATATTTTACCGTCCTTTTTGATCATGCAGTAGAGCGGCGGGCTGTGCTTGCCATCGCCGGCCCCGTTGAAAGCTAGCACATGCACGGAGTAGCTGTTGTAATTTGGATCTTGCTAGCTACACAATAGAGTATGTTTTACCGTCCTCCTCGGTTATGCAGTATGAGCGGCAGGCTGCACTTGCAGTCCTCAGCATTCCCACGGGATAGTCGATATTTATATTGTATTTCAGAGTTCTATAGCTGATTGCTCGATCATTGTAATCTGCACCTTACCAGTTACACGATAGAGCATGTATTACCGTCCTCCTCGGTCATGCAGTAGAGCGGCGGGCTCCGCTTGCCGTCGCCGGCGCCGGTGAAGGCCAGCACCTGCACGGAGTAGTTGGTGTACTTGTGCAGCGCGTGCAGGAACGTGTCCGTGCCAGGCACGCGCTTCACCTCGCCCACGTCCGCTGGAACACCACAACCAGTATGGGCGTTACAGCATCCACATTTGGTTCTTTTTTCCGAGCCCTTGGTAGTTAATTTACGGCATTCACGGGTGACACCCCCGTGGAGACTTTAAACGCTGCCGCGCAAAAGGCGCGGACAGTTACAATCATCGTTGTAATTTTTTGACTTGCATCGACACTCGGACGACGCTCAAGACAGCTGGAGAATTCTCAAAAAAAAACTTAACTCCATATACTACCCTCTTATTGTCACCCTCAAAGCACTTTCACTCACCCGCTAACACTAAAGTCCCATAGAATATTCAAGCCGTATTAGTGCACCGCTGGTGTCGAGAACTGATTCCCCAAATAAGTTCGAAGTTTGAAGAGCAATGTTACCTGATAAATCACAGGCCAAAGCAATACAATGCTAGGCGAGCGAGACGGGTGCACTCGCAGCGTAGCTTGTTTTAAGAAACGTGCGGGAATATGGCCGTGAATGCCACAGTGCAGCAATGTCGCAAAGAGGTGTACCTATTTACTATAGTGTACTATAAAAGACAATTTGTTTTTTTGAGTTTACTTCACGGACTCCAGCATCCATGACCTTTGTTATTTGGGTTTTCGTTTTGGCAATTTGGAATCAAACAACAATGCATCCTGAGCTATAAGAATGGTTACTGACCGTGGTCTGAGCTGATGGGCAGGTAGATAACCTTGTACCCCTGGATGAGCCCCCCGTGCAGGCCGGGGGGCGGGGGGCTCCACGACACCTTCAGACTGGATGAAGACAGCGCCGAGCAGGACACGCGCGTCGGGTGGGACTCCGGCACTGGGGACACAGCACGTACGAGATAAAAGCTACATTCCACTCATATATATTGATACCTTCAGGGATTTCTACGTTAACACACTAAAGACATGCATATGTCTCCTGCCCCATCTCTCCTTTAAGGAGAAGCATTTTAAGAATAAGGTTGGTAATTACTGTTTCGTAGTGCTTTTTGTAGGGGTGGGGAACTACCTACTACATTTCCCAAGTACTTTCGTCCGGTTTGTTGTCAGAGAAATTACAAGGCTTAGAGACAACTCATCCTAAATCTCTGGGTGATTAGTGCAGCGCAGTGCTAGATAATGATTTATACTGTTCGCTTAAGTAAACTTTAAATAGCGGTTAGGGTGTTCTCTAAGTACAGAACGGTTGCCAAAGGAGAGTATATCCTGTGCAGGTAGCAATTAGACTGACCTCCCTCGAGCGTGGTGGCAGTGGTGACGGGCGCGGAGGCCGGGCCGGCCGCGACCCCGTTGAAGGCGCGCACGCGCACCTCGTAGCGCGTAAACTTGCGCAGTGCAGACAAGTTCAGCTCCGTGGCTGACCAGCCGTTTACTGTCAGGGTTCTGAAACCAGCCAAATGGTCGCTTATGAGATTTTAGCGGTTGGTGTGACATTTTGTGTTGTTTGGTGCTTTTCCTTCAGTCGCAATATAAACAGCGCATGTTTCAGAGATTGATCAACAGGAGCGGTCGCAACTTCTAATTTTGGGTTATAAATAATAGTACAAAATTTCAAGTAAGACTTAAATAGTAGCACCCCAAGTATACTTAGTTGCAATTCCAGTTATTTTCTATTGGCCTGGCGTGTCTATTGATAATTTAATATCGATGCTTCAATATGATGATGATGATCTTCAATATCTTTTTTGGGCGGGGCAAAATCTGAAAATGCCGCTTAGGGTGCATCGGTGTATCTACTCATGACCACCATGCGCAGGAGGGCCTGCATTTTTTGACTTCTTGTCCCCTCGAGTATCTAGCTCCCCTAATTTTACATGAGGAAGGAAGAATTCATGATGATAATATTGGATCGGATATTACGACGATGGCTTGAAATACGTGATGAGGCGTTCAACTTGGCGCCCTCTGAGACTTGCCGCCCGGGGCGCGGGCTCCGGCTTGCTCCGGGGCTGCCGCGCGCGGGCTGTGCCGGCTGGGGTGTCACCTGGTGGCATTCCTGGGCGCCGGCTCGGGCAGCCCGAGCTCGCTGCAGGTGACGGAGTAGCCGAGCAGCTCCCCGTGCCAGGCGTCGCGCGGCGGTGGCCGCCACGACACGTGCAGCTCGCCCGGCGCGCCCGCCGACACGTGCACGCTGGACGGCGCCTCCGACGGGGCTGCAACCGGATACCGTACCTTCACACGACAGGCTTACAAGCGATAATATTAATGAATGGTGCTTCCGACGGGGCTGCAGCACAACACATTGTACATTCAAACTTCAACAAAAAATAAACAGAACACATAAATTGGTTACATAATAGGTGTTTACGCTGACGATACCGATGATACCATCAGTCGGTTTGCACGCTGAGCGTTGGCTCCATCATCGAAGGTCATCCCAGAGTACAACTTACAGAGGCCACGAGGAACAGAAACGAGTTATTGTGGAGGCTTTGAGCCGAGAAGAGACAACTAAGAAAATAGCAAAATTAGATTAAAACACTAGAAATAGATTTTAAAATGTTCCCTAGCCCCATCATTTTATTAATAAATATAAAAAATAAAAATAGGTTTATAAATGTTAAATGTAATTATAATGCTCTTCAGTTCGATTTTGCGATTTTGCCGCATTTCGTCTCCGAGCCTCCACCACGGCCGCATTTCTATCCCTGATGGCCATCTGTAAATACAACGCTCGGATGGCGATGGGGTGATACAGCCGAAGCTCGTACGATCGACCGATGGCATCGTCGCTCTCGCCAGCAAAGTACGGAAAGTGGCACCCGTGACTGAGTTACAGAAGGTTATAGAAGGCTAGTGACCTTCCTCCTGGGTCTTGACGACGAGCGGCTCGGTGAAGGCGCTGCGGTCGATCTGGTTGACGGCGGCCACCCGGATCATGTACGCGGTGTGCGGCCGCAGGCTGCCCAGCAACGCCTCGTAGTGCACGTCGCCCTTCTTCGTCAGCCTGATTTGTGTATAAAAATACATAGTTTGTATTGGTTGTCTGATTATTGCAACAGTATAAAGAAAAACTACCAATAGGACGACGCCTTTGAACTTGCAATAACTATGGACAACGCAGTGGTGCATCATGTAGGGCTGTGACGAATAAATGCTTACCTATGATGAAATACGATCAAAACATACGTCAAACGTCAAACCTGAACCACGCTCCCTAGCTACTAACATGGTCGAGCCACAGAGGAAGTAATCACTACGGTCAACTTGCAACTTGGGAGCGCACTTCCCACATCGCGCCCCGCACGCTCCCCGCACACTTGCCTTGTCTCGACGTTTTTGTCGAATGACTGTATGGTGTATTTTGTTTATTAGACTGTGTTATTAAAATCACGCTTACGCCTACGGCACAAGTAATCAAGTTACGACTGGTCTATTTGGGAGAATGGCGACTGCTGATCCGGATCCCCGGGTTCAAATCCCGCGTACACCACTGTCATTTTGAAGTCATGTGCGTGAATGGTCGAGGAAATCATCGTGAGGAAACTGGCGTGTACCTAGAGGTAATGATTTGGACTTGTCCTGTTCCAATAGCTGCGTTTCACTATGCTGTTATGAATAGCATGATGCTTACCATCAGGCACATGTCCTGCTCATTGCGTCATTTTATACCTACTAAAAAAAATTGTGGCATGTCGGTACTGATGTGACTTGTAGATACGCGGGTCTGTAAGGGTTACGTTGAGGTTGACGGTGGTCTTACTGCGTGCGAGGCGGTTTCCGGCGCGTCACTAGAGCCAAATGCGGGGGTTCAGCCGCCACCCGCATGGAAAGCCCACAAGGGCGTGGGCGTAGAGGGTCAGGGTTAATAGTGGGAGTGCAAAGTGACCCCGTGACTCTAACTTCTGGCCATGGCGGAGAAACCTGTGGGAGCGTTTAGTCGGTATCACCAGGCCCGTCCATGATGACGAACTCGACAAAGTATAAGCTCAAAAATGGTATTAGTGGCATGTGGGTACTGACGTGACGTGCGGATGCGCCGGCCCGTGCAGCGACACGTTGGTGCTGACGGCGGCGCCCCACTGCGCCGGCAGCGCACCCTGCGCCGCCAGCGCGCAGTGCTGCAGCGTGTAGCCCAGCAGCGGGCTGTTGCCCTCGAACCCCTGGCTCCACGCCAGCCGCACGGCGCGGCTGCCGAGCTCCGTCACCGCCAGCGAGTGCGGCGCGTCCGGCTTCTCTGGAGGAGACAACGCACTTTATAATATCCTGAGGATATCATTTCATCATGTCGTGGCGTCGTGGTGTCGTGAACGGAGACTTTATTGACAAAGTTTTGTACAATGAGAAGTACACTACGCTATATACCTACCTAACTAACTACTTATACTAAGCGCATCTGTATTATCCGTAGACCAATGAAGACCTACAGATAATAAATATGTTATTGATATGGATATCTGTCGTGTCTTATTTACCCGTTGTGACCTACGGTGCAGAAACGGGGTACTGTCAGTGAATACACTCTGTTCAAAGTTCAAAGTCACTCAACGAGCTGTAGAAAAGGCTATGATTGAGGTTACTCTGAAGAATTGCATTTGCAGAGAGTCTGAGAACATAGCTTGGCGAATTAGCAATCAAAAGTTACAAGAGACCGGACCTATCTTTCGCAGACGCGATAACCGTTGGGATGGATATATTGTAAAGTGGACAGCGTGAATAACGTAGGACGACGCCCTGAAATTTGATCGTGTGACGATATTCTGTAGAGTAGTGATTGGAGAAGAAAAACCGAGAATGAATCTGAATGAAACATACAGAAAGTATGTAGCATAGGTAGCCACGTGGCCAGTCAGCATACACAGGTTGCATACTGAATATATTTTGACATTAACTATTGTGTTTTTAGAAACTCACCTTCAGATGGTCTGTGATTTCTTTTGCTTTCTATTTAACATAAATCAGCCGTAAAGAAACTCATAATAAATACCTAGTTTGCCTACCTTGGACGGAGAGGTATATGTAATGGTCGCTGTGCCCGTAGGCGTTGACGGCTTGGCACTTGTAGACGCCGGAGTCCTGCCGGTCGGTGCGGCTGATGTACAGCTGCGATCTTAAACCACTATCAGTCTTTGCTTCGGAAATGCTTAACCTGGAACGTCAATTATTCATCATGAACGATGGGATCATCAAGTTGCTCAAGGGTTGACACGTTTACCCTGTTAACTATGTTAGCGAGGGACTCATGTACCGTCGCCAGACTATGCCGCTGTGGTGGCGTTCGAAGTGTCCTTGCGCTAGCTGTCTTCTATTCTACTACTTCCAAGCGAGGCAAGTCCTACTCGTATGCTCCAGGGACATGGACAAATGGACTGTTTAGAAGTGACCTTCTGATTAGTATGTAAGTCAGATTTCAATGACATTGTTCTCACCCCATCGACTAGCAAGGATCTAACTTTGGATCATTGCATCTATAGCATTAATCTTAGGGAATATTTGCTACTGTCGCTTTCATTTATTTATTATTTCTATTACAAATTAAAAAAAAAACTTTGACACAGCCCTTTTACAGCTGAATTTATTAATTATGTTATTGTTTTTATTTTAAATTATTACTAACTATCAATGTAATTACCTACCTACAAATTTGTACCTACTTGACGAGTCTGCTGAGAAATACTCAGGATGTTTAGTTATAAATATTTTGTGAGTGTAACTAGCATTGATAATAAATTTATTCTATTCTATTCTATTCTACTACGACTTCTATTCTAGCGCAAAATTTAATAGGTAGTTGAGGCCACTTGAACCCAACTGCTATAGGTCTCTTATAAACCCAGTGGCTGATTCTCAACTCATTGAAGAAGACGAAGTGTTCAATTTAGAATCTTACATGTATGTAACTATGGTACTATCAGGAGATGGGGTAGGATAGGGTGGTAGGTATAAGACTGCACGTACGATAAAATTGCACACATGTCATATCATTTTAGATATCAAAGCGAAGCAGATGTACCGTTTCTGTACCGTTAGACGTACTTACCGTCTGCTTTTCTCAATGTGTTTTGTTAGTTGGTGGCGGTTTGGGGAGACGTATCAGAGAAAAACTCAATAGCTCGTCGCAAAGAAAAAATGGCGCACGTCTTCAACCCGGGAGGCGAGTGTAAAAATTGTCTCATCATTTCGAGAGTGTGCATGTGAGGTGTTCAAGCTGATCCTTGACCATTCGACCTTTTAACTTTGTTAATCTCGCTTCAAGAACAATATTTCACTCTTATGTAGTTTGTTAACGTAGTAAGATAAGTAGTAAAAGTAAGTCCAAGTTACCTATACGTATTTAGATCTAGCTGGTTCATGTTGTGCGCCCAGGTGACGCGGATGGGGGAGTCCCCGCGCACGTCGCACGTCAGCGTGGCGGCCGCGTCGCGCCGCGCCGTCATGTTGTGCGACGTCGTCTCGAACCGCGCCGGCTCTGCAACGGAAGCCGTAGATCAGTTTGACGGATACGTGGATACAAACGGAAACTATTGCTTTTGGTTCGACACATAGGTCAATCAATGGCAACTTCTGCTTCTCGAGTGGCAGGACTGTGAATCCCCAGCTCTTTTCAGAGACTTCCTGGGAATATCCTACGATGCTTTTGTCAGTTACTCTGCCGCCAAGCAGTATCGTACAGCATAATTTTTAGTAATATTATTTTATGTTGCTTTGAATAATAATGTATTCAGGAGAATTACAAGGTATAAAGGTAAATCATCTTATGTGTCTCAGTGACAATGATTTAGACTTTCTTCATGTAAACATAGCTGCGTGGCCATGTGCTGATATGGTAGCTATATTCTGGTAATATATGATAAAAAGTACATTTTAACTTAATCATCTTGGTGTCTTCAAATCGATAGTGAATCGGGGGTTTCCAGGTAAGCACGCTTAGTCGTAGATTGCATCGAGATGGTGGTCAATTGCAAGCCTATTACAGTTAAAAATCCAGTTTTGATCACAGTACCGAATGAGAAGACTAGAACGGTCAGTATAGAATCAAACGAAGACAAAATCACACATTTCTAAAAATACTTTGTTGTCAATAATCATAATTGTAATAATTCAAATAATTGAATTGCATTATAAAATAAACAACATGATATAAGAATGCAAATCTTGCAGAATGTTACCATTGACAGCGACAAATATCGTCTTGGAGAGTGCGGCCCCGACGCCATTCTCCGCCCGGCACAGGTAGTGCCCCTCATCGTAGGGCAGGGCTGCCTCCAGCCACAGCGAGCCGTTAGCCAGCAGCTGCACTCGACCCCCCCAGCGTTACCAGCGGCACGTAGTCCACCGACGGAGGAGACCCTGGAGGTGCCGTAAAACGAGGCTTCAAATACTGCCCTGGGTGCGTGTGGATTGAATCTGAATCAGAGTTCACGTGGCTGAATGGTTCTACTCGTATCTACCTCTACACCGCAGCTCTCAAGTGGCACTTTTTACTGACTTACATTATCACTGTTTGTGGACAAATCTGCTGCTACCATATTAGCCTTTTTGGCTATAAAAGGTTTCCTTAAAAGTTCTAACAGATACTGCATAAATCATCTGTCATAATGCGTCTAAGGCCATGTGTGTATGAGCAAAAAAATATGTGTTTTACCATAGGCACAGGTTGGGGGATTTTGATATAGAACAAACAGGTTCTTTCTTGATCTTTTGACCAAGATAGAAAAAGAAAATCACCCTTGTGTCAAAATCATGAAAGACACAGTTTCTCAAGTAAAAATAACATGGTTTGTATTTCGTTGTACTTAAGCTCCAAAACTAAGGTATTCCTGTTGATAATTAACTTAATTATTATCGTGTTCGGATCACAGTGAGACCAACTTATCTGTAGAATGTAACGACGGCGCCACAATCGAAGAGTTCTGCTAGCTATTACAAAATTAGACAACGTCTATCTGTGTCCGTGTTCTGTGGGTGTTAGTAGTCCGCTTTTGGCCTTTGTACAGATAAGGTGTTTGCACAATATTTTAAGATTGAACACCAATCCCTTACGTTTTACTTCTGAATTCTGCCAAAATAAAGCGATTTCGGGCATTATCTATCGCCGCACGGGCAAATGAAGACATTAATTGTGACCAGAACTTCGATCTGTCATTTCTATTTAAAAAGATTTATTTGTTCTAATGACAATCAATAAAAATATCATTTTGTTCTTTAAAATGATCTGGGAACAACAAAAAAACTTCCAGTTATCAGAAAAGGAGTATTATCCGTGTTCATCCCTCATAAGTAACATTTATATAGGTAATAGTTTAGTTTTCATGTCATGCGATTCTCAAAATTAAAGAGGTCTTATTACGCTGGCCGGTCTGTTTGATCGGCTGCTAGCTGCGTCTCATTCGCTCGCTGTGATTCTGGAATCTTGATTTTCTCCTTTCCTTGTCTTTACTATATTCTATATCGGGTCGGTTGGTTGGTCCAAGTTCACGTCATGCGCTGTAGAACTAATCACAGTGAGTTAGACATCTCGGAGCACGGGCAGAGAGCTCCGAGCAGAGAGCTTCGGGCAGACTTGAAATCGAACAATTATAGCCAAATAGTTCCTCTTGGGGATTGACATTCTATGATATGAAAACTAACGTGGTGGTAATTACACATTTAAAATAAATACACGGGCAACTCACATTTGATATAGTCAGTTCAGTCCGACTTAAGTTTCAGTCGCGTCCGGTGACCTTTTTCAAGGACAGTGCGCGCGCGTGATTTCAGCTTGTTTAGCACTGCATTGACTAAATGAAAGGTGAATTAGCCGTGTATTGACATTGTATGGGGTTGAAGGAGGAACCTCTCTGCTTCATCCAGGAGACGAGCGGCGCGGGCGAGCCGGCGGTCTGGCAGTGCAGCGCCAGCGCCTCGCCGGCCAGCACCGCCTCGTCCTTCGGCTCCAGGATCCACTTAGGGGACACTGCAGCGTGCAACACACACCATGCCAATATCACCTTATCTGGCTAATCCTTCAATACAAAATAGGCACGGCAGCTAAAAAAAATAATTAACCCGCCAGTAATTATTAAAAATATTGCAGAAGTATTGTTACATTTGTTTCATAAACAAAAATGACGAAGTTAAAAAGCTTGGAAATTTTGAGTGACGTCACGTCACAACCCCTCACTCCGGAAGTATTGGTAATAATTTGATAATATAAAAAATACTTGTCCCGTATTTTTATATAATCTGATTGACGGATTAACTATAATGATATATTTTTAGCCCCGTTACATCAATTCTATACGAATTGGCCAGGACGGGAAAACTGTTCTGTCTGTTCAAAAAACATAGGGGTTGAACTGATAACCTCCTCCTTTTTGGAAGTCGGTTAAAAGACGTTTTAAATTTAAAAAAATACATAATTCAATTTAACAGAATTCTATAATTTAAAACTTTCACATTGTTTGTGTAAGGGACTTACGAGTACAATAATTTAACTTTAGATAGCGCCTACTGTAGAAGGAAAAGAGGGCTTTAATAACCTGAACTTATAGACTAACTGTACTTGTGCACAATGAGGGTTATTATAATTGGTACTTATCTAATAAGAATATGTTCTAACTCATGTTGTTACCTTATCCGAGCTGCAGAAAGATAATGTGTTATGTGCCACTAAATAAGTAGGTGCCGTGCGGCTAAATAAGACATAATACTATAATACATCAAAATGTACTGAAATTTACTTATTCTTTATCTAAAACTGCTATAGTTTCCTATTGTAACAGCGACCAAACACTGTATTCCATCGATATTGCAGAATACAGCAGGTCTACTACGAAGTCCGATAAAACAAATCGGTTGATGACACAAAAACTGTCAAATCAGTGTCGGTCGGGATGAATGAAACGCCCGATCAGATCAACCGACCGATTGTGTTTCGTGGTATAACACGTCCATAACTTCGGCCGATATATCGTTTATCGGACTTCGTAGTAGACCTGCAGGACGCGAGTATACGAGCCGTGTTTAGCTTTCAATTAGTCATCAATTTCAACCACAAGTGGCGCCAATGTTTCATTTCTTAGGATCTCACAAATTCAACATAGGCACCACACTTGGCGAAATTGAGAAATAGCGTTATAGTGTTCATTGCGTAGTGTGAATAATCTCCACAAATATTTATTACAGGCCTATTTCCACCTTGAACACGCCTCATTGGTTCAGTGTTCAGTTCTCACCCGATGACCGCAACCGACGTTCACGAATAAATTGGTATTTGTATTTCTCTTCAATTTCAATAATCAAGTCCTGAATGAAACAAGTTTTTACTTGCGGACTTTTATAATCTAAAATCCTAATTCGTACCGATATTGGTGTTTCCTGTTCTATATCAGTATCAAATACTCAGAAATTAGCTTTCTTGGATGGACTGGTTTGCATAAGTTACTTTCCTATAGCAATACTTACCTACGTAGGCAGTCGTATCACAACTCAGAGCTAAGTAATAAGTGCCTTAGTAAGTAATAGAGGCTTAAGTTGGTAGTAAGTCTGCCTGTGAAGCCGTAGGTAGATTGTGAGTTCGATTCCCACCCAGTACAAATACCTTCTTTTGTGATAAATACCGATATATGCCTGGCAGTTGTGTCTGGCCGTTTACGTATAACAAGTATGAATTTACAAACTATATAACTATTGTATCGGCTATCTGGCTTCCATAGCTTTTTTTTTGATAGCATAGGGTGGCGAGACGAGCAGGACATGTGCCTGATGGTAAACAACATGCCTGCCACATAACAGCACAGTGACACGCAGCTATTGGAACATGAAAAGTCCAAATCATTACCTAGCACTGCACTGCGCTCGTCACAGATCTAAGACGTTATATTTCTAAGCCCTGCAATTTCTCTGGAAACATTGCCCTTCAATCTGGAACACAGTAATGTTAGCACATTACTGCTTGTACTATACTTAGTTTGGGGATAAATGGAGTTGTATGAGAAATATTGACTAATAGTTATCAATTTTAAATTACTTTTATTTAATATACAGCCTTTCAACCCCTACCGGTTGACGAAAACTTATATCTAACTTAAAAACGTAACCCGTGGGTCTACCGCCTAACGCCTACTGCTTTCTGCTATGCTTCGATTTGTGACGTCATCTGCCAATTTGGTACCGCCAATGAAAGCCGAAAACTACATCTGCTTTCCGTAAAACCGAAAGCAGATGAATGAACGAAACTCATACCGGAAGATCAAACAATACTCACAAAACTAAAATGTTATCATTTGCAATAATATAGTGTTTTATCCATAGAAAACATCTGTCTATCAAAATTAAACTTATCTATGATTTATGTTTTTTTACATTTTAAGTAGGTCACTATTTATTATTAGGAGCTCATCCCATTTACAGCACTTCTCCAAGTACTTACCTGATTAATGCTACGTTTGACTAAAATGTTGTTGCTAATTGGCTCAACATAAGCATTGCCATTCAGTGTGGTAATACGACCAGAATGCTGAAAAGCTGTTAGTGAGCCTGAACGTCTCTAAACGTTTCTAAATGTATTGATAATAATTCATGATGTGTTTGTACGTAGTTAGGTATGTAGTGTAGTTTTGTTAATAAAGGCCATGCCCATTATTGATGATAATTACATTTTTTTTTATAATGCTGGGGCCACACTAACGGGAAATGCTATTAATTATCGCGTTAACGGACGTCAACCGTAGGTGTAAAATACACCTAATGGACGTGTACCGAAGGTGCATTTTACAAATACGGTTAACGTCCGTTAATGCGATAATTGATGGCATTTCCCGTTCGTGTGGCCCAGGCATAATAGCAAATTTGTTGATTCACAAACTAAGCTCATCAAGCATAAAGTAGCGTAAGTGAAATTAGTGATATAATTAGTACCTAGTTTATTTATGCTATATACATATTTGCTCATTGATATTCGATGATAAAATGAAAATGTTTCATAAAATGTATTAATTACCCTTTCCACAAGCCATCTGTAATCCGACGCTGAGCAAAACAAAAATTACATTTATATCAACGGAGGAAAAACTGTGCTTCAACCTGGTGCAAATATTACGAGGATTGCTCGAAAATATATTCGTTTTACAGAATTAAATTGCACAAATAAATATTTAAAGTGAAATATTTTCGAACAATAAATTTCCAGCATAGCTGTTTGAGCGAAAGCTTACTGCCCGGCTCAACCAGACGTGCTGAGTTAAAAATTACACTACAAATGTTAATTACAATAAATATAGCAGTAAAATCTATGGTGGAGAAGTGAACCAGTGGTGCAAAGGAATCAGCATCAATAACAACATTGGTTCTGTTGTACTGTTCTCTAGACCAAGTTCCAATTTATTTATACGTACCAGCTCCAAAAATATCCGTTCGAAGAAGATCGGCCTTTCTGACGATCTTGCAAAATTATTATAGACTGTTTTGCGCAGAAATAGTTTCTTCATAATAAGTGAAGGCAATATTTCCCCGAACAACGACATTTCTTGCTTCAAGGGTGAATAGTTCTGAGTAATAGAAAACATACAACGGTTGCTTTCTTAGACCTGCTATTTCTGTATCCATTTTTTCTATGAAGGAAGAGGAATCGTGAAACGTGTGATATACGAGTGTGTATCTGTTGAGCAGTAAGTCTAAATTGTCTACATGGTACGGGTTATAAACATAATCTTTGTTTCTCTGACATAATGGAGAACTTAATGGAATTTTCGCAAGCGGTCGGCAGTTGTTTTTGGGTTTTTCGTTACAAACACACAAAATACCAATCAATTGAGAACGTCATCATTTTAGTGCCAATGATAGAAATCTCATCGCAATCAATCAAATCCTCTTTATGGTATTAGTTAGATTGAAGCAGAAAGTTTTGGAGCAGACACGTGAGTTTGATGTAGAGAAGAGGCAGCAGAACCAAGGCCTGATGACAGCCGAGTGCTGGTGCAAGCGTGTATGCCGGTGATGCGGTGCTGGTACTGTGCTGGGAGTAGACGCGTTACCTTTCACCACCAGCTCGGCGGTGTAATTAACTTTGGCCGCCGAGTTAGAAGCCACGCAAGTATAAAGGCCGCTGTGTTGGGCCGTCACCTCTTTGAATACGAGGTTGCTGAAAAAATCTGCACCACGTTCTTCCACCTACACAAGCAGGGCACGTGTCAATACAAACTCTTATCATGGTAATGTGGATAGTATCGTATATTTGACATACTTTATTGTGCATTTGCTGAAGAACGGTGCAATATTTTTTGTGACATTCCTTTAAGAAATTTTATGTAATAGATTCAACATAGTCAAAGGAATCCAGACATCAGTTATAAATTATTTGCTGGTATACACGTACTTTAAATTTACGCCAATGGATATTTACTCGGCTGAAACGTTCTTCCCTCTCATACCACTTTGGTCGTTGAGAAGCCGTTGCAAACTCCGAAGTTTAAATTCATTTCATGAAGTCAAGAAAGGGGTTTCCTTCCCTATAGATTTGATTGTCAGACATTCCATGGTCTAATGAAGTAGAAAGTGCAGTACCTGTAAGGTAGAAGGTATAGGCAGGTTGTCCTTCAGCCAGGTGAAGTGGACCGGCATGTCTCCTGACGTCACGCTGCAGCTCACTTGAGCTCTCTTCCCTTCTTGCAAGTTGGCGGAGAAGGAGAACGGCTCTATTTCTGGAGGATCTGCAAATTCAAGAATGTTTGAACCCGTAAGTTTGATAATAATCTATGTACAGACTAGCTGTACCCTGCCCCGCTTTGCTGTGGCACATTGTGATGCAAAAATTAGATAAAAAAACAATCCTTGATGCGGATTATATGTCATTCTAAAATTTCAGCTCGATCGGTGCAGAACTTTTTGAGTTTTTGAAGCGTACACAAACCAACATAACATTTTTATATATAAGATATTAAGAAATATATTAATGGTTCATATTTTCATATATTTTAAATGTTTCTTTAAAATTGTATGGTACCTATTTTAATTGTTAGATTTAATGAAACTTGGTACCCTAGTAATGCTGGTTGCAGGGTTGTTACACCGCATGAGGCAATTGTTCTTTCCATAGTTTTAAATCATGTTATGTGTTGTCAAATTCAAACGCATAACATTTAATATTTTAGTAATTACATGGCTCAAATTAAATTTACATGAAAACAGTATTTTTGCTCAATTCTTGCAAACAAATACGTTTTCGGTTTGAATTCTTGTTTGACATCACATACTCATACGACCATATCTTATTCTTCAGTTCAACTTACTGCTCACAACCAGTTGCAACTCCCTCCGTGCGATCTCCCCGTGCGGGCCCATGACGGCGCACGTGTAGGCCCCGGCCTGGGAGGGCTCCACTCGAGAAACTCTCAGGGCTCCGTCGACGTTTCCATCCCATTCCACTGGGCTGCCGTCTCGTTCCCATTTTACTGAACTAAAGAATTAGAAAACAGTTAATATTCTAATATCAACTCGTATTCGTCAAATTGCAAAGTTAAGCAATGTATGCGTCAGTCATTCGTCATTTAGTATCCAATAGAGTACAAAACAACGAAAGATCGATATGATGTAGCTACACCAGAAGATTTTTTTATCATGAATACGTCAACATTGGACCACCATAACGACTGATGTTATGCGACTATGATGCCTACAATGGAGTGAGTTTATATCAAACTAGGGAGTCATTGCCAATAAACCTTATTAGCATTATTTGCAATTCAAAACAAGGCCTGCAGCTGGTTCATCCGAAAGATGAGAATAGTACTTTACAAAAGATCTAACTTGTGCTTGTACTTGTTGTCAACGTTTCAGTCAAGTTTGCAGCTTCCCAAAATAGCATCCAGTGAACTTGATAGAGTAATCTACCAGCTAGCACATCACAATAATTACCAACATTATTTACCTAATTGGGTAGCCAGAGTAAGGACAATACATGACCAACTCTCGACCAGCCACTGCTCTGATAGGTCCCACGGATCTCACGTATGGTGTTCCTAGAAACAAAACAACCTTTATTAGAACCTCTTTTAAGTACCTACCATACCCTGTGGAAACAAAGTTATGATCTTACCATAGATATTTAGTCTAGAAGTATGAGAAATTTCGCCGAGGGAGTTGGCTGCTTTGCAAGTGTAAAGTCCACCATCTTCGGATCTGACTGCTGAGATATTTAAATAGCTGACCACATCGTTTGCTTTCGTAGCAAACTGTTCTATGCTGTACCTGTAAATAAGACCAACAAGATTACCTATAGTTCTTTGAATTCTGGTTTACAGGAATAGAAAAAAGCCGTGGTCTCCCAGCAGATAGAACATCTGATTTTAGAATCATGAAGTTGCATGTTCTCGTTTGCACCTCTGAGTATTTTTCCATTTACAGATGGAAAAAAATGTCATCATCACTCCTGGATTCAGTGATGATAAAAAAACATCGTGAGGATACCGGTATATTCCAAAAGGTCTAAAAAGGTATCTTTGCGAAGATATGTGTCATCCACCAAACCACGGTTGGCTTAAGCGTGGTGGTGTGTTGTTAGGGAATCTGGTAACTTTGAATAAGTTGCTTATTTTAAATTTGATGTGCACAGTTTGAGCTAAATTACAGTGGTCAAGACATTACCTACGTCCTTTGACCATAGTGTTGAGAGCTTGTCCGTCCAACAGCCAGATGAAGTGTGGAGGCGGTGACCCGGCAGCGGAACACTTGAGGGTCACAACCTGACCTGGCCTCAGTACTTGTTCTATGAATGTGTACTGAAGTTCTGGTGCAGTATCTGAAATTTAGAGTTTTAGAATACTGTATCATAATATTGGTTTGATTTTGACATTGAGGCACAATGGTGGAAACTCAAATAGAAACAAAAGAAGGGCTACTATGCTGAAATGGGATTGGGCAGGAACAACTGTTGGGAATAATCACCAACGTATACCAGGTCTGCCTAGAAAGAGGTGGTACTATGACTTTCACCTTTACAAAGATGATTAACTTACAATAACTGTCGATAGAGGATATAGAAGGGAGGAAAAAGAGGCCTTTGCTTAAAATAGAGAGAAGAGAAGCTAATATCTAATTATTTAATTGTCTAATTTAGTCAGTCTCATGGTTCACCTCCAAGCCTCAGTTCAGCACTGGCCTGCGCGGAGTCCCGCTCGTTCCTGGCCATGCACTGGTAGACGCCGCGGTCCGCGCGCTGCACCGCGGCGATGACGAGCTGCTCTCCGTCCCCAGCACCCTGACGCGCCCCCCCACCGCGCCCGCGCCCAGGGGGACGCCGTTGTGGAGCCACTCCAGCCGAGGGGCCGGCCACCCGCCCCATGAGCAGTTGAAGGTTGCTGTTCCTCCGCTGTTCACTACCTGGAGGAAAATGGAATTTGGTGACTATCTTTTGCTGTTGCTAACTTTTAAAAGGTCTACTGACGCCGGCAATTTTGGTTGCTATGATTTGCCGCCGCTACCGCTTATGTGTTATAAAAATCTAAGGGATTTATCTTGCTGCCTGTCCAACTGTTACTCTAAATATTCTAACGCTGAGATTAGAGGTCTCCTTTCGCAAGAAGAAAGCAGACTTTAACAGGTTAGGATAATATTATCACGAGAAAAACGGCATGCATCTAGAAATACATTTTTTGAGAATAAATTACATCCACTATAATAATTATAGTTCTAATGATATGTGTACTGTGACCATTAATATGTTGACGTTCTCATTACAGGAGAGTCAAGTTTAATCGAATTTAGTCGAGTTTAATCCAAATAGATAAATATAAAATTAAAAGCATTCTCAATTAGCATATACACTTGATATAACTTAACAGGGCCAATTACAATTCGCAATAACATTTGCATAAAATATGTTTCGATGCAAACTCCGTTGCTGGTTGAACCGCAGTAGTAATGAGTTACAACATTGTCGCGTGTACGTTTCATTGTTTCCAAGTTCAGTTCGACAACTGTGGAAATGCAGTTACTTTAGTACCATCGGTTCCTCGAGTACTCCATCGATTATGAATTTTTAATATGTCAAAACTATATATTTATTAAATATTATTCAAAATTTTATTATTAGGTTATTTTTACCGATATCCGTGGTTATTTTAGGGAGTACCTATGATGTTTTTTTTACAAAATATTTTTTTAAGATTTTAGATGGTTGGTGGTTTGCAATAAGTTGTTTTTAACCCCCGACCAAAAAAGGGGGTGTTATAAGTTTGACGTCGATGTCTGTCTGTCTGTGGCACCGTAGAGCTCAAACGGATGAGCCGATTTCAATGCGGTTTTTTTATTTGACAGTTAATATCAGTGCGGATGTTCTTAGCTATGTTTCATTAATATCGATTCAAGATGGCCGCCTCCACAAAATGGCGGACAAAATATTTTTTTACAACCTATCTCAATATGGGTATGAAATGAAAGGGCTTTAGTAGAATACTATACATTACAAAAAAAATCAAATCCAAGATGGCCGCCACCACAAATTGGCGAATGATATTATTTTTTTCAGTACTACCTCAATATGGATATCAAACGAAAGGGCTTGACCAGTAGAATACATTGCACTATGACAAATTTCAAATCCAATATGGCTGCTTCCACAAAATGGCGAAATACATTTCTTTTTTCACAACGCTCTTAATATGGGCATCAAATTAAAGGGCTTGACTAGTAGAATGTTGTACAGATAACAAATCCGAGATAGTCGGGGGTTAATCAAAATTTTTAATTTTGTTCTTGTGCGTTATTCAATGATGCGTACTATTTTCTTGTATAATGTTCAGTTGCAGTCCTTAAGGCTAACGAGTGAATTGTACGTGTGGGGTACTCCTGATAGATCTTAGTGTCTTCTAGTTGAAAGTGAATCAGTTTTTTATAAAAACGTTCCACATACCGAATCATCGCTTAACATCGACTGACACGACGGTCAAATACAAACCTATTATTATTAATCATAAAACAAAAATCAAACGAAGGTATAATAGAGAATGCTTTAGAGTGGAATAAGTTGCCGGCCTCCTAGTTCCCTGAGAGATATAATCTAGAACTTTTCAAGGTCAGAGTGAATAGGTACCTTCTAGGTCAACGTGCGTCATCTTCGACCACACCGTCGCTTACCATAAGGCGAGTTGGTGGTCAAACGCGGACCTATACGCGATAAAAAAAGGTATGCGCAGATTTGCACGGAAACTTATCATAATGAAATTGAATCGATCCAGCAGGAGAATTGCTGATACCGCATGTCCAATTAATACAGTACAATACGTATTGAAAATTTATTGAATAATGTTATGGAGCAATAGATGCGTTTAACAAATACAAATACAAATCATTTATTAATAATGGATAATTACAAGTCAGATATGAAAACATAATACAGTTATTAACACACAGTAGGTATTCTGTATGCATTGAATAATCATAATAACAATTAATTACAATAATTGCTCGTATAATTAACGACACAAAAAAAGGTCAACATATTTAGTGTTTAAATATCTGGTAGTTTCAATAGATCATCCAGGGCGTAAAACATCAACATCATATAACATCAACGAATCGAAACAAATAACAAGATATCGGCTACAAACTACAAACAGCAATAACAGTAATTCATAAATTAAACAATTTAACCGAAAACCAAACGATATCGAGTCCCATTCACTTATAGACCGGTCGAAATTATATTTGTTTCCGGCGGACATTTAATTAAAACGCATACATTCACAAATATCAATTATTCGGAACAAAAATATATCCGTCGTCAGGGTGGAGCCACGCAGGAGCGACGGCGGGAGCGGAGTATAAAAATAAAATTAACTGCGTCCTTTTTTTTAACTATAATTGGTTCGCACTTGACCACCATTTTTGGCTCGTATATCGAGTCCAAGGCAAAATTAGCTGCAAAAAAACTAGGTGTCCTCTCAAAGGTGCGAAAGTACTTCAAATCTGAACAATTGCTTTTGTTATACAAAGCACAGATTCGCTCTTGTATGGAGTACTGTTCGCACCTTTGGGATGGATCGGCTAAGTATCAGCTTGAGGCTCTGGAATTGATCGAGAGGCGTGCCAAAAGGCTCATAAGCAAAGACATTCTAGTGCGAAAAAGACTTCAAAGTCTTGAACATCGCCGCAAAATTGCTAGCTTATCGGTTTTTTATCGGATACACTTCGGAGAGTGTGCAACTGATCTGCATGATCTTATACTACCTTGCCCTTTTTACTATCGTACTTCTCGTAACTTGAAGAAGCGGCACCGTTTCATGGTGGATATTCCAAAGACGCGGACAAAGAGGTTTGACTCTACGTTTGTGATAAGAACGTCTAGGCTGTGGAATGAGTTGCCTGAGTGGGTTTTTCCCGATAGTTATAATCTTGGTATCTTCAAATCGAGAGTGAATCGGTTTCTTCTAGGTAAACACGCTCCATCGTAGACCGCATCGTCGCTTAACATCAGGCGAGATGGCGGTCAAGTGTAAACCTATTAAAGTTAAAAAAAAAAAAAAAAAAACCATCTCGCCTGATGTTAAGCGATGATATCCTTTCAGTCTCTCTCGTAATTTGATGTAATAGCAGCTAGCTATAGCAACAAGCGGCGAGCTAGTACGCATGGTAACTAAAATAACTAAGCACTTACTTAGTCCGTTAGTAAGATTTTTAAAACGTATTGTACATGTATTTGTTCTATTGTTTCATAAACTTTTCATCACGTCTATATACGATTTTTATGTAGACGTAACGTCACAATCTCCCTTCTGGAAGTTTGATTTCTTAGTCGATTTTTAGTAATTTTATTAAAGGAAAAATAAGGGCACATATTTTTCCATAATATAGCTGACAGGTTAATTAGAATGGTAAATGTTTGACCCAGTTATCATCACGATTAATTGGTCAAATATTTGAGTACATAAAGTCAAATATTATATTATACAAGATGATACTGTTCGCTAGTTTACTTGATCATAGCTTGCCACACTGCAGTTTGTCTAAACATAAACAAAGTAAACTTATTCCAATTAATTCTTGAAATGGGTAGAACGATTTTAAATTTTCATCACCAGAGCCAATCTTGTAAAAAGTAACGTAGGTAGATTACTTTTGTAAAATAAAGACAAAGTTTCGCGAAACAAACAAAATAAATATGATCCTTACTTAATAATTTAGGTAACTTAATAGTTTAGGTAAGCCGTAGGTAGCACCGCGGGGCGCAGTAAATATAAAAAACAATTATTAACCATCTAATAGTTTCCGCTATCGCTTTAGCGTCGCTTGCCGCTACATTCAAGGCCAAACCCGTTATCCAATCGAACGTTCGCGGTGGCGTCGGATACGCGTCATTTAGCCTCGTTTGTGAAATTCTCATAAAATGCGACACAATGGCCACACTCCAGCGAATTACGATGTTACGACGTCTGTTCATTCCAGCTACAGTGAGAAGGCAACGATCGTTGTCACAATGTTACGCACATCAGAAAACTATTACGTGCTTTTGTTGTCAATAAGTTTCCTTTTATCGGCCATCTCCCATCGTCCGTGCTGTTAAACTATAATGCACGACAATGACGAACTACTGCTACAGTTAGGCGAAGTACGAACACATAGCATCTACATAATATTATGTTATCGTTGCGTAAAATCGCAGATTCAGATTCAGATTTTTTGGTAACAAACATTAAATTACACGTTACAAAATAATTTACATTACTTACAGTAATTACTATTAAATACATTAATAATTATAGTTATCATGGCATGGCAGTAGGCATGATGACAAAAAAAATGTACAAGTAATTTCTTTCGGTTCCCAAACAAAAAAAAGACGAATAATACAATTTACAGTCAATGTTTAGAACTTACATGTGATGTCACTATTGTAAGAATTTTAGGAAGACGTGACGTCACAATCTCCCACTTCGTAAGTTTGACTATGTCTTTGTATTGTCGCCTGGGGAAGTACCACACCTTTGCCAGTTTTCTACCGTCAAGCAGTAATGTGCAAACATTACTGTGTTTCAGTTTGAAGGGCAATGTTTCCAGAGAAATTACAGTGATTAGAGATGTAACATCTTAGATTTCTGGGTGACGAGAGCAGTGCAGTACTATGTAATGATTTGGAGTCTTCATGTTCCAATAGCTGCGTGTCACTGTGCTGTTATGTGACGGGGATGTAGCTTACCATCTGGCACATGTGTAGCTCATCTCGTTATTCTATAGTATAGAGTCTATACTATATAAAAAAAAACTTGAGAGGTGTCAAGGGACATCCGGATGGAACGAAGTTCCTTTCGATTAATTAATGAAGGAATTATTATTATTTTAAAAAACCTGTATACACTCAACAAAAATAATCGTCGCGACACCACACTGTTCAATGCGAAATAGAAATGAAAATATCTGGCTTGCTTTCTATAAGAGAGAGAGAGACAGACAGAGAAACATGCGACGCCGCACAGCTTACAATAGCAAAAAGTGTCGTGACAACTTTTCGTAAGAATTTTTTCCGTCTAGCCCCCTTTCACAACGCGCGATAAGGAACTTCGTTCCAAAAATCCAACGTCGATAGATGATTATTTAACTATATTTACAATTTTACGGTAATAGATACGAGTACAACATCGGTGACTTTAAATCCAGATTGGTATCTTCTGAATAAAAACGGTCCATCATAGATCCCATGATTCGAAAAAGTGACATTGTTTCATGTATGATGTTCCAAAGACACAAACGAAGAGGTTTGACTCTACTTTTGTGATAAGAACGACCAGGCTATGGAAATATGGAATGTGTTGCTAGAGTGGTTTTATCCGATGCTTACAATTTTGGTGTCTTCAAATCGAGAATGAATCGATTTTTTCTAGGTAAACACGCTCCATCGCATCGTCACTTAACATCAGGCGAGATGGCAATCAAGTCTAAACCTTTAAAAGTAAAAAAAAAATGGTCGCTAATATCAGGCGAGATGGTCACCAGACATGATAATTATTAGTCTATTGATGATTTTAAAATATTCTGGAAGTCATTATCTTCGTAAGGTTAAACATCCCATTAATATGCAAACTCGTGATTTTGCATCTCTTTTTACGGGCATACGGGCGCAACATGGCGTGCTAGAAACTCCGATTGAGCCGTTTTCAAAAGAAAAAAAAACAAGAACAAAATTAAAAAAATTTATTAACCCCCGACTACCTCGGATTTGTTCTTGTACGACATTTTACTAGTCAAGCCCTTTCATTTAATACATTATAATGGCGTCTCCTTGAATCGGTATTTTTTTGACATAAACTATATTAAAATCAAAGTTAATTTACATATACCATCGTAAAATAAAAAAATAAAACACAAAACATTTAATTATTAGCGGGAAAATGGTCCCGAAGTATTTAAAAATTGAAAAAAAATCCTATTTATCCTATGGAATACAGTTTTTTTTTGTTTTTTAATGTTTGTTTTATCATGTACAACCATTTAAAACATAATATCACTACGTCTTCCTTATTATTTATAATCTTATAGCTTCAGACTTCTTGAGAACACGAAAAAATTTCGACTTTAGTGTCAAAAATGTTAGTTTACATTTCAAGTAAGTATATTAATTATAAACAAAAGATACCGCTAGAAGCGTCTTGAAACGCTCTTTAGAATAATGGGCTCAAACACGTACAAGTAAAGCAGCACTTTACAAATATGCCGAAGCGTAAACAATGCACTTAGGTAACCTGACACCCGTTTACCCGCCAAAATTGTAAACGCGAAAAGCGGCGGGAGTAACGAGTGGCTAAAGCTTTGTTTGCACCATCTTGTACCCACTACCGCCGTCTAGTACGTTTGTAGGAACTATTTCGTTTTCTTCTACGTTCATTGCAATTATTGTTTTGTCATTTTCTGCAATTCAAGTAATGTCTGTATCATGACAGTGTAACCATCGGTTAATTTTGGTTAGCAATTAATTGGTTCATTTAAATTCAGCGAGCGATGCACATCGTATAACGTAGTGCAGTGACGTCATGCGGTTGTGCGTGGGGAGGTACAGCGGCTGAGGGGGAGGGGTATATTGTTGGTACTATTTATTTTATTATTACCTACGTTTTTCATAAGTTCAGAGTGAAAAAACAAGCGAGATATATATAGTATAGTATGTCCGATGGTAAACCACACGTCGACCCATAGCAGCACAGTGACTGTGCCACGTAGGTTTTTGAACGAAAAAAGTCCATATAACTTTCTAATACTGCACCCATAGATTCAAGATGATTTATCTCTGCCTTGTGATTTTTTTGGAAACCTTATAATTCAGACCGGAACACATTGATATTTTGCACATTACTGGTTGACGGGAACATAACAGTAGGTAAGGGTGTGGTCATTCTCTACGGGTTCTGTAAAAACTCTTAGCACAAAAATTGTATGATATGTAATAAACATTTTATTTTACTTTTTAGAACTTACAATATGGAGATCGGATAACTCATCCGAACCGATCCAAACTTGGCCGCCTATGAAAGGCAAACACATAAAACCCCACATTATAATAAAAATTTAAATAAAATTGAAACATTTTTTTTTTTAAAGTATTTTACACAATGCTTTCAAAAAATGTGCAATTGGTTATTATTTATTTACCTACCTGTTCAAAACAGGCAAAAAATAAAACAATTGCCTGTGAAATTGTCTAAAAGAAGAAAACAAGTTTTTGTTAAGTTTTACTAAAGAAAATTAGTTTCTAAATCAACGCTGAAAATGTTATCTGCATTTTGTATAAAACGAACCCAATCATCCCGCGGCTTACACCTAACCAGTCCAATCCACATCTTAATTCATCAAACAACCGCACAGCCGAAGTGCTTTCAAAGATACCACACTGATTGAAAAAAAAATATAAAACTCAGTTTGCGGAGAAAGCTTTCTGCGTCGATCCTCAGAAGCTGAGTCTTAAAAATCGGATCACAGTAAATGGAAAACAAACAAAAAATAAACCGCCAGAGTGAGCTGGAGCCAGGAAACCTCGTTAGAGACTGTGGGACGTTCCAAACAATCAGATTTGCAATTCCTTTCCTTAAAAGGGTCCCTCGCTAACTGCGCGGTCGAATTGCTGCGACCCTTGAGGTTGGAGTCATCGGGAACGATCGCGTGACACTGCCTGTTATACTTTCTTAAGAGTACACATCGTCTAAAATTTGCAGCAATTCAGATATTATTATAATACAGAGGTATACAACAACTTAATTTATAAAAAATCCAGCATCGTAAGTCACCCCACTACAATACAATACAAAACACTTCATTGTACCACAAAAATATTACAAAAACAAAGATTAAACTTAACATCAAAACATTTTGGGCACAAAAGGGGATATTATCGCCTCACTACCACTACAATGTGGATATTCCCAAAATTCGTACAAAACGGTTTGAATCCACTTTTCTCAACTCTATTTCGTACGCACTACGAGTATGTACATACTCGTAGTGCAGTTATATCATTCTAATTTAGTTTTACTAATAGAGGTTTTGCCTGCATAAAAAAAATCACACAAATGTAAATGTCCGGAGTGGGGATCGAACGCACGACCTGCGTCTCATTGATATTTGCCGTTGCTAGGCCCTTGGCCAGGGTTTAGGTTGTAGTCTAGCCTGGTGTCTGATGGTAAATCTGACTCCAGAGTCCTGAGTGTCCCTCGCCTGTACTCGAATAAATGAAAAACCAGAAATGTATGTAGACTACTTTTATTGCTGACTATATACAACAGTGACGGGTGCCCAGTACAGTGGCGAGGGAACGACTGGTGCGGCGTGTGGATGTTCGCTTGGCACAAAACAAAACTGCTGATGCGGTGACCACACACCGCCACAGATAAGCTAAGCGGAGCCACGAAGCCAATCGGTAAATTTTATAGATATTGCCAGCGAAATGTGTTTGCTTCCCCCCTCTACCCCACAACGCCGACGAGGTTTACCATATCACAGATTTGTCTTGAAATGTCAGGATATTTCGGTGATTTTTAGGGTTTTTAGATTTTTTCTCAGGATTTTGCCAGATTTTGGCAAACGTATCCTTCTTTAGAATCTTTAGTAAAATAGATCATAGTAGAAGAGTAGTAGTCGAGTCAATCGCAGAGTAAATGGATTGGATTGAAAATCTTTAGAAATAGAGATAAATTTTACTGCGTCAAGTAATGTTCGAATGGAAGACACTGTGAGTGCACAAAAACAACAATAATATAACTTGTCTTTCCCATGAAGTAGTAAAATAACGTTTGCGAAAAAATGCATGTCGCGGTAAAATTTCAATATTTCTCAAAGGAAATGAATGAAAAAAAAAATCATCAACTTTTTATTTTTCAGACGTTTTCTTCGGACTTATGAATTTACCATCTGGTAACCCTACCCGCGATCCAATCTTAAACAATTAAGAGAATACAGCACCCTGTGCTATGATGCTCCGAAGCACTCTCTATATCGCGCTTGTTTATAGCACCGCGCGGTGTTTAAGTAACAAGTTTACGAGACGGTTCAAATTTAAACCCTGTTTTTAACTCCCGAAGAAACGCAACTTACCCACCGACACGGCGGCGGCCAGGTCGATCAATCTTCGTTGGATCCTTCCGGAACAGTATCTCTTTAGCCGACTTTTCGTTGGCTTAGCGCCTAAAGTTTGGTGACCGCCGGTCAACGACAATGATAAATATGTGCCGCTGGTCTACCACTCACGAAGGTCTTGGCATTGATACAACTGTCTCTATTTTCGCTCTAGGTTAAAAGAGAACAAAGCCAATCCGTCATATTACATGTTTAAAAATATTTTTGACGTGACAACGTCTTATAAATTGGTTTGCCGGGTGACACTTCAAGAAACTGCGTTACGCTCCGCTCACGTTATGCGCTCACAACGAGAGCGAGTGAGAGGCACGCGTCCCTTCCACTCGGGCATGGTTAGACCGCCTAAGAGCGAGAGAGACAGACATAAAAAGTGAAAGGCACGCGTCCCTTCCGTAAAATTATTTTACCACTCAAAGTCGTTGTCACGTAAAACTTTCGCCCGTATACCGACTTTACAGGCAACCAATTTTTTTGATAAATGAAAATTTAAGAAACATGAAAAAATGTTAAATCTTTTTTTAACTATTACAGGATTCCATTGAACCAGTATCTTGCCTGATTTATTTATTTTGTAACTAAAACGGGCGTATAGACCAATTACATTAGTACTGATGTTAAGCGACGATGCTGTCTACGATGGAGCACGCTTACCTAGAAGAAATTGTGTCTCTCTCGACTTGGACACCCCGAGATTGTAACCATAAACAACGCAACTCAGGCAACGCACTTTAATATCATCGATTCTCATTTCACCTCTTCGTTCCAGTTTGTGGAAGGTCAACTATGACACAATGTTCCTTTTTCAAGCTACGTCTAGTCCAGATACATCATGTAGATCAGTCGCTGCACACTCTCCGAAATGTATCAGACAAAAAAAACGATAAGCTAGTAATTTTGCAGCGATGATTTCAAGACTTTGAAGTCGTGTGTGAAGTGTTTCGAACACGGGTGTTGGGTTTCTATCTACTGGCTTGATTCGAATAGAACAATTCAATTTTCCCGCCACACGAGCATTCGGCTTCGGTCGTCGTCGACCGAATAGTTCGGCGCATCGCCACGATCGAAAAGCGCGCCACTCCACAACCGACATCTTCAACGAACGCGTTTGCGCATTTTTATTAAAATACTTACTAAATATATAAACCCAAATTGTGAGAATTTAAGGCCAAATATTATATCAGCGACGACCCAAGAACAGGAGGAGCGCTGAAAAGGGTTTGAAATACGTCCCGGGACAAGCCCAGATCGTGGAACGGATTTTGGTGAGTTTTATTTCGTTTTCAAGCCAGACCGACTTTTTTTCAAATTTAAATTAAATATAACCAGCTATCGAATCGCACAACGGGTGTCGTTGGTTATTGCGCATGAGTATTTTGGTAAAACTGTTCTGACTCAACTGTGAGAAGCGCAGTGCAGTGCTAACCCGTAATTTGGGTTCTTCAGGTCCTGTTGCGTGATATGCAGTAATGGGTAGGCGTTTCTTACATAGGAATGGCTTGCTCAGCCTACTTACTAAACTAGTTCCTCATCATCATAAAAAAATTCAAGTGTGAACTGTTTCATAGGGGAGAATAGATTTACAATTCTTATTTTGCTGCAGAACCATCGCTCCATGAGTAAAACTCCCTCAACTCACTTTAATTCGTAAAGAAGTCGCTTCCATACGGCGGCGGGCTCGAGGCGGCTGTAACGGTATCCTTCAAATGATGGTGTCGCGTATGGACTGTCCCATCCAGTACAGGTGGATGAGAGTGTTGATGGGAGAAACACTGTAGGACTACCGTGTGGATGAGCATGTCGGTCACCCGAAAACTTTAAATGTTTGTATTGTGTTGTTATTTGTTTTGTCAAAATTGTTAGTTATTTAATATTATTATTCTTTATTTATTTTTGCACTCACTTTTATTTAATTTTTAATTTTTATAATTTTCTTTTTGATATGGAATGTAATTTCTGAAATAAATGATTGAATTGAATTGAATTTAAATTTATTGAAATACTAGCAGCATCTCGCCCACGTTGAAATACTAGCAGCATCTCGCCACGTAGTTGCCGTTATTTATCCCGGGATAAAAAGTACCTAACCCATAAATATGATATTCTTGTGCATAGATGTATGATAGTAGCCTGTTCCAGACAATTTAATCCATACTAATATTATAAATGCGAAAGTAACTCTGTCTGTCTGTCTGTCTGTCTGTCTGTCTGTCTGTCTGTCTGTCTGTCTGTCTGTCCGTCTTTACCGCCTAAACCAACCAACAGATTTTGATGAAATTTGATACATAGATAGAATAGATTCCGAGAAAGGACATAGGCTACTTTTTGTTCCGGAAAAAGGGTTGAAAGGGTTAAAATAAGGGATGAAAGTTTATATGGAAAACTTCGTCATTGTTGAAGAACTATGAAACTTTACGTCTAGATATTTAACACGAAACCATAAAATGTATGTTTTAGCAGTTTTGTAGTTTCGAACTGTACCTACGGGGGTGGAATTGGGGGTGAAAGTCTGGAAGTTCAATATTATTGAAGATAAAACCATGAAACTTTGTATATAAACACTTGAAATGGAGTCGATAAACGTTTGTTCCAGCAATTTTATAATTTCTAACTATACGGGGATACTTATATAACCGCTTGATACACTGGCCGCTTTTCGCGTTTTACAAATTTGGCGGGAAAACGGGTGTCAGGTTACATAAGTGCGGTGTTTATGTTTCGGCATATGAAGTGCCGCCTTACTTTTACCCGTTTGAGCCATTTCCTCTCAAGAGCGTTTCAAGACGCTTCTAGCGGTATCATATAGTTATAATTAATGTACTTAAATAAATTCAAGATGGCCGCCGCTACAAAATGGCGGATAATTTATATTATATTAATCCCATCAATATGGGTATCAAATGAAAGGGCTCAACAAGCAGAATACAATAAACTATAAAAAATTGAAATCCAAGATGGCGGCCGCTACAAAATGGCGGATAACGTAGGTTTTATCAATCCCATCAACATGGGTATCAAATGAAAGGGCTCAACAAGCAGAATACAATATACTATAAAAAATTGAAATCCAAGATGGCGGCCGCTACAAAATAGCGGATAACGTAGATTTTATCAATCCCATCAATATGGGTATCAAATGAAAGTGCTCAACCAGTAGAATACAATGTACTATATAAAATTGAAATCCAAGATGGCGGCCTCTACACAATGGCGGATAACTTAGGTTTTATCAATCCCATCAACATGGGTATCAAATAAAAGGGCTTGACAAGAAGAATACAGTGCACTATACAACCTCAATATTTTAGATGGGCGCAGCCACTAAATGGCGTATCAGACAGAATTTTTGATAGTCGACGAGATTTCCATGGTGTCTTATCAAATGTTATGCATGATGGACGCTCGATTAAGGCAAATTAAGAACTGCGAAAATGAGTCTTTTGGAGGAGTAAACGTATTATTTTTCGGTAATCTTTTACAACTGCTTCCTATAAAATGATCAGGAACACCTGTTTTCAATTCTAATATGAAATTATATATATGAAAGTAACTCTCTCTGTCCGTTACCGTCTAACGCCTAAGCCACTTAAAGAGTTTGTTACAATTTGGTGCACAGATAGACTAGACTTAGGAAAGGACAACGGCGACTTTTATCACAGAAAAGAGTTGAAAAGAGTGGAAATGAGGAGTAAAAGTGTGCATGGAAGGATCTTTGCACTCTTTGTATGCTATTTTTAACCGACTTCAAAAAAGGAGGAGGTTATCAATCCAGTTGTATTTCCAATTGTGAATCAATTTCGATGGTTATTTTTTTGGTTGGTAGATTATAGTTCAAAGGTGGTCATATAAATTTTATCGAAATCAGTGCGGCGGTTTTTGAAATATGAACAACAAACTAAAATTTGCGTTCATGTAATCAGTCGATATATCTACTAATATCTACTAATAGACTCTAATAAAATTTGGTGGACCGTCCCAATATGATTTTAAATTAAAGTCTGTTTTTGATTAATTTTTTGAGAACATAGTTTTTTTGTAATTTGTCGTGTAAATTGTACATTTATTAATAAATATAAAACTTTGACTTAGACTGATTTTGATTGGGAATCGTGAATTTGTATGGTAGTAGACATACGAGTAGGTACTGCCTCAATTACTTTAATAAATATGTGGCGCGGACGAAGTCGCGGGTAAAAGCTAGTATCTATATATACCTTTACATGGAAATAATGACACGTCTCCAAAATGGGAACTAACGCCATCGTCAAGCCAGCCCGGGCTACCGATACGCACGCTCCCGGCAATGTCATCCAAGTGCCATTATTTCGTGGTACGCCTATGTGTAAATATGCGCGCGGAGATAGCGACACGAGACCGCGACAGGATCTTGACATTATGGAATTGTATGGGCGCCAGTTCGCGCCGAGACCGGAATAGGGAGACCGAGATACGAGTTGCGTGACATGTGTCGCGGTCTCGGCGCGAACTGACGCTCATACAATTCTATAGTGTTAAGTGCTTGTCGCGGTCTCCGGTATTGATCTCCTGTCGCGGTCTCCTGTCGCGGTCTCGTTTCGCGGTCTCCGCGCGATCCCTCCACCTTTAGATCCCTACAGTCATTTGTTTTTTACTTCAAAGAATAACAATTGATACACACATACAAACTCTCATTTAAACTATTAGTAGGACTCATCAGTAAACGTAATAAAGGCATTGTGTCCATTTCAATTGATTCAGTAGTGATTGCAGGCACTATGGCCGGCCATTACTGAAAAACAAAACGTAAAAGCTTTCAAGTTAAATAAATAGCCCGAACATTTTGCGTATTCCGATGTATAATGGATATGCGGTCGATGTGACCAGTCGGAGGGGGTGGGGGTAGCGGAACCCCCCGGTTATGTTGTAGGGGTTTGAGACTTCGGGGAGTTTATGAATGCAGTAGTTTGTGGTACGTACACAGAGCTTACTATGCTGATGTTACTTGTACAGGACTGTTTGTGCCCTCTTTACGAACTAAAGATAATATTTTCTAGCATTTGTCATTTGAAACTCGCAGCTTCTGCGCAGTTCATACATTTGTGACTGGCCTTGTAGTGTACTTAGTTCAATAAAATACTAGACCACTAGGCCCGTCTGCGGAATCAAAGGTTGTTCGATCTCCATCAAGAGCAAATATTTGTGTAATACATTCAAATAAAATTTACAGCTTTTCACTACAGGTCTTTGAAAGTATATAATTAACTACATGTTTTTGGAAGTATATAACGTACTTGCACAAAAAACCATTTTCTGTCTACCTGACAGTTTGTTTGCTCCGCCATAAGAATCATTGCCTACGAGCCATTTGGCACGTCTCTCGATCGTTTCCAAAGCTGATACTTTGACGATCCATCCCAGAGGTGCGAACAGCACTCCATACAGGAGCGAACCTGTGCTTGATATAACGTGAGCAACTGTTTAGACCTAAAGTACCTTCGCACCTTTGAGAGGACACAGTTTCAACTTGAAGACAGCTGTTATAAGGAGTAGATTAAGCAATTTTTTATCAAAAAAGATATCGTAAAAATAATATGAATAACTATGATATTAAATTCATCACAATTGTAATACTAATTTATTTCTACCATAGGTTACACCGTGGGGCGCAAATAGCCTCACATAAAATGGTAATAGTTTGATTGCTCTAGTCTTTATAGACGCTATAATCCGCTTTTTCTTTAGCCTCGGAGTCAATTAAATTACTTTCATATAACTCGATAAAACCAAAAAAAGCGTTCCTCCGATGTTTGCAGGCCTGAGTAAATATTGTAGTTGCCAGGCGGCCGGTTAAACTGCCTTGTGAGATTAACCTTGCTTGCCATATTAAATATTTAGTCTCCTTTGTCTATACGGGAAATCAAGTTTGCGAGGGTCTCTGCGTCTTGTGTACCTGCCCCGTTTTCATTATAGCCGGCCCACCTAGGGCAGAACTATACGCAGAATATTGGATAAACCAAACCGAGGAATACGTAATTAGTGCTTAGGGTATTTGTAATAGCTTTGAGAGTTTTTGAGCAAGGTTTGTGAAAATGTAACAGCATAAATAGCCAATTAAATGTTCCCATAGCTGGGACTTGGGGCCAGGAGAGAGTTAATGCACAATTAGTCTGGCCAACGAAAGTAGATACTGGATTTTTTTGCAAACTTTTTACATGACAACACTTAAGTGTTGCTACCAACGGGTATTTACCCTACGAATTGGGATATTTGAAACAGAAAATACTTAGGGACATTTTTTTCCAAAAATGTATTTTTAAAACAAACTGATTTAAACATTATAAGAAATAAGTTGTAACAATTCGTACGTGTTCTAAAATTGTATTCATCAAAAATAAGTACGACGTATGTACGTTTTGGCGATTATTTCAAGAGCAACATTAAGCCTTTAGTTGCCCTAATGAATATATTCATTAATTACGCTATTTAATAGAGAAAAGCTTGTGCAATTTCATTTTTAAGAAATTAATTTTCGGCTATTATCCGAAAGATTTGGTAGAATCAGAATCAGTGTATGGTATCCCCTATCTCTGACACAACAAAATGGCGTGTTTTTGAGGTTTCGTAGTACCTGGCATGTGTTTATTTTTGACAAGATTTTCAGTTTAGGGATGCTATGCTGTTATATTTTAAATTTGCCGCGCTTTGTCAGTATCAACTTTCGTTAGCCAGTCTCTAACTATGCTACTCTGGTTGGCGGATGATCTCGAAAGATACTAGGATTTTTCTGGTTTTCCGCGATATTTTTTTTAATGCCAGTGATGTTGACAGAGATGACAGTCATGTGCACTTAGAAAAAATCCTCAAAGAATTAGAAAGAAGAATTAGCAGTTAGAAAAATCCTGCTATCAAGGATTCGAATCCACTTTTTGTGATTGTGAATCTAACATTCTTACCACCATGGCTTTTCAAAAATTAAAAATGTCTAAATCATGTGAATTTATTTGTGTATGAGTTTCGGAGGTTTGTGGATGTTCACAATCGTGATGTTGTAAGTTCGAATTCTGCCTGCTTTTTTTTCCCACTGAAAGAAGGGTTGGTTATGTTTTTCGCGTGTATCTTGTATGTTTGTAAATTTCTTTGTTCCCACGTATCTTCCAAATGGCTGGATGGATCTTGACATTAAGATATCGTTAGATTCCTCTTAATCATCCAAATGTCTTTAGATAGTATTTATTATTTTTTTACCTGTCGATTTTTGCAGTCGGGGGTTTTTAAATTAAAGTTATTTGAGTCTGTTTCTGGGTACAATACATGTCTGTGACTACCATTTGCTTTGGCTTTTACAGAACAACATCATGAAGAAACCAGTACGTCCCAAGAAAGCAATCTTTCAAGGACATTTATTATTCCGTCAAGGCACAGTTGACCGTCGTCGTGGGATAAGTCCTTGACTCTCTCATCGTGAAAAAAGACATCTCACAGCACTGGGGATATAAAGTAATCTACTGCTGACGAGTCTGCAAATTTGAAACAGGTCTATAAAACCACAAACAGAAGTCTCTTTTAAATGACCACATACGAGTATACTTCATATCTGAACAATTGCTTATGTTGTAACCAAGCTCAGATTAGTTCTTGTATAGAGTACTGTACACATCTTTAAGATGGACTAGTTAAGTACCAGCTGGAGGCTCTGGAATCAATCGAGAGACGAGCCAAACGAGACAGAATGACTCGCAAAGAAAGGTGCGGCACTTCTCCAGGCTTCTCAGTAAAACGAAACTTATCCGTAATTAAAACTAAGTTTTTACGAAATCACTGACAGTGCCAACAAAACAAAAGAAAAGTATTATTTTGCCACTCACGTATGCCTTTTGTTAATCCATACTAATATTATAAATGCGAAAGTAACTCTGTCTGTCTGTCTGTCTGTCTGTCCGTCTTTACCGCCTAAACCAACCAACAGATTTTGATGAAATTTGATACATAGATAGAATAGATCCCGAGAAAGGACATAGGCTACTTTTTGTTCCGAAAAAAGGGTTGAAAGGGTTAAAATAAGGGATGAAAGTTTATATGGAAAACTTCGTCATTGTTGAAGAACTATGAAACTTTACGTCTAGATATTTAACACGAAACCATAAAATGTATGTTTTAGCAGTTTTGTAGTTTCGAACTGTACCTACGGGGGTGGAATTGGGGCTTTTTTTAAATTAATTATTATAATTTAGTAATTCAAATTTCACCCTCTTCCTGTCAACCGATTAATCTGAAATGTTGTATACGCTTTGGATTTTGATGACAATACAATTATGTTTATTCATTATCATTATAAATTCAAGATGGCCGCCGTTACAAAATGGCGGATAATTTATGTTTTATTAATCCCATCAATATGGGTATCAAATGAAAGGGCTCAACAAGCAGAATACAGTATACTATAAAAAATTGAAATCCAAGATGGCGGCCGCTACAAAATGGCGGATAACGTAGGTTTTATCAATCCCATCAACATGGGTATCAAATGAAAGGGCTCAACAAGCAGAATACAATATACTATAAAAAATTGAAATCAAAGATGGCGGCCGCTACACAATGGCGGATAACGTAGGTTTTATCAATCCCATCAATATGGGTATCAAATGAAAGTGCTCAACCAGTAGAATACAATGTATTATATAAAATTAAAATCCAAGATGGCGGCCTCTACACAATGGCGGATAACTTAGGTTTTATGAACCCCATCAACATGGGTATCAAATAAAAAGGCTTGACAAGAAGAATACAGTGCACTATACAACCTCAATACTTAAGATGGGAGCAGCCACTAAATGGCGTATCAGACTATCAGACAGAATTTTTGATAGTCGACGAGATTTCCATGGTGTCTTATCAAATGTTATGCATGATGGACGCTCGATTAAGGCAAATTAAGAACTGTGAAAATGAATTTTTTTGGAGGAGTAAACGTATTACTTTTCGGTAATCTTTTACAACTGCCTCCTATAAAATGATCAGGTACACCTGTTTTCAATTCTAATATGAAATTATATACATGAAAGTAACTCTCTCTGTCCGTTACCGTCTAACGCCTAAGCCACTTAAAGAGTTTGTTACAATTTGGTGCACATATAGACTACCTAGACTTAGGAAAGGACAACGGCGACTTTTATCACAGAAAAAGAGTTGAAAAGAGTGGAAATGAGGAGTATAAGTGTGCATGGAAGGATCTTGGCACTCTTTGTATGCTATTTTTAACCGACTTCAAAAAGGAGGAGGTTATCAATCCAGTTGTATTTCAATTGTGAATCAATTTAGATGGTTATTTTTTGGTTGGTAGATTATAGTTCAGAGGTGGTCTTATAAATTTTATCGAAATCAGTGCGGCGGTTTTTGAAATATGAACAACAAACTAAAATTTGCGTTCATGTAATCAGTCGATATATCTACTAATATCTACTAATAGACTCTAATAAAATTTGGTGGAACGTCCCAATATGATTTTAAATTAAAGTCTGTTTTTGATTAATTTTTTGAGAACATAGTTTCTTTGTAATTTGTCGTGTAAATTGTACATTTATTAATAAATATAAAACTTTAACTTAGACCGATTTTGAATAGGAAACGTGAATTTTATGGTAGTAGACATACGAGTAGGTACTGCCTCAATTACTTTGATAAATATGTGGCGCATGTGACGAAGTCGCGGGTAAAAGCTAGTTACTTATATATTTTAGTATGAAAACTAACGTGGTTATTACACATTTTAAATAAATACACGGGTAACTCACGTTTGATATAGTCAGTCCAGTCCGACTCCAGTTTCGATTTTAGCTCGTTTAGCGCCAGCCAGTGCTAAACGAGCAGCTAACTTTTTATTTTTAATATTTCTTTATAGCTCGAAACAAAATAACTCTGTTATAAAATCAGTGACAGAAATAGGCAGCGATTGTCTGGCAGCGCGCCGGCCCGGCATTGATTGGTCCACATAATTGGGGAAGTGTCGAACGTCGCAGTAAGAGGATTCCGGTACGTAGAGCGTACCCAACATGCACCGCTCGTGTAAACAGAACTATGCTATGGGTGTTATCAGCTTAAAAGAGGCTCTAGTCCAACGGATTTAGATCCGGTTTGCTATAAAAATAAAGTAGGTGGCTTTAGCCTAAGAGTAGCTAAGATTTACCCTAAAAAAAAAAATAACACAACGTGCCTAAAAAGTTTTCACTTAAATTGAGAAAAAATCACAAACAAGTCGCTTTGATGAATTTTCATTGACACAAGTTTGAAAAATGCTAGCATTATAGTTATATTTTCTTTAAAAAATATGAAAACAATATGTTTTACGCGATTTAACTCGTAGTTGAAGTTGATGACAATGACGATGGGTACAAAAACCACTCATTTCAGTTTTGGCGTTACGCGCAACTGCTGTGTTTTGCGATTTATTTGAAACTTAGAAAAGTTCAAACTGAAACTTCAAAGGAACGAAGGATTCATCGTTTTACCGAGTAAAAGTTTCCACTAATAGCGCAGAACTTCGCTCTTTACCGGAATCAAAACAAGTTGTTTCCCAGTTCCCGAGTCTAACTCGAGTCAAGTTATTGTTGGGAGATAAACAATATCTTCCTGTTTTACTTCACTTGCTTTGATCCTTTAAGCTGTCCTATTTTCTCCCGTTCACTCCACTCTGGATTATCGCAAAAACAAGAACGTTATGTAGTGGAGGAAGAATTTATATCGATTTCAAAGCCTGGGGATTTTGCACCTATTGGACGAAAATTCCTTTTCATGTCGTCATCTCGCGACGATGTGATCTACGACGGAGTGTGCTTAGCGGTTTGCCTGAAGACCGCGACACGAGACCGCGACGCGAGACCGCGACCGGAGACCGCGACAGGCACTAAACACTATGGAATTGTATGGCCGCCATTTCGCGCCGAGACCGCGACACATGTGCTCACACAAGGTGCGACATGTGACATGACATGTCTCGCGACACGTGTCTCGGTCTCCTGTCGAGGTCTCGGCGCGAACTGGCACCCATACAATTCCATAGTGTCAAGTGCTTGTCGCGGTCTCGCGGTCTCGTGTCGCGGTCTCCGGGCGAACAAACCGCTTGCACGTACCATACGACGATGGTATTCTTCGAGAAATATCCATTCCGTATCTCACAAACTGGACGTTCCTATTACGCAAGTGGAGTCAAACATTTTTCGAGTCGTTGCAACGTCAACTATGATGCCACTTTTTGAGACACAAGAAGTCGGAAAAAAGAACATGATGATATAAGATCATGTAAACCAGCTGCATTATCTCCGAAATGTATCCGATAAAAAATTGATAAGCTTGTAACTATACAGCTATGTTTAAGAGTTTAAAGAATGCAAATAATGCCAGTACGAATCTATGAATGATTTAACGTGAGGAACTGTTCTGACTTGAAGTATTTTCGCACAATGGAGAGAACACCCAGCTTTATGGCAGCTAATTTAGTCTTGGACATGATGAGAGATATAATAAATATTATCACAATTTAAACACCGGCTTTATTGCAATCGTCCTAGTAAAAACGGGATTTGTACGGTGTGAAATAGATATCACGATACTCTTTATAAGCCAGCAAACAAGAAAAAACTCGGTGGTCCCGTACATTTGTTTCACATCGTGCATGGCGCTGAGCTTCAGTCACAGCCCACGAAAAATCTGTGTGTGGTGCGCCAAAATCAGTTTAACTTCAAGAAGTGAACAAAAAAAATCCATTTTTTAAGTGTAGAATATGGCTACCTTATCGATCGGCTAAAGGCAATCTCTAAAGCTGGCGGTTCGCGACAGGAGACTGCGACGGGAGAACACGACAGGCGCTTGACATTATGCCTTTGTATGGGCGTCAGCTCGCGCCGCGACCGCGACAAGTGTCTCCGGTCTCCGGCGAAATGACGCCCATACAACGCTATAATGTCTAGTGCCTGTCGCGGTCTCCGGTCTCGGCCTCCTGAGTGATATGACGTGCGGCTAGTAACCTGCGTGTGTGGCTGGAGATGCGCGGTGAGGCGCGCGTGCACGGCGAGGCGCACGCGCAGCGTGGTGTGTCCGTGCGCGTTGTGCGCGCGGCACGCCCAGGCGCCCGCGTCGGCCGGCTCGGCGCGGCGCAGCGCCAGCGCGCCGGCCGCGCCCGGCGCCAGCCGCCCGCCCGCCGCGCCCCCGTCCCCCCCGCACCTCGCGCAGCGCGCCGCCCGCTCCCGTCTCGCGGTACCACCTGCGACAAACGAAACACATCATTCAACTAATTACTACGTGAAACTGAGGATCGGGCTAAACGGTGCATTATGGGGGCTATGCCCACTAACGGACGAACACGCAACACAGCGTTACTAATCAAATCAAAATCATTTATTTCAAGTTTTAGTTGTGGTATAGCTCTTTGCAGAGTCCGCCAAGCAGTAAGGTGCAAACATTACTGTGTTCCGGTTTGAAGGGCAATGTTTCCAAAAAAAATATTGGGCTAAGAAATAAAACACCTACCTACCTAAAATAAACACCACATCTATGGGCGACGAGCGCAGTGCAGGGGTAGGTATTGATTTGGATTCACGTTCCAATAGCTGCGTGTCACTGTGGCGTTATGTGGTGTTAAGTATGTGTTGCTTACCATAGGCGTCATCAGGTAAATGTTCTTCACGTCCCGTTATTTTGTTTATATTTGTTATTTATTTTGTTACTTTGTTTTCATTTGATGTTTTGTATTTAATTTAGTGCAATAAAGAGTTTATCTATCTAACTATCTATCTATTCTATACTATACATAATTACAAATAGAAGTACCACATCAGGACGTTATAACAAAAACACAGCGCGTCTCTCCGCGACTGGTGCAACTTTACGGTCTACAGAGAAAGAAAGAGAAGTGGACTCTGAAAGAGCCCTACCACCACAAAAAATAAATGGATTATTGAATGTTGTTTTAACTTTTAGTATTGAGTTATTAAGGTGTATAACTTCTTCAGTGGCTCTGCAAAGAGTCCTTGCACTACTAAAACTGCAAAAATCCAAACATAATTCACGTCGGCCATAATTTCGGACAACCATAATTAACTCAGCAAACAATGCCCCGTGCATAAATCGTCCCTTGCATTATTAAGAGCTGGCCCTAACTTCCCCCGACTTGGAAACGGCTCTGAATAACGCACGACTCTTTTATTCAACGTTTTTATTATTTTTGAGCACTCTTGTGGCACTTCCGGCTTACAAATTCTTTATGGCGATGTTTTTGAAAAGATTTTCAGTTTTGCTACGCAATAAGCGCTCTTCAATACAGTTTTCCGTTTATTACATTCATTCGTAAATTAGTAATTTAAGTAATAGTGCTGGAAATACTGAAACGTGACTTGAATTTGTTCTGTCAGAGTAACAGTCTATCCTGGATATAATTTCTTCATAGACTCGATCGTCAGTGTTTTGGGAAGCCAACGACGCCATGGTCAAAAGGGGCTATAACTGTGGTATGTTGTGATTTTAGATTGTGGTGGAAACCATTCCTAGGATAACCCACATTTATAAAGTATGCCCTGATGTAACCATTTTTTTATGTCCAACATTCAGGGACTCTATGATGGTGTATCGGGCCCGACACCACGGAGAGTAGGTGTGTCCCTACTGTCTACAACCCCCACAGGTTTCTCCACGCGTAACTTGGCGGCAGTCTTGTGGTACTTCTATCAGCTTTTACGATACAATTCAAATGTATTTTTACAAACTTAGTCACTTTAAATGTCATACTTTACATGTACCTACATGTTTGACTGGCCTTGTGGGTTAGTGGGTAGTAACTCTGCTTGCGAAGCCGATGGTCGAAGGTTTCCACCCAGTGCAAATATTTGTGTGATGATTTTAAATATTTGCACTGTGTCTGGGTGTTTCTATGTATAATAAGTATGTATTTACAATTATATAAGTATTATATTAGCTATCTTCCTGCCATACGAGGGTCAAACTGAAAGTTCTTAGAAAATCAAAAACTGATTACATTAGCCAGTTATTAGTTTTATTATATCTTTTCAAAATATTGTCCATTCACGTCAATACACCGCTGCATGCGATGGAACCACTGGGAAAAGCACTTTGCCCACTCGTCCTTAGGGGTCTCTTCAATGGCATCGCGATACGCAGCCACCGCTTCTTCAGCATTCATAAACCGCTTTCCTTTAAGTTTTTCTTTAATTTTTGAAAATAAATAAAAATCGTTCGCTTGGCGGTGTGCGATGAGGCGTTGTCGTGGTGAAGGAGGATCCTACTGCGAGGTCGTTTCTCTCGAACTTTTTCCAAGACAAGTGGCAAACAATTGGTAGTGTACCATTCTGCAGAAACTGTTTTTGATCCTCTAACACAATTGTTGCGAAATGACCTATCCTTCCAAAGAACGAGGCCACCATTTTTTCCCCGCACTTCGATCTCTCTTCACTTTAGTTGGCAACTCCTCGAAAGGAAACACCCTTTATGAGGTATCCACCGGGCGCAAAGCTTCCTGACCGCTAAATGTTCGTGTAGGATTTTGTGCACTTGACTCATACCGATGCCTAAGCTTGTCCGAATCTGCTGATAGGTCACTCTTTGTCAGTCTCTATCATACGCCGCACAACACAGATGTTATCTTCAGTCGTCGCCGTAGAAGGCCGTCCTCACGTAAATCATCAGTGAGATTAGTGCGACCACGTTTAAACTCATTAAACCAGTTGTAAACAGTCGCACGAGATGGGGCTTCATCGTGAAAGGCCAATCGTAGTCTATCATAACTTTCTTGTTGACTTAAATGACATCGAAAGTCATAAAACATCATTGCACGAAAATTTTCTCGTGTTAAATTCATGTTGACGTGACACAGACAATTTTCAATTTGCCGCCAAATCGTAAAACAAATGACAAATGAATGAAGTATATACTCAGTAATATTGGCAAAGAGTTCTATTTTCAAATTATAGAATTATTTTTTTATTATGTTGTTTATAAGTGGCCAGTTCTAAGAACTTTCAGTTTGACCCTCGTATTACAAGCTTTGCTTAGTTTGGGGTCAGATGGTGTTGTGTGTGAATTGGTTACCAATAATTTATTTTTATTTACGTTCCATTGATGCCCAAGTTGAAAATAATAAGTTTTAAGCTTAAACAATGACGAGATTTCCATACAAACTTTCGTCCCATATTTCAAAGCCTATTTATTTTATGCTATCCTAGAAAGTCGTATTAACAAACTTTAAATTTAAATTTCGGAACGGCTGAAGAGATTACAGTTTAAATTTTAAAACACAGATTAAAATCTGTAATGGCACACATATGCAAAATTTTAAAGACGAGAAACCCACTAAACGTGCAAAACCGCGGGGTACTACTGGTGCACATATAAAATGAAATGTACTAATGAAGCTTCTGTAACCGTTCCCACCTTGAGAACTGCACGTACAGAGTTTCTCTCGCGGTTGCCTAGCAACGACACGCCTGATCCGGCGTCATTAGCGCCGCAAACAAAGAAAGGGGTCTCCGAGAGGCCTGGGGACTCCATTTCAAACTCTCCCGTCTTTTCCTTTGAAAAAAAAAAACTTTTCTTATTTCTTTGAGCATTTTTTGGTAAGAGAAAATGTTATGGCTTCGCATCACCAACACGTTAAAGTAACGGTATAACGGCGGCGGAGCAGCGACATGGGAATTGCGCGGTAAATGCTTTTTAGATGTGTCAATCGTGTGAGTTTGTGTTACCGACTTATCTCTCTCGTGTTATCTGTAGTTATACAGATGACGTATTGTCGTATGTAAAATTAGTGCTATCTAAATAAAATTCTAAGTTATAAGTTTTCACTTCTTTTGGTACCTAGTCGCTATAACTGCAACTTATATGACATGAGCACGACTTGCGACTGGTAGTACGCAACATATGCCCATAACAACCAAAAGAAATGATGCAGAAGAAAAATAAAACCCATTCTAACAAGAAAAAATGGCATTAGATCTCGCAGATCGCATACTTTTCAGAACGTATCCAATAAACACTTGCAGCCAATACGTACCAATAAAACCTTGTTGTTTTACAAAAGGTGAATGATTTTAACAGGTAAGAAAGGTGTATTAAAATGTACCTCACTTTCGACGTATAAAGATCAACAATTTAATTCCAAACAATATTTAACGACGATTACTCCCAACACTTCGTTCGGTTCCGACCTCCCGCCAAAATTCTTAAACTATACTCATTAGGTATTGATTATACTTACACGCACGAAGAGTATACGTACACTCTTCGTACTCGCACCTAGCAAATGATTCAAATGTTTTTGCCAAAATGAAGGAGCCATCAGAACGGACTGGCTTACTGACTGAGAAAACATTTTTGGTAGTCCCCCCAGTGACAATAAAAGTATAAAAATGAATAAATTACGTCTTATACAATAACGTAAATTACAGCATATTTAGTGGCTATCCCACTTTGATATTTTAAACGCGGAAGTTTGTTTCACACACACGCAACGCAAAAACTACTTCCGATCCGATCATCATGAATCAAAGATTTTACATATACTACGTATAGAGTTGGCACAAACGCTTTACACCGAAAGCACGGGTAGCATCTTTCTGGCCTTGTCGCTCTTGTGGAAGTGTCATACTTTTGTCGCGGCACATCACTGTTGCCAATGAAAGTATGCACGTCATCTGCTTACGATTGACACAAAGGAACCGTGCGAAAAATCTATCTATATACGTAGTATATGTAAACTCTTTGTCATTAATCGTTATACACATATTATTGGATGTTTTAGAACTCAAATTAAAAACCTCTTTTATAAGTAAGGGAAAATAACAGGATCGGCTATTACTCAGATGAAACCACGGGACATTGTTAGTAATTTTATAAACACGTTTATTTGTGAACATCGTGCATGTAGGTACTTTGAAATATCGGGACCTTGTTCCACGATGATAGGTATACATACCTACTCGAATATCTGATAATTAATAACTCTAGTGTAATAAGCGTGAATTACAAGTGATCCCAGCCGTGTGAGTTCAAAAATGAGTCCCCCAGGGTCCCTCGGCCTCCCGCCTCGGTGGCAACGGTGCGTAACGACCGACGAACCTGGCTCGAGCTGTGGGTTACACGCCTGCTTGGCTCGCTGTATCTACGAGGTAAGCTTTTAACACAATAAACACATACGTAAGGTTCGCTTTTCACGTAACTTCATCATTTACTTAGTTAATTTCTCTCTCACATGGAAGAGGTATACCGAATAAATGAAATGTATGTTGTGGTTATTTTTATTGTAGCGGTTTCTTCGTCGTGCTTGCCTAGCGCGTTTCATCGTAGACCGCATTGTCGCGTAGCCAAATAGCGGCCAAGCGTAAGCATAAATATAAAATTATAAAAAAAACGCATCAGCCATACTGAAGTACCTATAAGTGTCAGTTTTGCGAATGTATTTCAATATATAGCTGGCGACATTGTTTGAATCTTAAATTTGCATAAAATATTTCATTAAGCCATATTCAGCTTTAATAGGGCGTTTTCAAGAAGCAAAAAGATCAAAGACAGTTCCCAATTTCACCGTAGGCGGCGCCTCTGTTTTATTTTGTTAGAGAAATTTCACAAAAACCAACAGTGGTGCCACACTTGGCAATATTTTGAACTATTTTTGACAAGTCTTTTTGTGTCTGGAAAACGCCTCGTTGCAAAGGCCTTGTAGGTCCAAAAAAATATATACGGAAACATTGATAAAAATAAGTAAGAGTTCAATGGGTAGAAACCTCCTTTTTTAAGCCGATTAAAAAACATCGTTTCGTGATGAGCTTCAGAAACATCTGTTTCCAAAGAGTTAACTAAATCAAGACTAAAACCAAAGGTTTCACTACAATTCCGCAATTAAACAAATTAATATACATTAAAATTCATTGTTTTCGTAAATGCAATTTTCACTTGACTGCTGTCTCGCCTACGATAGACCGCGCTTAGAAGAAACCGATTCAATCTCGACTAGAAGAAACTAAGATTGTACTCGGAACATGGAAAAAACCCACTCTGGCAACAAATTTCACAGCCTAGACGTTTTATCACAAAATCTGAGTCAGATCTTTCTCTTTGGTATGTCAACCATGAATTGACACCTCTGTTTCAAGCTACGAGCAGTTTGATAGAAAAAAGAGGAAGTAATTTTAGAGATAGATTAATTTTCCCAAAAAAAGAGGAAGTGATTTTAGAGGTAGATCTATTAATTTCCCCAAAATACGTTGCCTCAATGGGTATTTCCTGATCAATATAAACTAATAAATGGGTATCTTGAAAACTGGAGAGGACTGACGCGGAGGTGAAGTTAGTGCCAGCATGGATAAAAAAAATTGGCAGTCATAGGGACTGCCGATAGAAATAAACACTTATATAATATATAGCTTAGAATTTCTGATAGTTCACTTTAGAAACTACGCGGGTGAAACCGGAGGGCACTGCTAGTCTGATTGAAATCTTAAAATCATGGTCGTCTAGATAAGTCTTCTAGACATGTCCGCCTAGAAATACGTTACACCCCAAGTTCACCCGAAACTTTCTTTCATTTACGAACGTGACGATGAGCAACCCACAAAATATCTGTGTGTGGTGCGCACAAAATAAGTTTTCACTACAAGAATTTAAAATAATGTTTATTAATACATTATTTTTAAATACTCTTCTACTTAGACATATAGGTAATGATCAAGTGAATGCTATGTCCGAGTTAGGTAGGTAAGTAGCTATCTAAATTCTACTGTACTCCGCTCTGCACTTCGTACTTTCAACTTTGCCGATGATCCAGAGTGGGGCTCTAATCACAAAGCTCGACACAATCGGGTTACAAAGCCACGCCGAACAAACTTCAGCTAACCAGCTCTATAGCTAGCTGGCTATGGCTGTTAGATAGCCGATTGTATATACAACATACATTCAGTGTCAGATTTAGCTTAGTCCTCTAGAGGTCAATTTAACAATCACATGACCAAGAACGGCTCATAATAGCTCAATATGCCTACGTACAGAAGTTAGATAGCAAGCTATATCATATTTATATTTTATAGTTTATTCTTAATTGCAAACAGTTTCACACAAAAACAACAACATCCTACTAACTAACAAAAGATGTGAAAGTATGTTTCAAATAAAACAATCAACTCACAAAACAATATAACATTCAATTTAAAATTGAGCTCTGATACTCAACAAAAATCTGATCTTTGTAACTAAACACACTGTTCGATTGAAACAGCGAGATAAGTACGATTACATCCTTGAGATAATCAAATTTAATATTTTTGTTATTTAGTCATCAGTGTATAACGTAGTATATCAGTGTATAACGTAGTATATCAGTGTATAACGTAGTATATCAGTATATAACGTAGTATATCAGTGTATAACGTATATCAGTGTATAACGTAGTATATCAGTATAACGTAGTATATCAGTGTATAACGTAGTATATCAGTGTATAACGTAGTATATCAGTGTATAACGTAGTATATCAGTGTATAACGTAGTATATCAGTGTATAACGTAGTATATCAGTGTATAACGTAGTATATCAGTGTATATCATAACGTAGTATATCAGTGTATAACGTAGTATCAGTGTATAACAGTATATCAGTGTATAATGTAGTATATCAGTGTATAATGTAGTATATCAGTGTATAACGTAGTATATCAGTGTATAATGTAGTGATTACTTACCTGCTCTGTGAATCAGCGTGTCGTTGAACCCCGCCTAAAACGCATTCGCGCTAAATCACATCATCTCTGTGTAAAATATAAAATAAATTCAAATTAATAAATCCGATAATTCGCGGCCGCGTGTAATAAACCAAACCGACTGTGAGAAAATATATATATCAGCGCCAAGGACTACAGTGACATTCGAAGGACTCCAATTAAAACAATAAGTGAACGTATCATCAAGAAGACTTTATCCATTTCCTATTAGTTATACATTTTCCTCAGAAGTTTCAACCGCTACAATGATTTCGTTTTAATTTTTTAATTGTGTAGTTTAATTTACCAAACCAAAAAAATATCTAACAAATCAATTCATAATATTCTTAATAGCATACGACCGAATTGCGAACCCTCTTCTTTTTTTAAAGTCGTTTAAAAAAAATAGTTATCCGGTTCAAGTTTATCGAACATACAAATAAAAAATCCGAAGAATTGAGAAGTTTCTTAAAGTTGTTCAACAGAGTGTTTTTCTTCGTCTTCACATTAGTCTTCAGAAATGAACAGCCATGAACATGGCTCTAATTAACTTCCACGTTCGTAAAAGCCTTCAAAATTTAAGAATTTAAAGCCTTAAACTTTGACTTTTTCTTTTGCTAATCATCAGAATTAGTGATCAAACGCGGCGCGATAAAAAAAACAGGTTTTATCGAATACATTCGGGTGTGCTACTGATTTACAGGATTTAATATTATATTGACCTTTTTTCTTACAGACCACTCGCAGCTCCAGCAACCGTCTTTGTTTCGTGGTTAAAATATTCCAACATTGAAAGCTTTGTGTTCGAAGATAGCGCTGATCTGATGGACCGCATCGTCGTTTAACATCAGGCGAAATCTTTTATCAATAAAAAAAACACCTGGGTTACCCGAATAAAAATTTAATAAACTCTTACATCGATTTCAAAACTATTTTTTTTTGACGTGACAACGTCTTATAAATTGGGTTGCCGGGTGACACTTCAAGAAACTGCGTTACGCTCCGCTCACGTTATGCGCTCACAACGAGAGCGAGTGAGAGGCACGCGTCCCTTCCACTCGGGCATGGTTAGCCCGCCTAAGAGCGAGAGAGACAGATATAAAAAGTGAAAGGCACGCGTCCCTTCCGTAAAATTATTTTACCACTCAAAGTCGTTGTCACGTAAAACTTTCGCCCGTATACCGACTTTACAGGCAACCAATTTTTTTCTTTTATAAGTTGATTCCAGCACGCGCCACAGTGCTTCGTATACGCAGGTCTACTAATATATTTGTAAACAACTGAGTCGACCATAATATCCTCTAATTATTGGAGTAACGTAATGAGACCCATATCAAGTAACAATACAGACAAGTTTGTTGGAGTTCACCGTCCACTGGTCTAGCTACACAAGCTGCTAGTATCCCCTGAAAGCTTTACAAAGTGTAATAAGCTCGGAAACTGAAACTTACGAAGTTTTGCAATCAATTGAGATTCCCCCAAGCTGTCTTAGTTTGAGCTGCTTTCGTTGAACATGAGCTGAAAATAACTTGCGAAGGTTTTAATGAGGATGTACTTCACTGGACTCGTCTTCAGACTAATTGCAAGCAATATAACTATAACTGTAATATGTATGTTTAATCCTCGACGCAAAGCTGATAGGGTGTTATATGTTCGGCGTATCTGAAGTCATATGTGTATAATGTATATCTGTGCTGTTGTAGTTCCCAAACAGATGAACCGATTTAAATGTTTGCTATTTTGTTTGAAAGGCAAATTAGATTATTGAAAGGTTCTAAGCTATCTTTAATCAATATTGGCTTAGCCGTTTCGAAGCCTTCAACACTTTTGCTAGCTCCGGTAATAATACTTGATGGTTTTTTTGAATATTTGCTTTACATGCAAACATAGGCGTGTCCTAAAATAAACACTGCGTTGTGTTTATATTTTCCATGAAATGTATGTATATACTTATAATAGGTCGTACATCTGTTTATACAAGTTACGGCTAGTCTAGTCGGGAGAGCTGCGACTGTCGATCCGGAGCCCCGGGTTCGAATCCCACCACGTACACCGCTGTCTTTTGAGGTCATGTGCGTAATGCTGCTAACTTAAAAAAAAGGCGAAGGAAAACATCATGAGGAAACCGACATGTGCCTAGAATCTTTGAAGATCATGTGTCCACCAACCCGCACTTATTCAGCGTGGTGGATTATAGGCTTTGAGTATCTCCTTGCGAGAGAAGGCCCCGAGTCCCAGCAGTGGGAACATTAAGTGGGATGTTTATGCATCTGTTTCTAATAAATATTAAACAGACGAGCAAGACATGAGCCTGAAGGTGAGCAACACTCCGGCCCATAGCATCAGAGTTTCACGAGGAATTTTTACTAAGCGTCTAAATCAAGCAAATGAAGTAAATTGAATGGATTTACTCATCAAATAAACCTTCATAACTAACTAAAAATAGAGTTTAGATTTTTATTGCTCAATCACATCGGAACAGTCACACGTACCTATTTTGTTAATTTGCAACATGGTTCTTATCTGGAATATCATTTAAGCTAAATTCATTAGATTCTTGGTGTCTTCAAATCGAGAGTGAATCGGATTCTTCTAAGTAAACACGCTCCATCGTAGACTGCATCGTCGTTTAACATCAGGCGAGATGGAAACGTAAACCTATGGAAGTTAAAAAAATAAAATTGGTTGCCTGTAAAGTCGGTATACGGGCGAAAGTTTTACGTGACAACGACTTTGAGTGGTAAAATAATTTTACGGAAGGGACGCGTGCCTTTCACTTTTTATGTCTGTCTCTCTCGCTCTTAGGCGGGCTAACCATGCCCGAGTGGAAGGGACGCGTGCCTCTCACTCGCTCTCGTTGTGAGCGCATAACGTGAGCGGAGCGTAACGCAGTTTCTTGAAGTGTCACCCGGCAAACCAATTTATAAGACGTTGTCACGTCAAAATATTTTTAGACGGACGAAGTCACGGGAACAACCTTCAACTGTCTCAATCTATAATATAAAAATGAATCGCAAAATGTGTTGGTAAGCGCATAACTCAACAAGGCCTCGGCCGATTTGGCCAATTCTTTTTTTTTTATATTCGTTGAAGTCCAAGGATGGTTTTTACGGCGAGAAAAATTCGAATAATTGCTGGGAAAACCTTAAAATAGCCCTTTTCCTTTTCCCATACAAACAATTTGTAATAATAAGTCATTTTGAACTTACTTTATTACTATACCATAAAGTTCATGTGTCAGGAAGGCAAAACAATTGAGTGACGTTCTGACGTAAGCATCGTATATTGATGTCGATATTGATATGATGGTAAAATGTCACTTGAAATATAAACGTATCTTTGATGTGCATCTATACTAATATTATAAAGCTAAAGAAGTTATTTGTTTGAACACGCTTATATCGGGAATTACTGGATCGATTTAAAAAAATCTTTCACCGTTCTTTCATACGTAATCATATGCCATAGGTTATATATATGTACCACGGGCGAAGCCGGGGCGGGCCGCTAGTAGTTTCATAAATTTGAATGTATTTTTTTGTCCATGCAGTGCCAGGTATGTTAAAAATAAACTTATTTTTCAATTCATCCAGATAAACTGAAAAAGAAATCCGTGTGAGCTATTATTAACGTCTGTGGCACCGAATAACACTCATCATATATCAGATAGGGGAGACGATACAACCAAGACAGGTTATTTTAAAATTACAATCATAATGTTAGTTCAATTCGTATGAAAATAACTGACAATTTGTTTATTTGTCACTGTAATATCACTAAATGGATGTTAAGATTGTTATTTTTCTTTGTGATGATTTTTAAAATAGTTTATTTTATTTTAGTATCATTGTACATACACTTAAACTTATTTATTTTCGTTTATTACTATTGTGCCATGAAATTAATTATTTGACATTGTTTAATTATGATTTATTTTTCTTTTTGAGATGTAACTATTATTTTGTTACGGATAAAAATCTCAATGTAATGTGTAAACTCACATATAACATGTTGTCTCAAAGATTCTACCTAAGACGGTGGACAAAAATATTTATTGTAATTGTATTACCACTTAGTTTTAATACATAATTAGTAAATATTTCTTAACTTATCATAATTATAAGCTATTAAACTTCTTAGAGGTTAGATTTAGTGTTATTGGCCTTGACAGTGCATTAATTTACAACCGAATAGAACGTCCAACACAATGAATACCTAACAAACTACGCTACTCAATGGTAAGCATACTGAGTACAACTATGTATGTACAAGCAGCCTATTTTACATAACCAGAGCTGGAACTCTGGGTTTTCTCCCAAATAAAGAGCTAAGGCCACCACGTTGGCTAAAGGAACGAAAGTCGTATAAAACCACGTATCAAGTTATTGGCGCCACTCATTCAAACAGCATGAGTAAAGCTTTGAGTTGGTACTGCGCCAAGTCGTCCCAAACATGGCAGCAGTACCTATTATTCTTCAGAAGATTATATTTGCGACCTTCCAGTTTCTTCATACGTACAGCTTTAGACTGGAATAAGTTGCCAGCCTTCTTGTTCCCGAAGATATACAATCTAGAACTTTTAAAGGTCAGGGTGAATCAGTACTTTTTAGGTTAACGTGCGTCACCTTCGGCCACATCGTCACTTACCATCAAGCGAGTCGGTGATCAAAAGCGGACCTATGTGCAATAAAAAAAGATCTTATTAAATTATTATACTTGTGATCTTGTAAAAATGTTGTCGACATTTAACGATAATAAATCATGTTAAAAGTACCAACTGACCCATACTTATTTGCAACAACATTAAAGTGACAAGGTCCTCACAGTTCTGGAATCCGATATCCTAATTTAGAAACGTGCGGGGCCACGTCGGCCCGCGGGCTATTTCTGTCCCCTGTGACACGACATCAGGTAATTTGAACTATATAAATTATAGTTCAAATTACCTGATTGTCACTCACATGTTTACTCGCTTGTGTAAATTGAGTCGATAACTTTATGATGATATTTAGCTACAGTTTATCAAAATTTACAGCCGGACTAGCAGCGCGCCGCGTTTTTTATTATATTACTAGCAACCCGACCCGGCTTCGCTCGGGTGCAATGCTGATACTAAAAATACGAATAAAAATGGTTATAGTGGGTTATCCCTAAGAGATAGACATATACCATTGTTGACTTTTGTGTATACCTTTCAACTGGGTCAACTGATTTCAAATGTTTGACTAGAGAAACAAAGAAAATTGTTTGTATGCAAGGGTTTAGTCCGATTTGAGTTTCAGCCGCTTCCAGCGGCCTTTTTCAAGGAACTAACATTTGAGCAATAGAGCGGGTGGAGGTCAATAACCCCTAAGCTTCTATATCTACAAAGACCCTTGTTCCTGTGTTTGTGCAGTAAATAAACTCATTGTGCGATGTTTTGGGGAATAACCAGCTTTTAGCTCAGCCGTGTTAATTCGGGCCGCTACCGTCAACAAGGGAAATATAACCAAACCGAGGTAAAAAATTAACGGACCGAAATAAACTAACAGTTTTGTTTTGCTAGTTTACAATTTTGATTATATTTACGACGAGTGCAGATCAGCTTACACTACATTATGTCACTTATCTCTAGAATGATAAAAAAATGGGGCTTAAATTTCTAGAACCCAATGCGGTAGCCGGTAAATCGCGTTCTAAATTATTTTTGGTTATCTAGTTTTGGTTGGTTGGTTTGGTTTGGTTTTTTGGTTCTAAGTTTTTTTCTCTGATTTTCTCGTGATCTTAGCCTTGAGGACGTTTGAGTAATTTTACAAGGCTACGGTACAAAAAAATCAGAGAAAAAACCTTTTCAACAACAAGGATAGTTCATTCATCGCTGAAAAGCGAAAGGGTGAAATCGTGAAGCGTTGCTTCAAACCTCAAGTAAGTATTATTCTTGGCAAACATTCGTGTCCATGTCATTATTAATTACAGCAGCGTTTTACACGCATATTTCCTGATCGCGTTATTTTCCCGAGATAACAAAATAACCTAGGTGTTCTTCCAGACTATGATCTGTTTTCCAAGCCGTTCGGACGTTTCGACGTCATTAAGAAACTCACTGAAATATCTAATGACTGACTGAAAGAATGAAAAAATGAATGATAATGAGAACGAACAATTTCATTGTGCTCCTAATTTTACTAGTATTATAAATCTGAAAACTTGGATGTGTGTTGCCCAATGTTGTCGAAACGTTTCAACGAGTTTGACAAAAAAAATTAAACATACTTAGACTTTAGTCTGGAATAACACAAAGGCTTCTTTCTATCACAAAAAATAACAAAGATAGAAAAGAAAATAAGAACAACGCGCGGGAGTCCGTGGGATGCTACTAGTTAGAACTAAACATAAATTAAATGCGTCAGTTAAAGCATTAAAAATTCTGTAAGAGTTAGGAGATTTAATAAAAACTACCTACAGACGTACAACAAAACAAAAATAGCTAATAAAGTAAGTATATCAAAGAATACAAATCAAATCAAAATCAAATCAAATTTATTTCAACTAAAATAACAAATAAGCATAAGAAGTACAGGGATATCTTATCTATTAGTTTAATACAAAATTCCCATAATTTCAAAAACACCCACACTAAGCTAGGCTTGTTCTGTAAGCATGTCAAAAATAATAACAAGAACAAAATTAAAAATTTTGATTAACCCCCGACTACCTCAGATTTGTTATCTGTACAAGATTCTACTAGTCAAGCCCTTTCATTTGATACCCATATTAAGGGAGTTGTGAAAAAAGAAATGTATTTCGCCATTTTGTGGAAGCGGCCATCTTGGATTTGAAATTTGTCATAGTGCAATGTATTCTACTAGTCAAGCCCTTTCGTTTGATACCCATATTGAGGTAGTAGTGAAAAAAATAAAATAATTCGCCATTTTGTGGTGACCATCAAATCCAAGATGGCCATCTTGGATTTGAATTTTTTATAGTGTATAGTATTCTACTAGTCAAGCACTTTCATTTGATACCCATATTGAGGTAGGTTGTGAAGAAATATTTTGTCCGCCATTTTGTGGCGGCGGCCATCTTGAGTCGGTATTAACCAAACATAGCTAAGAACATCCGCACGGATATTAACTTTCAAATAAAAAAAACCGCATTGAAATCGGCCCATCCGTTTGAGCTCTACGGTGCCACAGACAGACACACACACAGACAGACAGACAGACAAACAGACAGACAGACAGACATCGACGTCAAACTTATAACACCCCTTTTTTTGGTCGGGGGTTAAAAAGGAAACATAAAACGATAACAATACAAATATCATCATAATGATATATTATGTACCTACGTACGAGAAATTCAAGTACGCAGTAATATATATAAGTAAATGCCAAATATAATTCCTAAATGCTTGACTGTTTGTACGATGACCTTTCGCAAAGCACTCACCGCGTCTTTCCAGTGACCCGTAAACAGTCGGATCACAGTCAGGTATTGCTAATTTTGGTCGAATGCAATCATCGACCAATCAATCGGCGATTGCTCCAAATGGATCGTACAAGCAACAATATAATTGTTTTGGGGGATGAAGTATGTTAGAGGTTTTAAGTTTTATGACGTAAGTTTTGTAGTATAGGGTGACGAAACAAGCAGGACGTAAATATGCCTGATGGTAAGCAACATGCCTGCCACATAACAGCACACATTACTGCTTTGGTAACGATCTGGACTTTTAATGGTCCAATAGCCACGTTTCACTGTACTGTTATGGGCAGTCATCTTGCTTACCATCAGGCACATGCCCAGCTTATCTTGTCATTCTAGTAAAAAATACATGAATATAAAAAAAAAAATCGAATCTGAACTAACAAGAACGACATTAAAAATTTTGATTTACCCCCAACTGCCTCGGAATTGTAATCTGTACAACATTCTACAGACTAGTATAGCCCTAGTCCCCATTCTATATGTAAGCCCTTTCATTTGATACCCATATTGAGAGAGTTGTGAAAAAATAAATGTATTTCGCCATTTTGTGGTAGCGGCCATCTTGGATTTGAAATTTGTTGTGGTGTATAGTATTTTACTAGTCAAGCCCTTTCATTTCATACTCATATTGAAGTAGGTTGTGAAGAAATATTTTGTCCGCCATTTTGTAAAGGCGGCCATCTTGAATCGATATTACTTAACCATAACTAAGAATATCCGCACGGAACTTAACCTTCAAATAAAAAAAAAAAAACACGAAAGCAGCCCAATCATTTGAGCTCTTCAAACACACACACAGAATGACAGACAGACATCGACGTCAAACTTATAACACCCCTTGTTTGGTCGGGGTTAAAAATAAGATCGTTCATCTTTATCTTACAATTTTTACAAGAGACAATTTTTTTAAATTACTCGTTATACTCGTATGCAATCCAAACATACTCTGCCACATGTTTGTGATAAATACGTTGTGTTTGCGAAAGTACATTTGAACTCCGATCCACAAGCTTCCCCGCGTCGCCTCGAGGGCCGGAGTTGAGGCAAGACAGCAGTATTCCATTAGCCGTCGCATCATCCCACCCAGACCTGTGTACAACCTCGTTTAGTTTACAAACTTTACGTATTATATCTGTAGTCACAAAGATATTTAAAATATTAATTCCTAATCTTTACAGACGGCTAACCTCAAGATGATTAAATACAAGAACAAAATTAAAAATTTTGATTTACCCCCGACTACCTCGGATTTGTTATCTGTACAACATTCTACTAGTCAAGCCTTTTCATTTGATACCCATATTGTATAGTAGTAGTGAAAAAAAAAAAATAATTCGCCATTTTGTGGTGGCGGCCATCTAGGATTTGAAATTTGTTATTATGTATTGTATTCTACTACTGGTCAAGCCCTTTCATTTGATACCCATGTTGAGGTAGGTTGTGAAGAAATATTTTGTCCGCCATTTTGTGGAGGCGCCCATCTTGAATCGATATTAACCAAACATAACTAAGAACATCCGCACGGATATCAACCTTCGAATAAAAAAAAACCGCATTGAAATCGGCCCATCCGTTTGAGCTCTACGGTGCCACAGGCAGACACACACACAGACAGACAGACAGACAGACAGACAGACAGACAGACAGACAGACAGACATCGACGTCAAACTTATAACACCCCTTTTTTTTGTCGGGAGTTAAAAATAGAAAATCAACAGCGTAACAAAGTCATGTTGCTCAATAAAAAATATATATTTGTGGACAATTCACACACAAAACCATCTGATCCCAAACTAAGCAAAGCTAAAAGTAATATGGCGGCCACATAGCTGATATATAATACTTATATATAGTTGTAAAAACATACTTAATATACACAGTAAATATATAAAATTAGTACTCGTAATAAAGGTATAGTGATGATTTGGACTCGTCATGTACCAATAGCTGTAGTGTCACTGTGTGTGGGAGGCATTGGGCAGGCATATTGCCGGACCATCAAGCAAGTGACCTGGTCGTCTCGTCGCATGAAAATAGATCAGTTAATAAATAACATAAAGATAAAAAAAAATTATGACGCTTAAAAATTTAAATAACATCTTGAAAATGGCGATGCAGTTAACTTCCAAAATAAGTATGAAGAATTAATAACTGCGTGTGTGCCGTGTGCATGTTTACATGTTTGAGCGCATGCTTGAGCGCTTGTGTGTGGGTCTACGTGTTTGTTTTCCCACTAGTATTTTTGAATCCCACTTAGACTACAATTTAGTCCTGTACTATAGTCTCAATATGTTTGGCATTGACGGTGACGACGAAATGTATTGCAGTAGCTACAAACATTCCCGACGATATTCTTTGAGAATGCATAAAACCTTTTCACATCTGTAGTAGAGTGTCGAGAGCATATCGACTGAGAGGCAATCCAGCTCACGGAAATAAAGAAATTTCAGAGAACCTGGGAGCAACTTCGTTTCAACGCAATTTGACGGTCATCGATGCTGGAATACGAGACTCTCAACTCGTAGCGGCTGTGACGTGGAAAATGAAAGAAATTCTAGACGTGTTGCTGAAACGAAGCGAACTACAAACGATTTTTAGCCCAATGATAAAAGAGACCTGGTATTTAAATCCGGTCAGTACAAAACTTGTAAAACTTTAAAACGACATAAGTAGATACTTTTTTGTAGTGATACGGCTTTTTGTAGAGTCCACCTGGGGAAGTACCGCACCTTTGCCAGTTATTCTACTACCAAACAGTTATGTGCAAACATTACTGTGTTCCGGTTTGGAGGGCAATGTTTTCAGTGAAATTACAGGGCATAGAGATAAACCTTAATCACTGGGTGACGAGCGCAGTGCAGTACTAGGAAGTAATGATTTGGAATCTTCAAAATCCAATAGCTGCGTGTTACTGTGCTGTTATGTTACAAGCATGCTGCTTACCATCAGGCACATGTTCTATTCGTATCGTCACTCTAGACTCTAGACTATATAAAAAAAACGTCCGTTAAACTGCGTTTACGTAATGTGAAAGATTGGATGTTCGGATGTTAGTTGCCCCATCATGTTAAAACGGCATAAAAAGTTGGGTTCAAATTTGGAATACAAATTATAATCTGGATCATAGGCAATTTTTATTTGGGTATAAACGGGTAAATCCGCAGGCTGCAGACACAGAACAAAATAGAGTCTAGACCATAATTCCCCTCGCAGGTCACTAAGTCAGACAAGCAAATGATAGCTCTAAGCAATAAGGCCGCCATTTGTGGTACTAGTTTATAAGTGTTGTTCTGTAATATTTCTGTTTTTGTGTCACAAAATCAGAAATATTACAGTAAATAAATAGTACATCTGCACTTGGAAAGTATTTTTAAAACCGATTCAAAATTGTCGAAAAAATCGATGTACATAAATCCAACATAGTCCTACCTATGTCGTCATTAGACTCGCCACAAAAGATTCGCGCTCATCACCTAGAGACATAAGATGATTTAACTCTTCTTTCATTATTAATACAAGATAAATGAAACCATTGTTCAGTTCCCGTGGAATTGAAATCTCAGTCAGTCTGGCAACATCAACAGTCGACATAAACACGGCTGTTTACTTACTCTTTCCACCCTTTCCCTCGATTTCCCATCGCCTTCGAACGCCTTCAGACGTAATGCGTCGCTCCCCGGGGGCAGGATGAGAAGACGGATCGTATAAATAGTATCAGCGGAAATCAGACGAGGCGCAAGTGTAAAGAGGTAGGATAACACCGTAATTAAGTCTAGTTCTGGTCTACCAATTCAATTTTTATTGCATAGACGATGAATAATTGTTGTTACATCGATCGAAAAACGTGCTATCAGGCCCATAGGCAATGACGCTTGTGTGCGAAAAAGAGTTCAAAGTCCTGAACATCGCCGCAAAATTGCTAACTTATCGGGTTTTTATCGGATACACTTCGGAGAGTGTGCGTATGATCGGAATGATATAATACCGCACAGCCTATTTTTCTATTAGACTGCTTGTAGCTCGAGAAAGCGACATCGTTTCATGGTTGATGTTCCAAAGACACGAAGAAAGAGGGATGACTCTACTTTTGTGATAAGACAGTTTAAATTGCGGAATAAAGCTGCTTGAGTGGGGTTTTCCTGATGGTTTTATTCTTGGTGTCTTCAAATCGAGAGTGGATCAGTTACCTCTAGGCTCAAGCTCGCTTTATCATGTACCGCACCATTGATTAAAATCAATCGAGTAGTGGAAGTGTAAACCTATTATAGTTAAAAATGAAAAAGTATCAACAGATAACCCATTTTAATTATGCCTGGATTTTTATTAAAGTAAAGATTTATTTGAAGGATTAATAATATGTGTACAGTAGTAATTAATAAAGGAGATAACAATAATTATATAAAATTAGCATTATGTAATAAGAACGCTATTAGCGATAAAATTGTAAGTAAAGTCAGATTATAATCGAATGACATTAGAATATAAACCAACCTAACCTCATACACACACAAAACTTAAACATACTTCAGATTTCAGAAAGTTTACTATCCCAACGCAAGCTTGTGATACGAAGCTGTTCGTTTTTACCGCCTGTCTCTTATTCCTTGAACCAGCTTCGCCAGCAGTAATGCCTGCCAAAGGCGTGATGCGTTGTGTTTATCATATCCGCTGATACAGCCTCCCGAGAGAGAGCCCCTGCAACTATTCTCATCTACAACCCTTCCCTGCCCCTGGGCGATCCCGAAAGAGTTTGAAGCGAACTTTGATGCGTTTAATATGCTCACAGGAATGTTGACTTTCGATGATGTTATGTATGTGCATACAAATATAAAAAATATTATAAAGCTGAATAGATTTTCTCTTTGAACTAATCGCAGGATCTGCAGGACCTATTTCGGAAGCCTTTCACTTTTGAATATCTCCATTACCTGAGTGCTATAGGTTCTTAAAGTCAAAGTCAAAGTTCTTTATTGATAAATGTACAATTTACACGTAAATTTTATAAAAAAAAAAAAAATAAGAGCATCCAAAGAGTGACATACATTTAAAAAATATATGTACTTATTACAATTGTAATGAACAATGTCAATTTTTTACAATTTTATTGTGAGTTTGCCATCACTATAAAAAAACTTGCTGTAGCTATAAAAAGTTTGATCGATAAGCCAGCTTTTTAATCGGTTTTTGAAGCTACCCGAACTCGGTGCTGATTTAACTATTTTAGGAAGTTATAAACTTCCGGTACTTATAATATGTACCACGAGTGCAGCCGGGACGGACCGCTAGTACATTAAACATCATAGTTTATTTTACCTGTAAATCAAGAACCGACTCTAGCTTAAAATTTTATGCATTCGATTAAATTTTCATATTTTTTTGTGATTGTAACTACACAAATTGTTTCACTTACACTGACTGTTCCAATAAGACAGCGAGGTGTCGGAGTAACGAATATGTTATCGATTTTCAACTTCTTTGGTTATCGGAGTAAGCAAATTTTAGATTTTCGTTGATTTTACGAAAATCTAAAATTCGATTTCCATAAAATTTAAAAAGGACCACCACTCAAAAATTTTCAAAAGAGCAAAAACTTGGTACTTATAAATTTTTACGAAAATTGCGCGGATTCAATTTCGCACGCTTATTATAGCTTACATGGAGAAGGAGTGCAGCATGCATTTTAGTTTCAACCATGCAAAAATTACATTAAATCAATTGTTTCATTGTCGAATTTCGACTACTGGTTTTCTTTGAATCCTGAGTTCACTTCACTGTTAAGGGATTCCTCAGTACAGTCACGTAGACCGTAAGTACGTCTGTACAACGTTGCAACGTCACAACTTTGCAACGTCACTCCGCTTGCAACGTTACCTCCTAATTTACTCAGCGCCCTCTCTGGAGGATCGCTCCTCGGGAATCGACGGGAGTTGTTGCCTTGACTTGACAGCGTGTTCTTCGAATATTACACCGTTTTCCATCTAGTATAAGGTTCTAGCTTCAATTATCTGACGGGTTTCTTATTTGATTTAAATTATTTAACAGATATATTCGAAATCAAATAGTCCATTAAATAAAACAGTGTGTGTATAGTATGAGTGTGCACGTACGCGAGAAATTAATTCAAGTTTTCTTTATTCCTCGTGTTATTAAGAAGTATAACTTTAATAACAAAATATATAGTACTAGATGTAAACTACCTCGCTTCGCTGTGGCACATTGTGATGCAAAAATTAGATAAAAAAATCCTTGATGCGGATTACGTATCATTGTAAAATTTCAGCTCGATCGGTGTAGAACTTCTGAAGCGTACACAAACCAACATAACGTGTTCATAAATAGAGATTAATATCTTCAAGTATTAGCCTGAAGTTAGTTCCAATGTTCATTAAAGTGTTTAGTAGCCAACTTCAGGGTGTCGGTTTCTTTGTGACGGAGTGCGCGCGCATCATAAACATTCACACTCATCATTATTTGTGACGGAGTGCGCGCACATCGTAAACATTCACACGCAACATTATTTGTGACGGAGTGCGCGCACATCGTAAACATTCACACTCATCATTATTTTGCACAGTTACACACCTCTTGTTTTGTAACGCGTCAAATGAAGTAGGTAAGAATACTCATGACTGACATGAGACCTTGTAATTTCCTTGGAAACATCCTGAGGTGACTTTCATACACTCTTCAAGATGTCGGCGAACCTTTTAGCCTGCGGCTTTGATTTGCAAAACGTTATTTGCTAGTTATTAAATTAATTGGTATCACTTGGTTGAATACCGCTGTGTTTCTATTAATTACCTATGAATTTAAATTTTTTTTTGAATACGTTTACATTTAAACCACCAACTCGCACAATACTAAGCAACGCTGTGATCAAGTTTATACCACGTATTCTTAGAAGATAATAATTTACTCGAGAATTGTATTTTATTTGTAGTGGTCTCTTTGCATGGTCTGCCTGGGGAGGTACCACATCTTTGCCATTTATTCTACTGCCAAGCAGTAATGTGACAACATCACCGTATTCACAAGTCTATATTTAGTAATCATTTATTTTGAACGAAAAAAATAAAACAAAACTTCAATTTAAAATTTAATTCATGCAATCGAGCAAATTTTTTTTAAGAATCTTCGGTTCGTCTAAATGGTTATTCATGCAAGCATATTTTAGTTATCCATACTAATATTATAAATGCGAAAGTAACTCTGTCTGTCTGTCTGTCTGTCTGTCTGTCTGTCTGTCCGTCTTTACCGCCTAAACCAACCAACAGATTTTGATGAAATTTGATACATAGATAGAATAGATCCCGAGAAAGGACATAGGCTAATTTTTGTTTCGAAAAAAGGGTTGAAAGGGTTAAAATAAGGGATGAAAGTTTATATGGAAAACTTCGTCATTGTTGAAGAACTATGAAACTTTACGTCTAGATACTTAACACGAAACCATAAAATGTATGTTTTAGCAGTTTTGTAGTTTCGAACTGTACCTTGGTGGAATTGGTGAAAGTCTGGAAGTTCAATATTATTGAAGATAAAACCATGAAACTTTGTATCTAGACACTTGAAATGGAGTCGATAAACGTTTGTTCCACCAATTTTATAATTTCTAACTATACGGGGATACTTATTATATAACCGCTTGCTTGATACACTGGCCGCTTTTCGCGTTTTACAAATTTGGCGGGAAAACGGGTGTCAGGTTACATAAGTGCGGTGTTTATGTTTCTGCATATGAAGTGCCGCCTTACTTTTACCCGTTTGAGCCATTTACTCTCAAGAACGTTTTAAGACGCTTCTAGCGGTATCATTTATTTATAATTAATGTACTTAAATAAATTCAAGATGGCCGCCGCTACAAAATGGCGGATAATTTATGTTTTATTAATCCCATCAATATGGGTATCAAATGAAAGGGCTCAACAAGCAGAATACAATATATACTATAAAAAATTGAACTCCAAGATGGCGGCCGCTACAAAATGGCGGATAACGTAGGTTTTATCAATCCCATCAACATGGGTATCAAATGAAAGGGCTCAACAAGCAGAATACAATATACTATAAAAATTGAAATCCAAGATGGCGGCCGCTACAAAATGGCGAATAACGTAGGTTTTATCAATCCCATCAATATGGGTATCAAATGAAAGTGCTCAACCAGTAGAATACAACGTACTATATAAAATTAAAATCCAAGATGGCGGCCTCTACACAATGGCAGATAACTTAGGTTTTATCAATCCCATCAACATGGGTATCAAATAAAAGGGCTTGACAAGAAGAATACAGTGCACTATACAACCTCAATATTTAAGATGGGCGCAGCCACTAAATGGCGTATCAGACAGAATTTTTGATAGTCGACGAGATTTCCATGGTGTCTTATCAAATGTTATGCATGATGGACGCTCGATTAAGGTAAATTAAAAACTGCGAAAATGAGTTTTTTGGAGGATTACCGAAAAGTAATACGTTTGTATTACTTTTCGGTAATCTTTTACAACTGCCTCCTATAAAATGATCAGGAACACCTGTTTTCAATTCTAATATGAAATTATATATATGAAAGTAACTCTCTCTGTCCGTTACCGTCTAACGCCTAAGCCACTTAAAGAGTTTGTTACAATTTGGTGCACAGATAGACTAGACTTAGGAAAGAACAACGGCGACTTTTTATCACAGAAAAAGAGTTGAAAAGAGTGGAAATGAGGAGTAAAAGTGTGCATGGAAGGATCTTTGCACTCTTTGTATGCTATTTTTAACCGACTTCTAAAAAGGAGAAGGTTGTCAATCCAGTTGTATTTCCAACTGTGAATCAATTTAGATGGTTATTTTTTTGGTTGGTAGATTATAGTTCAGAGGTGGTCATATAAATTTTATCGAAATCAGTGCGGCGGTTTTTGAAATATGAACGACAAACTAAAATTTGCGTTCATGTAATCAGACGATATATCTACTAATATCTACTAATAGACTCTAATAAAATTTAGTGGACCGTCCCAATATGATTTTAAATTAAAGTCTGTTTTTGATTAATTTTTCGAGGACATAGTTTTTTTGTAATTTGTCGTGTAAATTGTACATTTATTAATAAATATAAAACTTTGACTTAGACCGAATTTGATTAGGAAACGTGAATTTGTATGGTAGTAGACATACGAGTAGGTACTGCCTCAATTACTTTAGTAAATATGTGGCGCGGACGAAGTCGCGGGTAAAAGCTAGTTTGTTCATATATCAAAAACTACCGTACCATTTTCGATATAATTTATATGAAACTAGCAGTGAACTAAGATCTACCAAACAAAAAATATAATCCAAATCGATTCATATCTGGCGGCACTATCGTGTAGATAATACACAAATACACGTACAAAAATAACTGAAACCAAATTTAAAACCCTCATAATTTTTAAGTCGGTTATAAAACGCTTGTTGAAGAGTAGTATTCACTAGTTTAAAGTTGCTAAAACGTTAGTTTGTCAGAATAATTGGTTTCGCTCGGTTGCCGCTCTCAGCAGCGGTTGCCGCGGGTGACGCGACCTCAGCATTTTAATGTACTTAATTGCTGAGTTAACCTGTACCCAGATATGTTACCGAAACTCAGGCACGAATTAGGCTGCGGCTAAATGTATTTAAATAACTTTCAGCTTTTCACGGATGGCAAAGAGAAAAGTTCTCGGTACAAAATGTAAAAGTTAGTTCGCGACTTCTCTGAACTCAGTTAATTTTTAGCACACATTTTGTGTGGGTGCCAATTGTTGCCCGACATTTTGTCTGTGTAAAATTTGTGAATGTCGGGAACTTAATTTGATGTCTAAAGTTTTAGGTTATTTTTGGGAATTATTCATTATCTCCAAGAAAACAAAACCGACTTCAATTTAAAGTTAAATTCAGTCTCTCGGCCAACTTTCATAAGAAGCTATCACTAAGTAATCGAGGTAAATTTTAGTTTATGTTCTTATTTCAAAAACAGTCACACTGATGTTTTTTATATGGGACTACCTCTGAACTCTCCACTAAATGCCCACCAAACAAAAAAAGAACCATCAAAATTTTGTAACAATTGACGAAGCTATCACGTTACAAACCTTTATAGAAAAAAAAAAAAAAAAAATTGACAACCTCCTTTTTGAAGTCGTTAAAAAATAGTAGGTATCTGTCGCTGCTTATATTAGACTAGTTGGTGTTGAAATGCAAAATAATTACTGCACATTCGGATCTCTAGTGCTTCGTTAGGGCGTAGAATAGATAATATTACACACTGTTCATACATGTACCCACACCATAGATTAAGCATCCTGGGTAAATAAGTAATTGTCTTTGACTCACACATTTAGTTTCAATCCATATCTATACTGTTAGACTTCTACAATTTATGTTTGTATGTGTTTAGTTACTTTATTATTTGTGAAAAATATTTCGTTACAAACGCTGACCTATGTGCGTTAAAAACATACGAGTCTATTCATTTATAATATAAATCATGTTCTACACTTTAATCCGATGTGTTTAGGTGTTTCCAAGCAACAGAACTACAAATTTTCAAACACCTAAACATCTACATTTAAAATATTTGAGAGATATAAAACGTTGTCAATTTTATCACAACAAAATGTATAGGAAGAAATTTTAATTTATCAGATCATTTTTCTGCTTTGCTAAGCCACATCACCCAATAGTCTTGTTGTGTATTTACTAAAAACCTATTTAAAAAAATTGGTTGTCTGTAAAGTCGGTTGGTTTACGGGCGATAGTTTAGCGTGACGTCATAAAAACATTGATAGGTGCGGCGCAAGCGTACAATGAGCGTAACGAAACATAACGGGACACTTTTTCTTGCATGCAGCCGGCGTTCATCGATTTACTAGACGTTGTCACGTCAAAATATTCATGGTTAACATTAAATTATTAGGCCGAAGTAATAGGCATCGAGTTTCAGCTGGTATAAATATAATATTCATAGAAATACTATGTGATTTCAGAAATCTTGAAATAACGTAATATATCGTCGTATTGCTCCACAATGATCACAAAACACGTTATTATTTATGGCGCACCCTTTCCAATCCATCCGCATATAAAAATGACAAGCTCGTAAAGATCATCCACGGTGACAGATAGCGGCGCTTCCACGCGACACTCGCCGCTGCGGAGGAAGGAGGCAGAGGGGTCACTTGGAAATCATGAATACGTTTTTAATATGATAGGTAATAATCACATGAGTTCAAGAGGTTGTACTGAATTTAGCCAACACTTAGCTGAAGCGTAAACAATGCACTTACAGAACACGACACCTGTTTTCCCGCCAATTTTGTAAACCTGTGCAGGTGCTAGTATACCGTGCGCTTCAATTTCTCTAACTTAGATTAAGCACTTTTCGGTAAAGGAAAATCTTACGAGCTCACTACACCGGTATTTTTAAAAATAAAGAGTCACGAGACAAACAAGACATGTGCCTGATGGTAAGCAACAAGCCTACCACATAGCAGCACAGTAACACGCAGCTATTGGAACATGAAGAGTCCAAATCATTATCTAGCACTGTACTGCGATCGTTACCCAAAGATCTAAGATGCTATATCTCCAAGTCCTGTAATTTCTCTGGAAACATTGCCCTTCAAACCGGATCACAGTAAAGTTTCCACATTACTCCTTGGCGGTAGAATAACTGGCAAAAGCGTGGTACTTCCCCAGGCGGACTCTGCCAAGAGTCCAATTTGAGAGTTCAATTTGCAGATGGCCATCAAAGACAGAAATGCAGTCGTGGTGGAGGCGCTGAGCCGGGAGGAGGCGGTTTAGAAAATAAAATAGGCCTAGAATTAGAATGAAAATGTTCCCTACTCCTATTTCCTTTTCTTCTCCTAATCCAAGATTCATGTAAAAATGAAAACAAATGACAAAGGTGACGGATCCCGGAGTCTGTGGAGTTGCTAAATTTAAATAAAAAAAACTTTGGCAAGAGCCCTACCAATACTAATCGATCACGTCCGGCGATATTGGACAGAAATTTTGAGTTATACATTTTTACTTCTAAAGGTTCTTTTGACTGCCATTTTTAATACATCAAGTAGCGGGGCAAGCCATACGTACACCTGATGCTAAGATATACGCTAGCCTATAACAGTACAATCTGCACATGTTTAATTCTACGTAAACATTGAACAAGAAGAGTTCAAATCACTACTCAGCAATCCTATCCGCTTGTCACCCATATACGTAGCATAGTTTATTTATTTACTTTGTAATTTATTTGAAAATATTGCCATTCAAGCTAAACGCACACATATATTGTGCATTATAGATAGTGGTTAGAATAATTGGTAAAGATGTTGTTCTGCACCTGCTGAAAAACTGCAGTACATACAGTTTTTTTGGTAAATTGTCAAATTGATAGATTTAATTTACTTCCGATTCTCTGGTACATTTTCAGGCGGAATCTGCATAGATTCTTATCACTATAAATCGCAAAACCAACGTTTTTTATTAGTTTACTCTTGACCGCCATATTGGCTGATGTTAAGCGACGATGCAGTTTACGATGGAACGTACTTACCTAGAAGGAGCCGATTCTCTCTATTTAAAGACACCAAGACTCAAAAGAAACCGATTAATCCCAGAGTTGCACATCTGGTTCCTTAGTCCGTAGCGCCACGTACGAGACAGTGGGTCGCCGAGTGTTTGCCGAAGACGGATCGCTCCTCGCGTCGATCGCGAAGGGGTAGAGAATAACAACGCCATTGTACACACGAAAATAAAGTTTTGCGAACGTTTGGGAAAATCTTTACCATTGTTATCAGGAATTCATGAGCTCGGGCAAGTAACTCACACAGTACGCCAAACAAGCGATTGAATGCGAAATAAGGTGATTGAAAATACTATTTAAGCAAGCAAGACGTACACCTCATTTTTTTCTGCTGGGACTCGGGGCCTTCTCTCGCAAGGAGTCAAGCCCATAATCCACCACGCTGGCCAAGTGCGGGTTGGTGTATGACACATGACTTCGAAAGATTCTGAGTATATGTCGGTTCCTTTGCGATGTTTTCCGTCACCTTTTAAGTTAGTGCCATTATGTAAATAGCTTCATAGTGCTGCGCGTGGGGTTTGAACCCGAGGACTGCGGATTGGTCTTCCCACTGCACCAGCCGTAACTTGCACTGTAAGTAACACGCCTGTCAATAATAGCACAGTGTAATGTAGGTGAAAACGTCGTAGGTAGTGGCATAGGAAATAGGCGTAGTAACTTAGTGACTAGAACGTTCACAATCATGAGTTTGCAGGTACGAATCCCGCCTGCACCTTTGAGTACTTTTCCAAATGCAGATGTACAAGTTTGTTTACTTCACTGGCACTGGTCTTAGCAGTGAAGGAAAACATCGAGAGGAAACTGGAATGTTCTACAAATCTGTCGAGGACATACGTCATCCGTCAACCACTTGTAGCACTTGTGTTGTTTTTCAAGTAAAGCATTTTCTTAAAGTATAGAGTGACTAGACGAGCAGGACATATGCCTGATGGTAAGCAACATGTCCGTCCATAGCAGTACAATAACACGCAGCTATTGATGGTTAAAAATATAATCATTACCTAGCACTGCACTGCGCTCGTCACGCAGATATATAAGATGTTTTATCGCTAACGTAAACCAAATACTTATTTTTACAAGTGTAGGATTCATACCGCAGCTAACAAAAGAGATGATACCTTTGAAATGGCTCCGAAATACTAAATTTGGAGCTAAGATGCCACATACACTCACAGATGCCTACGCCAAGCTCATAAAACCCTGTCGTTTTTGCATCGGGGTTTCATAACTACATAGATAAGGCAAGATCATTGTGATTTGTTCGATACCGCCCGTTTTACTTAAACCTTCATTTAAAACCGCATTAAATTTTCAAATTTGGATTTGAAATGTCATTAAAGCGTCGGATTTACAAAATACTCAATCCAATAAGCCTAGGCGCCAAAAGTAGTTGATAATTATGTGGACCGAACTTGGTGTACGGTTGTGGACACGGAGCTAATACAAAAAGGAGCTGCCCTAAGCAACTGTGCACTGTGACTTTCAACTAGGTCCTGACGTCATCATGGTGGGCGGGGCCTAAGTTAGTATGCTATCAGCGTTGGTCAGGTGCACATGTGAGGAGACTCGCTAATGCGAGTCTCCTCACATGTGCACATATGTCAAACTTATAACACCCCGTCGTTATTGCGTCGGGGGTTAAAAATATCAAAAGACTCGTGACGTCCGCTCAGACAAATATTAAAATATGTCTTGCTAAATGCCATAATATGAATATATTACGGTATATTTTGCTGACGTCACTAAAATATGAAAATATACATTTATTATAGCTACGTCAGCGACGGCCTTTATAAGTACGTCCAACTAATTAACTTATTAACTAATTATAAAAATCATGTTTACTTACATTACAAAGCCGTGGTTGGAAAATCAATGAGATCATAAGTTCGAACTCTATCTGCCTCACTGGTTGATTAATTTTCCAAATGCAAATGTACCAGTTCGATACCACTACTAATTACCAGCATGTCCTAAGAGCAGGAAAACCAGCATGTCCTAAGATCATAGAGAAATGTACTCTATGCCCAAGAACTACATCTTTCGTGATACGAGGATACTAGCCATCCGCCAAACCGCACGGGTAGCCTTGACCTTGACGGATAGTGCTTCTCGTGAGAGAAGGCCCTGAGTCCCAGCATTGAGGGTTAAGCAGGATACGTGTGTGGTCCCAAATAGTTTAATATATTGTTTCAGTGGGCGATTGATGAGTGATCTTAAAACTTGGCTATTTCTTACTAAGTGAAATTCATCACTCGGTTACTTGGTACTTACGCACGAGTGACCTGTGACTCGGTTACATGTACTCACATATGAGTAAGTCGCTAATTAATTAATAACGTTAAACAACCACGTTACTTCTCACAATAAATAACACCATCCACCTTGTTTTATATCATCGTCTTTGTAACAATAGCCATTATCGTATGAAAAGCCGTGTCCAGAGGTGCGCTTCGCCGAGCGGAGCCGAGGGAAGCCGAGGCAAGCCGAAGCGGAACGTATAAATCTCTCGGTCTCCGCACTTCCGGCGGGCGCGCCGTCGCTGCTTCCGGCGCGCGGCGGCCGCAAGTGTGCGCGTGGCTTTATGGCGGGAACCGCGGACATTTCTCTCGTTTTATTATAAAGGTGAATGTAAATATACCCTAGCATTACGCGTCACGTAACTAACGCTCATTTGTCACTGAAGGGAGAGAGAGAAGAAGAGATAATTTTGATATATGTAAATGTAGCTCTAACATGTAACTACTACTAGGTACTCACTCAGATTCTTCTTTAACTTTTTAAGTAAAAACACTATTTAGTAGTGTTTGTTTTTATTTAAAAACATGTAACTTCAGTATAATAAATTCTTAATCACACTACATAACCACTGCACCAATGCGGTACCCTTATTCTCAAATCTCTAATTCCATCCTACGGTTGTCTGGCAAAGATCTCTCTTTTTGATAAGGCTATGTATTTTGTTTTATTTCAAGCTTCACTTTCCTATGCGACACTCATTCTGTCAAACTTAGGTTATCTACAAATCTTCTTCTGTGTACTCCATCCCACTCAAGCTCCTTTTTTGGCTCTTCGCTCTGTGTGCGTGCTGTTGCGCTGTGGAATACACTTCCGGTGTCCATCAGGCGCGCTCAGAGCGTCGACTCGTTTAAGGCTCAGATTTGGCAGCATTACTTAAGCAACGTTGTTGTGTAAACCTGTGCATTTTTTCCTTTACGCTTAGTGTATTTTTATTAAATGTATTTATGTATGTAAGTCTATTTTATATTATTTAATCTGATATTTATGTAATGTGTTATTTTATTTATGTATTTGTTTGTATTACTTCTATTTTCTATTAGTATGATATTTATGAAACTAATTGTGTACATGTATCAAGGATACCGCACCACTGCCCGTACCTTTATATTGTCCTAGTTACCAAAAGGTTATCTGGAAGAGATCGCTATTAGCGATAAGATCGCCTTTTGTACCCAAATGTTTAATTTTAAGTAAATCACTGTTTTTCTGTATTGTTTTGTGGTGTAATAAAGTGTTTTTGTATTGTATTGTATTGTAATTTTATGTTAATTTCAAATGAAGTTTTATAAAGAGTTTATCTCCATCTATCACGACGGCAAATATCGTGTAATCAATTATATGTACTAGTGTATTGAACAACTGTGATGGCGCAAAGTAAAGAGGCAGCGTTTAGTAAACACGCTAGGCTGTTAATAGAACGGCTGATGAAGCTAGTTTACTGTGGCATATACATTGATCTATACAAAGAAATATAACAATAACTACGGTACTTTCATTTTTAGCCGAGTTCAAAAAGAACAAGGTTATCAATTCGATTGGTGTATGTTTACCCCGTCTATATGCATCTACATATTGAACTTTCATTGAAACAACACATACATCATAAGGATTTAAATACGTTTCAAGTTAGAAAATGAAACCTTTAGAAATACATATCAAATTGTTTTCTCAATTTCAGAGAGTTCAGGAAAGCCTAATAAGCAATAATTCCCCAGCACAAAAGTACACTTGACACAGTTCTGCATAAACGGCGACCAGCTTCAATGCATTTATTCAAGTAACATGTCGGTTAGAAGTAACTTGAGGTCTCGAGTCGAGTTACGCTCGCGAGTCGCGAGTCGAGTTACTCTCTCGAGTGACTGGAATCGGGCACGCGCGCTATTTATCGAAACAAGTTCCCCACTTGACGTTTCCGACTCATATGGCCACCTGCACGAGGTTTAAGTTATGAGCTTATAGTTGGTGAAATATCCACTACTATTTATAATTTTTTAATGTTTGCATTACCATGTGACAGTACTAATTCCTAAGCGTGCAGTTGGTATGTTTAGGTTAATATGTTGTAGCGTATGGTGTCGTCAAGATGTAAGTTATATCTATATCTTGGTTTGATCAACTTATATGGTTGCATTGATATGTGCACTTACGCCTATGCGTATAGTTAAGTGGGAGTACTTATTTATAATAAGTAGTATTCCTGAAATTGACCAGTAATTTGATATTTTAAATTGAATAGAATTGAAACTCTACCCATTCCCATAAATTTCTCGCGATTAAAAAACCTAGCAACAAACATCCAAGAAAACAAACAAACTTATTTTAACATTTTTAAATTAAGTATCTGGGTGACCGAGCTTTGCTCGGTTCTTAGAAGCATAATGATTTTCTTAAAAAAAAATTGCTTGAAAAAAGAAAGGTGGCCGGTTGGATCCGAACCCAGACCTACCATATTATAACCGCCCATGTTCCCGACTGAGCTAATATACTGTTGCGCGGCGTCGCGAAATTTACCTTCGCATTCTAATATGTAACAGTTTTTCATCGTCTAAAAACGCTCATAAAACGGCGCTTTTTTAAATAACACCTTTAGATCTAGATAGATCGATTTATCGTCCCCGAAATCCCCTGTATATATAATTTCATGAACATCATTCGAGTTTTCGCCGTTTCCGAGTTTCCGTTTATATATACCTACAAGAATTGCTCGTTTAAATGTATAAGATAAGATAGGATTTTGCATGGAGTAGTGCTTAAAGATATCTTCTTTAAATTATTATTTTTTGAAGGAGGGTGAAAAGACTTTCTTGGATAACTCTTTTATGTCACGCTCTGCAAGCTCAATGAAGAAAGGACAACGAAAGGTGTGCAATTTCCGATGTAATAAGATATGTAAGAAAGATGACTCTTGCTCTTGATGATGCCCTCCTACGGCGTTGAACTATACAAATACAAAAAACGCAGAACGAACGCACTCAAAGTATGCATCTGACGAGCTAAATAGATCTAATTTAACACTATACGTGTAGAGCAGCAGTAGTAGAATATTTTAAATTAGTTAATAGTATGTGTACATGCAGATACACCACTTTGAAAACAGTTCTGGCAACGTCCAAACGTTTAAACGTTTAAACTATGGAGTTATTTTTTGGGGTAATTCCACTAATGTAGAAACAACATTTGTATTGCAAAAGAAATGTATTAGAGCTATATTCAACTTAAGTAGGACAGATACCCTCCGTAATATTTTCAAAGAATTCAAGTTTTTGGCACTAACTTGTATTTACATTTATGAAATTTGCTTGTTCGTCAAACTAAATCGGATTGACTACTTTAACTCCTCATGTAGAGCTGATATAACACGTGCTAAATACAAAAATAATATTTCTGTACCTCAAGCAAACAATTCTTTATTTTATAAGAACTCATATTTTACCGCTATCAAAATATTTAATAGCTTACCTTCAAACATCAAGAACTTGGACAATTCTCGATTTAAGAGGGAATTAAAAAACTGGCTATTAGTGAAAGGATTTTACAATTTAAAAGAATGCTTTAACCATGAAAATGACGAATATTTATTATTTTAAAATGTTATTGCTATTTCATGTTTTTTTATTTGTTATCTTTGTTTTAAGGTTAATTTTCAATTGGTAGCATTATATAAGTTAGGTATAATAAAGTTAGATTTTTAATATGCTATAGATTTTGTAGGTAAGCTTAAGTCCCTTACACATTGTATTATTCTTACTTGTATTGTAACTAAGAACTTGATATAAATTAGTACTATGTCACTATGTGACACATATTGCACGTCCGTAATTGGGCACACTGTTTGTACATTTAAGCTACTACTATAAGATCTTTGTAAACACAGTATAGCAACAAATTCTTATTCTTATTATTATCCATGTTTTATGCTATACTTATGTATTAGTTAATATGTTCAGTGTCAAAATCCCAAAACGCTAACATTTCCTTTCACTTGTACCACACGCGCCCGCAATAAAATGACAATCATACATTTAAAAGTTTCCAAACTATGAAGCAAGTAGCGAACTCCGCGGCGGGCGAACAAACAGAAACTCCCGCTGTTCATGTAATTAAGATGATAATGGATGTGCTCACTGAGGATTCATAGTTTTCAGGCTTGTACATAAACTACGTTTGGCATTTAGAGTATCTAAATGAAGTAACAACTTTGTACCTCTTTCTACTAAAAATTGCGGAGAGGAGTATGCTATTTCGCGCACTTATTTTACTAATATTATGTTATATGCGAAAATTTGTATGTTTAGATGATTGGATGCTTGTCGATAAGAGATAGCGAGAAGCATACAAAAGTCATCGGTATTTGATAAGCGAAAAAAGTTTCAAATCAATCCATTGGGTAAAATCACGTTCCAAGATTCCGTTACGTAGATACTCGTACATATACATACATAGAGAGTTAACAAAAGCATGTTAACAAAAAGAAAATTTAACGATGAAATTATACGTTATGATAATTTTATGTCATCAGATAAAAATTGGACCAGTTAGAACCTGGAAGGAGAAGTTTTAGTGTAATTATTACTTAAAATAATATTAAAACAGATCTCCCATGTAGTCCCCAAAAGTACCCATGACGCTCGTCGCTTTCCCACGTTGAATGGCAAAAAAATAGATAACATTATATTAAACTGTTAAGTTGTGGTCTTGTAGTGCACTGTATCTCCCCTCCACCACGTAGCTGTGATCCCGTAGTTATAAACCGTTATTTATAAGATAGTTGGACCCGCCGCCGCCGCGAGCCATAACGGTAACAGTTTAGGCGGTAATGAGTGTTTACGGGCCTAATAGCGATGATGGGGTCGTAAACATTTTGCTTGGTTAAATTTTGACCACGTGCGAACTCGAGATGAGGTCGTCAACTTTTGGCTTTAAAGTTTAATCACATCCTAGATTTCACGCGGTCGGTTTGAAGAACGTTGTGTTTTGTATAACGTAGAAACCTTTTTTTAGTAAACTTAGGAAACAAATTTAATTTCAGAAATTCAAAATCTCAAAATTCAACGAATATGTAATTGATTTTACGGGGTGACATTGTCTGTAAATACAAAACTTTATAATACAATAAAGATTTAAAAAGAAATCAGCGAATGATTCTAATTCTGATTGGCTGATTATTTGGATTCCAATATATTTATTGACCCACATAGTAACAAGTACACTAAGCTCTTCCGAGACACAATTCAATTATGACCATGATGATGAAAAAATCAAATACGTCAGTTAGGTTATTAAACCATATTAAAAACGTATCTTTTCTTTTATTTCACAAACAAAAACCATGGAAGATACAATGCTTAGAAGTTGTGAGTGACGTCACTTCATTGTACAATTTTTACTAAGACCGGACGTCATAACCTGAATCTGGAAGTTTATTCCTAACGTTGTCGATTTTATATAATTTGATGAAACAAAAATGCGTATCCCGTATTTTTCATTAATTTACCTGACGGACCAATTGGAATGTTATATATTATCTTACGACCTAGACTCACAAATCATACCAATTTTAATGATTCGTTGTGAAAAAATCTAAACTTACATTCTAAAAACATTCAGTACCTTTTCCATATATCTTATTTCCCCAAAGCCTAAGCAAGCACGCGAAAAACCTCTCAAATTGGGATATTAAAATCGTCCTCCACTTTGTCTTATGTTGTTTTTTTTGATAAATTACGGGGCATACCTTTCGACAACACATCTTATATTTGGCTTATTAATTCCTAGACTACGATTTTAACTCTACATTATAGATTTTTCTTCGCCGAAAAGAACCAGTTCACAACAAATAAATAACTTTTTGAGTTTTACCTTGCACACTGGAAACGTTCGCAAAAAATGTCCTTTCCCAAATAACTGCAACTTGGTACAAAACGTTTTGTAAAACTTAGGGAAATTGCGAAACGTAGATTTGCAGCTAATATTAAAACAAAGAATTAAGATCCACAAACAAACTTCACAATGATTTGCAATCAATGATGATCAGGGGTGGCCGAGGGCCGCTTCTTCTTACACATCATAAATGCGGGCGTGGGACGCGATCTAATTGTATTTTAGGCGCACTTTTATTTGGGGGAAAGTAACATACGCGTGGTCATGCAGGGACATAGTGGGGTATGTCTCGACACTACAGATAGACATGGTGCCCCTGACTACAATAAAACAAACAATTAAGAGCAACACACAAACATCACAATGCTTTTATTTTTAAATAAAAAGTGACAAAACAAGCAGGACATGTGCCTGATGGTAAGCAACATGCATGCCACACAGTGACATGCAGCTATTGGAACATGAAGAGCCCAAATCATTACTTACCACTGCATTGCGTTCGTCACTCAGAGATCTAAGATGTTACATCTCAAAGCCCTGTAATTTCACTGGAAACATTGCCTTTTAAACCGGAACACAGTAATGTTTGCACATTACTGCTTGGCGGTAGAATAGCTGGCAATGGTGTGGTGGTTCCTCTTGGCAGAGTCCGCCTGAGGAACTCTCCTACCTCTACATTGCAATGACAAAAGCGGTAAATGGATACCTGATGATATGATACTTTGATAATATCTATTACTACCTGTTATTAGTTTTGGCCACAAGATATATTCCAAATACTGAGAGTGTTAAAAGTTGCTGGTAAACTGTATTTTGCTTCTACTATATTATTATGCCTAACCTGCGTTCACGCGTAACTGAATGGATTTTTAAGTCAACTTGCTCGCAAGGGTCGAGCCACTGAATTTTGTCCACATGGAGTAGCTTTTGACGTTCCAGTCGTATGTCAGAAGTTAGGAGGGAGGTGTGGAGACAGAAAATTGCTATTTTTTTACGTATCTGTTGTTTTACTTTTCGTTTGGTTATACTATGATTCGAATCGTTTACTTGTGGACTCTTTGGTGCGAAAAATTGCATAAACATTGAAACTCTCTCCACCTTATGACGGTATTTTTAACCCCCGACAAAAAAAAGGGTGTTATAAGTTTGACGTCGATGTCTGTCTGTCTGTCTGTCTGTGTGTGTGTCTGTCTGTGGCACCGTAGAGCTCAAACGGATGGGCATTTCGATGCGGTTTTTTTTTTTGAAAGTTAATATCCGTGCAAGCTATGTTTGGTTAATATCGATTCAAAATGGCCGCCTCCACAAAATGGCGGACAAAATATTTCTTCACAACCTACCTCAATATGGGTATCAAATGAAAGGGCTTGACTAGCAGAGTACTAAACGCTATAACAAATTTCAAATTCAAGATGGCCGCCACCACAAAATGGCGAATTATATAATATTTTTCACTACTACCTCAATATGGGTATCAAATGAAAGGGCTTGATTAGTAGAATACTTTGCACTATGACAAATTTCAAATCCAAGATGGCCGCTACCACAAAATGGCGAATTACATTTCCTTTTTCACAATTCCCTTAATATGGGTATCAAATGAAAGGGCTTGACTAGTAGAATGTTGTACAGATAACAAATCTAAGGTAGTCGGGGGTTAATCAAAATTTTTAATTTTGTTCTTGTCTTATATACTACTATTGTAGTAAATAATCATTACAGTTCAAAACAACGTTCGACTTTAATCATATTTTAAAATTAATTATTTTTTCCCTGCTGCTATCATACGACGCGTCTACGTCAATATTATAATCTGTCCATTCTCGTCCATTACTAGAGAACCTCTCATTATCTCTCGCAGTCAGCTATCTGGCTGCCATCACACAAGCTTTGCTTAGTTTGGGGTCAGATGGTGTTGTGTGTGAATTGTCCACCAATATTTATTTATTATTTATTTATTTATTTATTATACGCAAACTAAGCTTATCGTCAGCTTTACATTTCCAACGGCCATCGGCTGCTTTTTAACTGATTCTAAAAATGAGGAGTTTCTCAATTCGGTTTTTAATTTTTTAGTTTTTGCATGTGATACGCGATAGCGCCATAATTTTTTATGGTTCTTGTTCTTTTTGATGGATTATAATTCAGAGGTAGTTTTTGAAATATTATGAACAAAAAATTAAAATTTACTTTCTTTTAAGGAATTTTGTCCAGTATCGGAATTTAGTTTTCAATTGAAGTGAGCTTTTTCGGGAACATAAAGAAGTGTAATCTAGTCTCAGGACGTCGTTTCTTTTTTTATAGTCAGAGTGATGAGAAGAGCAGGACATCTCTCTGATGATAAGTAACATGTCTGCCTTTAATAACACAGTGTCACGTAGTTATTGAAACATAAAGAGCCCAAATTTTTACCAAAAACTTTGAGTGATGAGGGCAGTGCAGTGCTGCACTTATCACCCAGATAATTAAGATGTATTTATAACCGTTTGCTTCTCTAGCGGCAACTCGCGTTTACAATTTAAAAAAAAGGCGGGAAAACGGGCGTCAGGTTACATAAGTGCGTTTGTTTACGCTTCGGCATTTGAAGTGCCGCATTACTTGTACCTGTTTAAGTAAATCCTTTGAAAACGAAACGTACACTACAATTCTAATACTGATTCGCGGTTTTTGATCTAGAACCCATCTACATAGAATGGTTCTACATAGCTTGCTGATATTAAGAGAGAATAATAAGAGAGAATAATAAGACAGAATTGAGGTCAGCCGGCCTGCGGTGACGGCCACGCTGCGGCGGGTGACACCCGACAGATGGGCGGGTTATCGCTCATTTACACGAAGGACCGAAGCGGGACGGACCGAGGACAAACCGGTATCTCTGTTAATTGTAATGAAATGCTCCAATATTTTCCTAAATATTCAGGGTTTTGTGACATTAACTTAATTAAATTTGACAATTGTTTCAAATATGTGGATATATGTCTTTATTCACGATTTAGTTCGTTGTTTAACTACCTCGACGTTCCTCGACAGTCTTCTCGTGACCACGGCGGTTGTAACGCTGCCGAAACGTCGAGGTATTTAAACAATGAATTAAATTATTGATTAAGTCCTGTACATTATAAACATTATGTGTTCAAATCGCGAAAGCTTAAAAACAATATTATTAATTATATAAACTAACACATTTCTTGATAAATTATAAATGAAATAAACCGATATCTGGAAGATATTTTGAGATGTGTGGAGATGATAAAGTACCGCGGAAGCGCGTGAGCTCTTCCGCTAATGCGTTCGTACCGCATGAAGGGTTCAAGTGGAAATCATGCAAATTACACCCTTATTACGAGTGTAATAATGGTTTTATGCATAATCCTGAATTAGGCATTTGTTTACATTAAGCTGAGGCCGGAAACACGTTAATGATAATTTGTTGTTGTTTTCTCTCTATGAGACAGAAGATACAAGGACGAAACACGACGTAAGTACCTACTACAACGCTTTAGCAAAAGCGGCTTACAAGACAATAGGCACAATATAATTGTTATTATTGCGGCTTATTTCCTCACTAGCAGCGCCGCACGGGTTTACCCGCACAGTTCCAGTCTCCGTAATTTTTCCCCAATAAAAAGTAACCTTTTTGCTATTGGAGACTATAACATAATTATCATGAATATTACAAGTTTCATCTGCGAAAAATATTTATTATATTTAGATTACAATAATATAACAATATTAACAATTCGATTGTGCTGCTAAGCGTAGCAATAATTTTTAATTTCTATCCAAATACTACCTAATAACATCTTTCACTAGTATAGCAAAACATTGATTGCGATTTCAAATCGTATAGCGTCTATTTTCGTCTGTTTAAAGTTAAAAAACGATACTCTTTCCCCACCAATAACTCACCGCATTAATAAAACACACGTAACCCCAGAAGCCGCGATTAATGAAATGCTAAAACACTAGCTCAGTCGACAGGAACGCGTTAGCTAACGCCGGCCGGGGTTTGATTAGCTGGAACGAACCCTGTTTGGTTGTAAATGGGCTCATTTGCCCTCAGCCCACGCCCCCGGCTCCGCTGGACCATCTATAGAACTTGCGTTACAAGCTGATTGTCTAAGTTTTAGGATTCATTTTGGTGCGGAAAAGTTTCTGTGTTGTTTTGATGAAATTGGTTATTAGTTGGTTGTTCATTTCTGATCTAATAGTACAAGTATGTTGGCGTGTTTCTGCAAAAAATAGTTGTAACATTATTTCATGTTGCTAACTTAATTGGTCGTAAGATTGTCTGCGAAGCTAGTCACGTTCAGTCCCATTTTTTTTTTTAAATATAGACAGTGAGTCAGAGTGACGAGCAGAACATGTGCCTGATGGTAAGCAATACGCCAAAACAGGACAGTGACATGCAGCTATTGGAATATGAAAAATCACCCACAGATGTAACATGTTTTATCTCTAAGCCCAGTAATTTCACTGGAAACATTACCCTTCAAACCAGAACAAGTAATGTTTTCATATCACTGTCTGGCATCATAACTGGCAAAATAATGATTTCACATCACTGCTTGGGATCATAACTGGCAAACAAAGGTGTGGTACTTTTATTTGTGTCATGACTCAAAATATTTGTTCTGTGCCTGGGTGTTTCTAAGTTTTTACAATTAAAGAGGTATGAATATAGTATTAGTTAGTTAGTTAAACGGGCCTTTTCCGTACTTAGCCTCTCAATTGGGCCATTGTGCGTTATAGTACTATAGCGAATATAGTACTAGCAGTGCCCCGTGGTTTTACCCGCGTTGTTACAATTTTTGACATTTTCTCGTGATAAAAGTAGCTTATACATTTCAGGTTATAAACTAATTGTGTGTAAAATTTTAACTCGGTTTGTTCATCAAATTCTACATTATTTGACAACAAACAACCAAACAATCCAAAATTTCGAAATTGCTATTTGAATGAGTAAGATACCCAATGATATTAAGAAGGCTGTGGATAATGATCATGTCTCGCGAACAGTTTAGGGATCAGGTGGCATAGAGGTTTCTTTCCGCACTATAATTATATTAGCGAGTTGCCTCCCGCCTGAACTAATGTCGAAGTTGGGAGTTTATCACTTCCACGACTCGATGCGAAGTGCTGAGGACCTGATGGTTGTTTTAGGAAATGTTTACAGAAACACATGTTTTAAGATATGTTTTATGCATCAACTTGCACTTGGCCACCGGATGGCATGGCCAAGACAATCATTGTGGAGGGACTACAATGATGAAATAACTTATTCTAAGGAAGGATAAGCGTCATCAGTAAACTAGTATTGAGCTACCATCGTGTATAATAATAATAATAATAATATGGTGTTGATTTTCAATTGGTGAATGATACTTTAGTCCCAGCTATAGATCCATAAAAACAGTTTATGCTACATGACTTTCACGGATATACTGGTACACTTTTATCTCCCATTCGGTACAAAATCGTTAAGCGCCACTGTCAGAGTTCCAGGTACAAACGGCCAAGCGTCCCATAGTCGATAATGCCCCGAACGCTGGCGATGGTTTTACGATCGCACCTTATGTTAGAACGATAATGACTTGAGAATGAGTGCGTTGCCTGGACGGCAGTTTGAATGGCACCAATAACATTGTCTGCAACATTACCATAGAATGCACTGATAGCGCATTTTAAAGCTAAGCTCAAAAACTATATAACCCTTAGTTAGACAGGGCCTGTTCCGATCTTAGCCTCTCAATTGGGCCATTGTGCGGGGCTCATACTACCCTTCTACTCCAGCCATCCCAGGCTATCCCGGTAGGCAAGCAACCTATTCAGGTTGGTGATGGCCTCCGCGACTGCTGCTGGGGAGTGGAGGAATTCTGCCCGTTGATTCTTGTAACCCTTTCCACTAATGGTGAGCTGTGAGAGTAAGATGACGATATGACGATGCATCGTCGTGCCACGAAGTACAATAAGCTACGTAGCTCGATCAGCATGCGCCTATAGTGCTAGTCTATCGATAGGTCTTATAAAATTCGCACGTCCATAGTCCCCATTTATAGCATCTGTGTGTGTTATGCATTGCAATAATCTATATCGCGAAACTCTCTCATCTACCTCTATAGCACACATACCTACATAGTCTCCTTTCATTGGACGCATCCTTCCATTTAATAATAATACTTACTTGAACTCTTTTTTTACCAGCGCTATGCTGTCTGGACCAATAAATAATTATGATCTATGATCTATGGATATCCAACGCATCCATACCAATGTTGCAACATTTTTGGCTGTTTAAATGCGGGTTGATAGATAAATTCATTTAGAAATTATTTCACAATTAATTTTCATGTCCCATCCAAATGACAAAAACCCAAATTATAACTAATGAAACAACCACTTTATCAGTTAAAGTATAACGCTATAATAATACATCATAATAACACACTACTTCGTAATTAAAACAGTTCCTTAATTAAATGTCAGGTCATGCTAGTGACGTCATACTTAGTTACACAAGTTAAAAGCATACAACATACGAGGGCGGTAAAAACAGCTCGCAGTGACAAACGTCCGCGTCGCAACTGCGGTTTTTGCGCAGCCCTAATGTGTAGGGTTGCCGTTTGTCAGAATTTGGGAAACCACCCGGTTTTTTAGGAGTCCAAGCGCAGGGTTTGTTGCGGTGTTGCGGTAATGAAAATACATTGTAACATTACTTCCTTGAACCTCGTTTTTGTGACGGTTTTACAAATAAGTTCATCTTAGAAAAACTAGTTTTTTACACAAATGTATTAGGTATAACGTAAAACCAAGTATTTATCTAAATTTGAAAACCTAAAATATTCTGACCTGCCCACTTATCCGTCTATCTACCTCGGTAGATAGAAGATAGGGCGAGCCCTATAAAGGTATAAAGGTAGTGGAGGTGGGTGAAGGTTTTGAAAACAGCCTAGTTCCATCGATAAAATAAGACAGCCTAGTTCCATCGAACTACCTCTACACATTTTCACAATTGAGAACTTGTTAAATCTGTCTGCTCCTTCTAACTCTATGCATTGGTTTCAGTAACAGGGCTTAGAGATATAAGAAATCAAATTCAGTCTAGGTAAATTGTATGTTCCAATTGCTTTGAAATATTTAGATTGTCCTGACGCCCACTCTGATATTGGCAAAATTCTCGAAATCAAAAATATTTTGATTGTGACTTTATTGGCAAAAATCAAACTTTTGATCGACTGTACAAAACAACTTCCTCAGTCTTCATACAGGGTCCTTGCACCTACTGTTGAAGGATCGTGAAAGTTGTCCACAATGGCAGGTAGAGTAGTCCGCTCGGTTAAGTACGATCGCTGTGTATACACCCTGTATTCAGATCGACGTAAGAAAATCCCAGTTGTCGGAATCAAAACAACATTAAAACTTTGATGCGCCAGTACTCGTATTCAAAAGGGACCGAACGTAAAAAGGTTTCATCATTAAACTCGAGTTCACACAAACACATAAAATCTCATCATAAACCTCCACATCTCATCAGCTCGAGTGACGTCAATTTCTGAAAAATTCAACCCTTGTAACTTATTAACCCTGGAGTGCCCTAGTCCAGGGTTGCCACCTCACTAACCCCAGGCCCTCCAAGCTCCAGGGCTGTCACGCGCGTTAACCCCGCACCCCGCAAAGGGCATTCTCCCCGACTTGCGACTTTTCCAACCACACTTTTACAACTGTTTTACCGCTGCGTTTTATTTACTTTTTTATTCTCTTATTCAATTTACCGACGCTTTTATCTCGGCGCAATAAGGTCTTTAGTTGTATAATTTTTGTTTAGTACTAATTAACGCGTGGTTTTAGCGGTGTGGGAATGTCTCGGGATTTTGAGTTTTATTGTTATGTGGTAAGGTCGATGTTTTTGTGTAGCAGTAAACTATCTTTACAGCTGTTCCTTGTTTTGTGATAGGTTGGAGTAAAAGTGGAGTAATGTAGCGCGTAGGCCGCGCCGTGCGCTCTCGTAAAAACGCCATGAAACAAACTACAAGGATCTCTCCTTCGTGGAAAATTATTCTTTTAGCAGGCGTATTCCTTAGGCTAAGCAGTTTCGTAACAACTTCCAGTAATAATTCCATCAGTTCAGCATATTTTCACAACACACATACTACACACACACAAAACGCCAAGTTTGCTTAGCGGTTATTCAGTAAGTTTTAGCTCTGACGATAATCCTCTCTACTTCAATAAGGTTGGAGGTTCTCATTTTGGTAGTATGTTATTTTTTTACAGTTGTGAATCGATTTTGACGGTTCCTTTTTGGGTACTCGTAGCTAATGCTGTGTTACGGTTTGAAGGACAAAGTTTCAGTGAAATTACAGAGCATATGCTCTGTAATCTATATAGATTAAAAATTTAACATCTGTGGATGACGACCGCAGTGCTGTGCTAATGGTTTAGACTCTTCATGTTCCTGAGCGAGAGAGAGTTGAAGACAGTTAAGAGCTTAAATTTATAATATACAATATTTAACAAGATTAAAGAAAAGATCTTCAAAATCAGTCGCTCGTTTCTATACCCCAGTAATTCGTTCGTCTCGAATGAGTCCATTATTGGGTACGTAACGCGAACGTAATTGCGTTACGTTTTAGTTACGTGCGGGGAGGCGAGCGTTGTGTAGAATAACTAACTTACCATGACGCGTCACCCCGCTAGCTCGTACGGTATTTCATTACGTGCACAGGATCTCGTATATATCCTGTATAATTCGGGACTCTGGAATCGATCGAGATCGAGATCGAGACTTGCCTCTAGACGCATAGGTGACGACACCCTCGTTCAAAAAGAACTTCAAAATATGGAACATCGCCGCAAAGTTCGAAGAGTTTTCGTATTTTGGATAATTTGCTGTCAATCTGTACGAAAAGCTACAATGTTTCACGTTTGACGTTTTATTACTAGTTACTAACTAACTAGTTTTGTTATTTTCATTCCTATATCAAATGTAAGCAGAAGGCAAATTAATGGAAACGAGTTTTAAAGACTTACACGATACATACACCGAGACACAAAACAAGCTTCTGATCTTCCCTATCAATATTTGTCCTAGGCGGGGAATTGAACGCATGAGCTACGGTTCAGTAGCAAAACTTACTACCAACTCAGCCATTGGTTCATTCAGAAATATCCTTATTCATCAGAGTTGAGCGCGGCGCTTGTCCGGTCGACCTGACACGCGGGACAAAATGGAAACGCAAACACGACGTAACGCTTGAATAATTTGTCCTGCGTCCAGGTGTTTCCATGTTATAGTAATGTATATGTGATATTGTCCTCAATATTTATTTATATTTGTTTTAGATCCCACTTCTTAATACTATTTTCTCAGCCTATATATTGTCCCATTGCAGAGAAAACGACTCCCTTCCCCATTTTTCCCGGTCCAGAGCAACAGTCTTCCCTAAAACTATCGATTTCGGTCCACCATCTTTGCTGGGTCGGCCTGTCGGTCATAACAGAACTATTGTGGGATCCAATAGCTAGTTTTATATCCACAAATATTCAATTATATTTAAAATTCGATAGTTTGGATGTGTGTTGCTGCATGACACCTAAATGCCAGTAAAAAATATCGTTGTGTATCAGAGTCGTCGGACCACAGCGAGCGCTTGTCCGGTCGAGTGGACACGTGGAGAAAAGGGAAACCAAACATGACGTAACGCGGGCAGCAAACACGTGCCCTGACGTATTGCCAGCTTCAACGCTGTAATACGCGGTTACAGCAGTGTTTTAGGCCAACTATTTTTGACAAAAAATCTCTATTTCTAATTTTTGAAACACTTCAATAAAAATGGAACATTCCACTAATATATTTCTTAGATTATAAAAGTTTGGATGTTTGTTGCTTAATCTCGTTGAAATGCCAGTCAAAAATATATTTGTGTATCAGAGTTGTCGGAGCGTGGCGCTTGTCCGGTCGAGTGGACGCGCGGACGAATGGGAACGCAAACACGACGTAACGCGGGCAGCAAACACGCGCCCTGACGTATTGCCGGCTTTCACGCTGTTCCTACGCTGGCAATAACGCCCGAGTGACACGACGCTAGTTTTTCAAGCTAGGATAGCAAGCTAGTGCTTCAAAGTCAAAGTTCTTTATTGATAAATGTTCAATTTACACGTCAATTTTATTAAAAAAAAAAACAAAATAAGAGCATACAAAGAGTATACATTTTTAAAGTTTAAATTGAACTTTATATTGTACGATAATAGGTATCGTACAAATAAGTGTCAAAAATTAAAATATATGTACGTACTTATTACGATTGTAATGAACAATGTCAATTTTTTACAACTTCATTGTGAGTTTGCCATCACTATATAAAAACTCGCTGTAACTATAAAAAGTTTGATTGATAAGCCAGCTTTTTAATCGGTTTTTGAAGCTACACGAACTCGGTGCTGATTTAACTATTTTAGGAAGAGTGTTATAAACTTCCGGTCCCATAATGTGAGTCAGTTTTTTCGATCTCGCGAGAGAGTGAGGTATACTATCCAGCTTGTCAGCGTTACGTATATTGCGCGAATTGCTTCTAGCTTCGTGTCGACACCGCTACGCAAAGCTAGTTTTGTCTACACGAAGCTACAAGTAGCTTGCTAGCTTACGTAATATTCAATATTTGAATAGCATGTAGGCTGTTTTTATCATAAGAAAATTACGGAAATAGAAAAAACGCGTGTAAAGCCTCAAGGTGCTACTATTACGCTTGATTTGGTTTACACTTGATTGCCATCTGACTGACGTGAAGCGATGATGAAGCACTACTTGTATACTTTGGTGTCGGTAACAGTTACGGTGTCGAGACACATTGTTGATGTTCCAAACACACAAATGATGAGGTTTAACTCTACTTTTGATAAGAACGTCTAGGCTGTGGAATGCATTGCCTGAGTGGTGCTGAATGGCCTCCCTATGATTACAATCTTAGTGTCGTCAAATTGAGAGTGAATCTGTTTCTCCTAGATAAGCACGCTCCATCGTAGACCGCATCGTAGCCTAAACATCAAGCGAGATGACGGGCAAGTGTAAACCGATAAAAATAAAAAAAAAATAAGGCCTAAAATGCACAGCCTGAACAAGTGTTCACTCCAAAACATGACTTGTAAACAAATATTCGTACAGCAAAAGCAAGTATTTATGAAATAAATCGCGGTAGAGGGTGACGGGAGGAATAACGAGCCGCGCTCCATCCTCGCCCAGTAAATGAAACACGGAGCCTCACGTCCTGCCTTTTTGTACGGCTGGCGGAGAAATGAGCCGCGCCTACAGACCGCTCAGTAGATCAACCGACCTCGCATCAAAGCTCACTAAATATTCCCACAGTTGGGGGCCTTCTTCGCAAGGAGAGAGTCCATGCTATAATCGACCTCGCTGGCCCAGCACGGTATGAGACATAATGTCGAAAAATTCTAGGTAAATGTCGGTTTCCTTAACTTTTTTAAGTTAGCGGCATTATGCGCGTTACTTCGAAAAGACAATGGTGGGATATGAACCCGGGGCTCCGGATCGGCAGTCGCTGTTCTCCCGTCTAGACCAGCGGTAATTTCTAGACCAGCCGTAACTATTACGCATACGTCCTGGTCCACTGCTATGCTGACACTCCGCTGCTTCGGCGCTACGCCACTAAATAAGCATGTCGGTGATGTGACCCCATATTTTTTAATACCAAAAAGTGTTGAAAGTGGTAGATTATTTTTTTACATTTCAAAAACAAATGATGTTAGTCACATTAACTGCCGATAGAAGTGAAAACTTATAACTCAGAACTTGACAACTTACTTTGGAAACTACGTGGGTGAAACCGGAGAGCGTGGTCGTGAGCAAGACCATGGTCGCGAGTTCACCCGAAGATTTCCTATCATTCCCGAGCGCTAGAATTCAGTTCACAGCCCACAAAAAATCAGTCTGTGGAGCGCCAAAAGAAGTTTTCACTTAAAAAATTAGTTGTCTGTAAAGTCGGTTGGTTTACGGACGATAGTTTAACGTGCCAACGTCATAACAAAACGTGGCGCAAGCGTACAATGAGCGTAACGGGACAACGAGCATAACGGGACATAACGGGACACTTTTTCGTACATGCAGCCGGTGTTCATCAATTTATAAGACGTTGTCACGTCACAATTGGTTATACTTCTTTTACTGCCAGCACGCGGTTCGATCCGTGTCCCTGGGCCGAATAAACGTTACTTATGTGTAACGGCGAGATTATTCTCCGACGATGCCGACGTTCCGAATTATTTGCAAAAAGACAATTCGTTCGCTAGATTGGTTAGGAACGTAACGAGCTTACCGCTTCCCAGCTTTGTGCGACTCAAAATGTATTTTTTGTTAACATTCTTTTGGTTATGACAATTGCTTTGGGAATTACGTTTTTATTACAAAGAGATACGGTTCACTAGTTACGTCTCTGACATTTGAACATTTCCGTTTTAATGAATGTACGTGACGTACAAGAACCACATATTCACAATATGAACAAAATTTCATAATTTACTAGCAGTGTTTCGCGGTTTCACACGCCTAGTTCGTGATACCATCATTTTCTTGGAATAAAAATGTATAATGTACTATTCCAGACCATTATTTATTTATGAACTCAATTTCTTACAATAGTATTAATAGTAATAGTAATAAACACAAATACATCCTCACTAAATTTCACAACTCTAATATTAGTAGTATCGAAAGTAAAAATTACTTTTCATTATCGAAAATAGCTTTGCATATTGACCGCCATTGCACCTGGTACAGTAGAAACCGATTCGTTCATCATTGTACCCATATATTATGAAATACCTATTCAGGTAATGCATTCCAAAGTAAGGACGTTCTTATTACAAAAAAAAATAGGGGTCGAATTGAAAACCTCCTCTTTTTTGGAAGTCGGTTAAAAATAAGGCCTTTTTGGTTTGACTCTTTATAAACCAAAAAAAAAGATCACTATCTATCTATCTATCTCTCTATGTCTATCTATCTATCTAGTATGATCTATCTATCTATCTAGTATGAGGAGCAAAGAACAGTTTAGTAGAAAGAAATAATTAAATGAGAACTAAAATGGTTTTTAACATTTTAGTCAAATGGTTCTAAAATTTTAGTTATTATTGTATCCATAATAGTAGTTGGTCTGAGTTATAACTCAGACTCGGACAAACATGATGAGTCGCCGTCACAATGTTTTTTTAAGAGTTACAGGCTATTCATTGGACAACCTCAAAGCGTACGTCGTACAAGTCTCGCTGGAGAAGGAAATTCTAGAGCAGACAATTTAGTTTCCGTCTAATGGACGCAGTCAGTCGAAACATCTACTACTATTCGCATATTCGAAGATTATCCGTGGCTTATCTAGGAAGCATTTCAGTTGAGTATAGCCTGTGAACTAAAACTTTAGAACAGGTATTGTGACTAAAATAAACATGAGATAATTATATCTCGTCAGTTAAATTACCTATAAAAATATTGTAGTATTTTTTATTTTAGTATGAAAACTAACGTGGTTATTACACATTTTAAATAAAAACACGGGTAACTCACGTTTGATATAGTCAGTCCAGTCCGACTCAAGTTTCGAGGAAAGTGCGCGCGTGTGTTCGCTGCTCGTTTAGCACTACGGGCAGCCGCACGACGCGCACGCAAGCTCAACGGTTGTTGCGGGGGTGCAGGTGAGGGGAACTTGTGTCGGACTGGACTGACCATACCAAACGTGAGTTACCTGTATATTTTGTCAAAATATATTTTATTTTGTTTCACAAATAAAAAATAACAAAGATATAGTTCATAAAGTTTCGAGTGACGTCACTTCTGCATATTGTGCGTGGTGGTAACCAATATGCCTGCCACATAGCATCACAGTGACAAGCAGCTATTGGAACACGAAGAGTCCAAATCATAACCTAGCACTGCACTGCGCTCATCACCCAGAGATCTGAAATATTATATCTCTAAGACCCGTTATTTCTCTGGAAACATTGCCCTTCAAACCGGAACACAGTAATGTTTGCACATAACTACTTGGCGGTAGAATAAATGGCAAATATGTGATACTTCCCCAGGCGGACTCTGCCAAGAGTCTACCCGACGAACTAATTAGAATGGAATGTTTAACCCAGTCATTATCTCAATTCCAAAACATTAATGCCAATTTGACTTTTTTTTTCTATTTACAAATACACGTTCGTTGCTGTGTCAAAGCGACTGAATGGATGGTGACGAAATTTGGAGTTAAGTTAGATTATAGTTAGGTTGTACCCTGGAAAAGCATCCTCTAGTCTTGTATTTATCGTGAGGAAATGACAGTAACGAGAACTTACACATTGGATCTTTTATTTTCAGATATCATTAATGTAATAATAATATCATCTGGCTGCCATAGTTTTGCTTAGTTTAGGGCGAGATGGTGTTATTTGTTAATTGTCCACCAATATCTATTTATTATACTTCCGCTATGTTCACAATTACACTTTCGTGTTATGTTTTAGTTCCTAATGAATAATGCGACTACGTTTCACCCAACAAAACAGGCTATTGTTCCCAACAAAACCCTACTTCCAAAAGACACACTTGTGTTGTGTACACACGCCAACACAATATCCATAACATGAATCTTGAATAAAATCAACACAGATGCTATCGATTCCATGATGACTCCGGAAGCGTAACCAAACCTCTCTATCTTGAGTGAAAATCTCGCCCCAGTCTTTCCTCGAGCGGCTTGCTGACGAGATTCCCTCCGAGTCCCGACATCAAGCATCCTGAACGGAGCCATCAATCTTAATAGGGCGCATCACATTACGCACGTTTCTTGCCGTACATTAGTGTAACGCTACCCAGGGGCCACATCTAGGCCGAGCGGGGCCACGATACCAAAGGGTCTACTTACCTAATACCGTCTTAGGATATTGATTTCTCTTTTCTTGAAATGTTAGGACAGCAATAACAAAGCCAATTTAGTTGGTGGGTGGCTCTAGGAACTCTGGTAGCGGTGTTTAGTGAATTGGTAAATGTTGCTCACGGGAATTGTTCAAATGGTCGCGAACAATACGTAGGTACATGCAATAATGTGCCTAACTTGTATACAATATTACTACAAGTATGAAACTAATCGCTTGTGATACCATATTCACAGTCACACTATTACGAAGGAGCTGGAGGGGGGTGAGAATGTACGAGTATGTGCATGCATCTTTATTTTGTCTTCGGAATATTTGTCATTGTAGTTTTGTAATTTAACGTCGTTAGTTATATACTAACTTAACCTAGCTTTTGAATATAATTTAGAGTGATGAGACGAGCTGGACATGTGCCTGATGGTAAGCAACATGTCAGCTACCTAACAACACAGTGACACACAGACATTGGAACGTGAAGAGTCCAACTCATTATCTAGCACTGCACTGCGCTCGTCACCCAGAGATCTAAGATGTCTAAGCCCTGTAATTTCTCTGGTAACATTGCCCTTCAAACCGGAACACAGTAATGTTTGATTATATTTATTTGCAATTCTACGGCCACATAGACCTAGTTACGAGCAAGTTTAGTTTTACTATGGATCTATTTGTAAGCTATTTCAAAATATGAACCCAATATGAAAACAATTTTTTTGGTAAAATGTTACAGCTATTGAATTAAGAGGACAAATAGCGCTAATTTCAAAGCCAGTCAATTTTAAGAATTAGCTATACATACATTTTATAAATTTAATTTCTTGTCTCGTCTCGTCTTTTATTTAATTACACGTGTTATAAGTTTTATTAACTGGACGTGGCATTAAGTATAATATATTGTGTAAAATAGTTACGTTTGATGTTGTTCATTTTTAATTTGGTCATTTTGTGGCATTCTCAAGTATAGTTGAAAATTAATTTCATCAATTATGTTATTGAAATTGATGGAAACTGCCAAAAACTATTTTATAAGTTGCTTTGTCATTGTATATGTAATATACCTTTCTGAAAAAACAAACTTTTTCATCAATAAGTAAGAAATGGCCGAGTCCTTGAAGCCAAGATGTTAACTTGTCTGGGATCGAAGATGAAAACTAATTGACTTTTACTGAATAATAAACATCAAATAAATTAAGTAATTAAGGCAAACGTACCCGTTTTCTCCACGGAGTATTGGCTCCAAAATTGAGTTGTTTCTAGTAAATGGATAAGTCTTATAGTCCCGAGGGAAGCTAGAGAGCTTTACGTTCGCCTGTTCAAACTAACGGCGACGGCGAGGGAGCACCTCGGGAAAGGATTGGGCGATTCGTGGAAGTTCATGTTGTGGAAATAATTTGTCATAGGTTGGCATCATCTCAATTTAGGTTAGATTAACGCGATTTCATGTTAAACGGTTTATTTATGACGATAGATTCGGACGAATTAATGCTTATAACTTTTCAGGAATACACTATTGATTTATTGATGATTGATTATAATGAATTTACATAATTTTTTTCAGCCCATAATCGCCCACAGTTGAGCATATGCCTCTTTTCATGTTGCCCCGCGACTGTTCGAATGTCATCGACCTATCTAGCTGGTGGGCGCCTAACACTTATCTTGCTCTCCATCGGCCACCAAACTGTAACCGCTTGAGTCCACCAGCCATCACTCTGCCTGATTCTACATTATCTAACTACTAGTGAAGTTAAAATTTAACTAGTATGTCTACGTTTTTACCAAATTCATTTATACTGGCAGACGCAATAGTAATAGCGGTGAACTACACGTCTATTATTTTTTCCCACCCATTGCAAACAACAGTGAACCTTAAACGCATGGTCGCGGGTGAATTTAGATACACACGGATAGTGGTGTTCTTGAGAACGGTTTTGATTGTGAGTCACAAAATACAAATATGGTAGCCGATGTACATATTTGTGTTTATACAAAAATAACACAAAAACACAACATGTTTTTTCTTACCCTAGCTTTATTTTCTCTATCAAAGCGACATAAATATTCCATTTATTATTTTAAGATGTTTACCGATAATGTTTTGTTTCTATTAGAACAGTATTATTTGTGTCTAGTCGATAGGGCCGGCCTTTTGTTATGACAGGGCTAGCGCCACGACTCGCGTTCCACGATGAAAGGTTTGAACTACGATTTGTCTGCACTGCTATCGAGCAATATTCGATTACGGTGCCATTCGTCCATTGTTCATAGAAGCGACGTGGAGGGTACGATTATAAACATCAGCGTAGGTGAAATGCCAGGCTTTGTGGCGCGTTTGAATGAGGTGGTTCGGATAATTTGGGTATTGTAGCGATGACATTGAATGGCGTGGCCTCTGTGGAACGGTCAGAGCGTTTATTAACGCAAACTAAATTACTATGAGAACTAAATTCCACAACACACCTAAGTAATTACTAAGATAAGGATTTTTTTTACGAAAGCTGTACTGTGTTAGGTAGAAATTTAGATTATTCAAGTTTCAATAGCGTCTTACTGAGTTACTGTGCTGTTATAGTATATGTGTACATATATGCCGCAGGCGCGTTCGTTACCATCAGGCGATAGTCCTAATCGACTTGTCTAGTATTTCTAGATATTTATTCGGCCTCTACATATATTTCTAGTACAAAAACATTATTTTTACAACAGATGAAATTGGTTTCTTTGTTTGAGATGATTGTATTTGAAATTCCAATCGGCGAATTCGAAAGTAAAATAAATATACCTAACATTATTTTCGAAAGAAAAGGCGATCGAAAACACTGAGTAAAAAAACTGTGGTACATTTCAGATTCTTTTTTTGAAATAAATCTATACTAATACTAGCGGCCCGCCCCGGCTTCGCCCGTGGTACATATATATAACCTACATCATTCAAGGATTACGTACATATGAAAGAACGGTGAATGATTTTTTTAAATCGGTCCGATAGTTCCCGAGATTACCGTGTACTAACTATATATATGCTATAGACTACTTTTGATCCCCAAATTATCGTGCTGTTTACTGGGTCAGAAGTGACACCTGTAGACAACTGGCTGGGATGACTAATTAAATGACGATTGATCAGTTTTCGACCGGAGAGGAAAAATGATTAAATTACTAAAATGGCTATTAAAAAATAAGGGTTGATCGTAGAATGGTAAAATTGAGCATTGTATGTATTTTTGTATGTTGTATCATAAAATAATAGAAATTAAAAATTTGTCTAAAAATAAAATAAAAATTTAGGGGTGGACTACCCCTAACATTTAGGGGATGAAAAATAGATGTTGGGCGATTCTCATAGATACCGGATAAGTACAAAAAAATTCATCAAAATCGGTCAAGCCGTTTCGGAGGAGTATGGCAACAAAAACTGTGACACGAGAATTTTATATATTATATATTTATATATCTATACTAATATTATAAAGCTGAAGAGTTTGTTTGTTTGTTTGTTTGTTTGTTTGCTTGAACGCTAGGATCTCGGGAAGTACTGGTCCGAATTGAAAGATTCTTTTTCTATTGGATAGTCCATTTATCGAGGAAGGCTTTAGGCTATAGAAAATAACTCTACTATTAATTGAAGCGGAGCATGAAACAAGAATGTAACAAAATCGGGAAAAAATATTCCCCTTTTGAGAGTTTTCGTACGTTTCGTGCTTTGACATGACACATGACAGCATGTGTCAAAGATTGCGTCATTGAATTTCAGTAATCTGTGCCTTGAATATAAACATTTGCTATTTTTTTTTCTAAATCTGAGTTGGTACGACCAATTTCCGACAGGTGGCGTAGCAGGTTGCTGAAGAGGTTTTTTTTTTAAATCGATATTCTCAGGAATGAGTGAACCGATTTCAGTCATTCTTTCACCGTTGGATATGTACGGGATCCCGATGAGTGCTATATAATATACCACGGGCGAAGCCGGGGCGGGCATCTAGTTAGATTATAAAGCTGAAGAGTTTGTTTGTTTGTTTGTTTGTTTGTTTGCTTGAACGCTAGGATCTCGGGAAGTACTGGCCCGAATTGAAAGATTCTTTTTCTATTGGATAGTCCATTTATCGAGGAAGGCTTTAGGCTATAGAAAATAACTCTACTATTAATTGAAGTGGAGCATGAAACAAGAATGTAACAAAATCGGGAAAAAATATTCCCCTTTTGAGAGTTTTCGTACGTTTCGTGCTTTGACATGACACATGACAGCATGTGTCAAAGATTGCGTCATTGAATTTCAGTAATCTGTGCCTTGAATATAAACCTTTGCTAATTTTTTTTTCTAAATCTGAGTTGGTACGACCAATTTCCGACAGGTGGCGTAGCAGGTTGCTGAAGAGGTTTTTTGTTTGAAATCGATATTCTCAGGAATGAGTGAACCGATTTCAGTCATTCTTTCACCGTTGGATATGTACGGGATCCCGATGAGTGCTATATAATATACCACGGGCGAAGCCGGGGCGGGCATCTAGTACCTAATAAAGCAGAAGTCGAATACTACACGTGTATGTTAGTTTTTGGGACCAGGACTCTAGGTCTATAGGTCTCTAGGTCTAGGACTCTAGGTATACTAGGTATAGAGTATACTAGGTATACTCTAGGTATATATTTACTAGGTATACTCTAGGTATATATATACTAGGAATACTCTAGGTATATATATACTAGGTATACTCTAGATATACAATTCTCACCTACGATTAGATTGAAATAGTTGTAGTGAGCATATATTTTATATAGGTACTTACATGTTAACCAATGACGTTATATCATATTTAATTGGATAACGGGACACTCGCGTATATACGGTCGGTCAATCCGACTCGAGTTTCTACAACAATTGGTACAATTCGACGCAACAGCCGTTGAGCTTGCGTGCACGCCGTGCCAAACGGGCAGCCATCGCGCGGCGTGCCAAACGGGCAGCCATCGCGCGGCGTGCCAAACGGGCAGCCATCGCGCGCCGTGCCAAACGGGCAGCCGTCGCGCGCCGTGCCAAACGGGCAGCCATCGCGCGTGTGCACTCTCCTGGAAAAAGGCCGCCGGACGCGGCCGAAACTCGAGTCGGATTGACCGACCGTATATACGTGAGTGTCCCGTTATCCAGTTAAATATGTGTAACAACCACGTTAATTTTAATACTAAATACGTTATTTCACATAGACGTTATATCGTCTCAAATAAAAATACAAAGAAAGTGACCTAACTTTATCTTTATGTACATATATGATCACAGATCAATTAAACTGATCTTAAAAGTTTAAAATACAGCTCTGTTTTCTGACTACAAAGTTTAATTTAGATTAACAAATTTAGGCATTTAGAAGTCTTTAGAAGGCTTTGATACTTTTGAATTAGACGGGTTTATTTTGTGTTTTGTTCAGAATTGTTTGAAAATTGCGAGTAATAACGCTTTGAATTAAATAAATATAAATATGAATATTGAAAATTTTTTTGATTTTCTATAGTAGTTATTATCTACTTTCCCGATCATATCCATAAACCATCATTTTAAGGAGTACGCAATACATATCTGGTGCAGCGCTAGGTGAAACGAACGACTGTTGTAAAAGAGTGGTAAACTTGCTGCCGTTTTGGCGAAATCATTTGTAAACACTAACGTATTTAACGACACCTTTAGTTTTAATATCAATGTGTTATAGTTGCGCAGGACCGTTCGAAGTGGAAATCTAGAGGGGAGGCATAGGCAGTGGACGTCTTGCGGCTGATGATGATTGATAGTTACAATATTCTGCTGTTACGTTAGAGAGTGAAAGTTAAGTGTACTCACGTGATGGTGGCCGGAGGGTCGGCGTGCACTAGGCAGGGCAACACCACGTCAGCGCCGCGCCGCACCGCCACCTCCCACGTGCCGCGGGTCACCGCGCGCGGATGACGACGGGGCTCGACGCTGCAAATACACTTATATTACAGTTTATGTATGTATGCGTATCTGTTGTTATTAAAATAAACTTCATTGACATATAACATGGTAAAATTAGAAAACCAAGACCAAAATACAGTAAATTTTCAATTTACAAGTTAATATTACGGTGTACCTATTTATGAATATCACTATCACAGGCCGTTTTATTGGAAATTTATTTAAATACACCCAAATTGTACCCATCGGAGAACTCTCAGGTTCGCATAAGTAAACACAAATTACATAGTAAAGAATAAACTTTAAAAAAACTAAACGTATATTATGTTAACGCGATCAATATTTGACTGCGTTTATTACCTGGTATCCAATCATCGTCATGATTTTATCGCGAGTAAAATAAATTAAGGTTGCAGATTGGTTAATGGAGAGGGCTATGCTCGCAGTGTCTTTGCGCGACAGAATCCGTAATATTCGCAAAAGAACGAAAGTGGCCGATATAGCTCAAAGAAGCTCAAGCTGAAGTGGCAATGGGCAGGCCACATCGCTAGCAGAACTGACAACCGATGGGAAAGAAAGGTTCTCGAGTGGCGGCCACGAACCGGAAGACGCAGTGTTGGACGGCCTCCCACTAGACGGACAGATGACCTCATAAAGGTCGCTGGAAACCGCTGGTTGCAGATTGTGCAGGACCGTTTGTTGTGGAAATCTAGGGGGGAGGCCTATGTTCGGCAGTGGACGTCTTGCGGCTGATGATGATGATAATGATGAAAATAAATTAGGAAAAAAATTGTCAGTCATAGCCACTGCCGATAAAAATGAAAACCAATAACTGAGAGTTTGATAGCTCACTTTGGAAACTACGCGGTTAAACTGGATGGTGTGGCTATGACCGTGGCCATCTAGATATGGGTCAGCATGGTCCCGAGTTTACCCGAAGATTTGTTTGATTTACAAACGCGACGCTTGAGGTCTATTCACATCACACGAAAAATCAGTGTGTGGTGCTCCAAAACAAGTTCTCTGGTATGTAATGGTAACTGACGCGTGACTTCGATGGACACGGGCGGGCTCCGGCGGCGCTCGCCGGTGAGCGCGTCGAGCACGGAGCACGCGTACTGCACGCGCGCGTCCTCCGCGCGCGCCGTCGGCACTACCAGCCGCCAGCCTCCGTCCAGCAGGAACGTGCCGCCTGCGAGGAGACAGCTTATTTATTTACGAATAAGAACTTATTTATTCTTGCGCTGTGCATAAATAGGCCTTAACAAATGCAACAGTATTTGTTAAATATCTAAAGAGAGAAATTACAAACAGCACCTGCCAGGTCTGAGCCCCTGGTTTGAACTTTGCAAGCACAACTGTGTTTGTGAGGTAATTCGAAGTCGCGTGCGTAATAAATTTATAAAAAGATGAAAAAAATACATCGTGTGAAAACCTGCTTGTCTGTGAAGACTTAACTTTTCAAAGACAAGTGTAGTCCGCCAATTTCGTTAGCATGCTGGACTACAGTCTAAACCTCCTGACTTGTTTAGGCCAAGGCCCGCACTCCAGCATTGGGGCTACGAGATTATTTGTTTAAACGCGTTAATCTCAGGAGTTACACCAATTTCAATTTTTTTCTCCTTTAAATATGCACGTAATCTCTAAGTGCTATAGGCTACGTATTTTGTACTACGGGCAAAGCTGCGGTAGACCGCTGGATTTGTAATTCGTTAGTAAATTACGTAATGGCGGTAACTTAAAACAGTGAAAGAAAACATCGTGAGGAAACCGACATGTACCTAGAAACTTTCGCGATCATGTGTCATCTACCAACCCACACTTGGCCAGCGTGGTAGATCATGGCCTGGACTATCTCCTCGCGAGAGAAAGTCCCGAGTCTCAGCAGTGGGAACATTTAATGTGCTGTTGATGTTGATGATATTGTAGTAAATTATGTGAGTGTCGCACTGACCGACGTGGTCCGGCGAAGGCAGCACGGCCTCGTCGCGGTACCAGGCGGCCACGGAGCCGTGCTCGCGCTGCGGCGGCGGCGCAGTGCACGTCAACAGTGCCGGCCCGCCCTCCTCGGCCGGCGTCGCCGTCACTCGCACCGACCACTCCTGCCATACCACTGCAACAACGGAATGCGGTTCAATGGTGACATATTGGTGATGTTGGAATGTTGAGATAGTTGGATGGTGAGATGTTAAAATGTTGGAATATCGGATTGTTAAGACGTTAAAACGTTGATGTTTTGATAGTGTGTTTTATTTATAGCGTGAGACGTTAAAACTTGATGACGCTGAGACGTTGATACGTTTAGATGCTGAGACGTCAATATGTTGAAATGTTCAGAGGTTTGGGTGTTTGTGTCCTAAATTGGTAAACCTGTATAGATAAAGCAGACATTTGAAAGTCGGATATTTTATATTCTAGACTGCTAATTTTGAGGATTGCATAGGATAGTATTATTTAGAAACCGTGCAGAATTTCTTGTGAATTGTCCTGTTTTTATTTTTAACTGTGCGCAACCGCTGGCAGTTAATAATAAAGCCTTGAAAAGTTGTAATTATTATTTCATAAATTAATTTACTAAGAGAGAGTCGAACATCGTATAATTCGCATTAAAAAAAGTTACAGGTTTAGATAACTTTTCTTTCATTGAGATGACATAACGGCTATAAATTCACACATAGATTAAGAATTTTCCGATAATATAGATATTTTTATAGTACATAGTTATTTAAGTTTTGAATATTTAATTATGATTTTAATGTAGAAATTGACATTTATTTTCTTTGTTTTGACACTAGGTACTCCTTTTTATTCTGATTGAGACGATCTTCTTAGCATTCCATGGATTCACCGTGCGGGTGCCGGGTCCATCGTGTGGCAGAGAGAGAAAACTCAGTAGTTCCCGAGACTTGTGACTCGGGCGTAGGTTTAAGGGGCCCCTTTCTGACGTACATCAACACTCACCTTCACCACTCGTTTTTCTCTCCCTGCCCAGCCAAATCTGATATGAGCCTACTAGTGCAGCTTTAGATACACGTTCTAGTATAGAACTTACAGCACTTCTGGATAGCCAAGGTCTTTCAGTAGGTTATAGAGAGATTTTGCTGGTATACCTCTCGCTCCCACTTCTACAGCGTATAAACTAACTACATAGCCGTTTTTGTTAATTCGTTTAGGAGGTCGTAATACTTATTTTGTTTCATCGCGTGGTCTTTAGGTATATTAGTTTCCCACGGTACGGTAAGTTCTACAAGGACTATGCGTTTCGTAGCTCTAGAAAAAGGAAAATGTCCGGTCTGGATGACGAAACACCCACATCCTCTGGGATTTTGTAGTGCTTTTCATACGTGTCCATTAAAATAGTCCAATCAGGTGCTGTACCCAGGATTGAGTAAGGCTTGTTCCTGGAGTTTGAAGTTGAGCCTTCTTTACAAAGTTAATTTGTCTGTTGTTTGTCGTCAATCCCTTTTGGGCTCTAGCTACCGAAAGGCTCATGGCTTCACGTATGATTTCAAGTACTCTGTCATGACGCCGTGAGTAATGACCCCCATTAAGGAGCACCTTGCATCCCACCAATATGTGCCTTGCTGTACATATCGCCTCTCCACAAGTATAGCAACATTTTTCAGAGGCTTTTCCCCACCTTACCAAGTTACTCTGGTCAGGGAGGGTCATTTGGAATGCATTTAGATAAAATTTTAATAAGGCAGGGGACCAGTCATAGATCAAGGTGCGCCATTTTAGAGCTAATGGGATACAGAACTCACCTATGGTTAACCACTAGTAATTGAATGAAAATCGCGATGAACAGAAATTTTAGCACGCCCTGACAAAAAAATCTTTCCTTCATGATGAAAACACCTACCCTGAAACACGAAATAATTATTATGATTTTAAATTAGTATTATTTTTTGATTTGACCAACATTTGAGTTTCATCAATAAGTAGGTTTTTAAAAGGGCGATAGGGCCCCAAAACCCCAACTACCTAGCCGGTCCTAAAAATCGTGAGTCGGTTGATAGATACGAAATTGTGCTGAGTACATGCTGAGATATAAAATGGGCGACGACCTTTAAAATATAATCAATCCCAACATTGTGCTGTAGGTATAATTTTATTAATTTTTAACATTTAAACAATGTTTTAACCGACTTTAAAAGAGGAGGATGTTCTTAATTCAGTTGTATGTTTATTACGCTAATTGTGAATTCAATTTGATGATTATTTTTTTCAGCAGAAAATACTTTAAATGTAAAAGGACTCATACAAATTTTATCGAAATCAATGCGGTGGTTTTTGAAATCTGAACAAAAAAAAATTTGCTAACATTTACTCTGGACGACGCGAATAGTCATAGCTACTTGATGAAATGTAGTATATTAGTAATTAGGTTATTTTATCTCTTTAATATTCAAACGTGTATTAATACACGTCACGTACAAAGTCATAAACTAAAGTAACCTGCCCTGACTCGTTTCTGGTGCAAATGTGCTTATACACTGGCTGTGTTGCGTCGCTAAATAGAAATCGGTATTGTTTTAGAAAGATAAATCTTTTCGATTAAGTATAATCAAATTAAAGATTTTTGTTATAAATTTGTCGGAATGAATTTAAGTAGGACTCTTAGTAAAGTTCAGGAAGGACCACACCTTTGCTAATTGTTCTACTTTCAATCGCAGCGTAGAGCTAAACAGTGGTGTGAACTCTTCTTGTCCAAATAGTTGAACTCTTCGTGTAACTGTGGTGTTACGAACAGCTGCATCATCTCCTCTCCATCCTGTCTCTTTTGTGTACAAAAAAAAATCACATACTAACACACATTTTTCGTTTAATTCAGTAGATAGTAAACATAAAAAAGCGCTCTATAAATTACAAGTTTCCCAAGTTACATTACGATAACAACCCCATAATATTATCATAACAATAATCATATTTTTGTTTCTCTCGCTCTATTTTCTCTGAAAGAAAACAAACCCGTTCGTCATGTATACGACCCAGAACCGAAGTTGCTACTGAAAACTTTCATACAATACCAATTTAACTGATCGATTGGACAAATAACTGAACAAAAATTACCATCAGAATAAGTAATTTTACTTCAAAATCCGATAGTGGTTCCGATCTTTTGAAGTCTAAAAATAAATTGCAAGCCTAGTTGTAAACACCAAACTTATGAAAGACACATGGTCGAATGGCAAACTAAAAATATTTTGCGTTGCTCTGTGTACATTATTTACGGGATACGATAGTGGTTCCAAAACCAACTTCATATACAGAATGGTATTCAATAGTACGGTTCTGGTAAGTAATGTTTGATTTACTTTTATGATATTCGACACAAATTGGCGTCGTTTCTCAACAGGACGCGGTACACTTGCATTCGGGAGAGAAATGAAGACACACGGAGATTGTGGAAGCCGCAATGTAATAAAATATACAGCGAAAAATGTGAGAGTGCTCAGCGTCTACCCCTTTATGAATATAGTGTTCGGTTGTATAATACTCTTTGGGAGGAATAGATACGTAGGTAGGGAGGATGAAGGGAATTTTAATTAATGTAACTCTAGAGTTCTGTCATTTCTTATTTACCCGACTACCAAGGAAGGCTATTTTCGAGTGTATCTTGTGTGTTTGCTTATTTCTTTATTACCACGTACGAGTAATTCATAAACGGTTTGTAACGATGCCCAGTTACATAGATTGTCGTGGCTCAATCAACGACAGTGAGTGGTGTGGTTCCCAGATTCCCACCGCATTTTTCATAATATTTCAAAATCGTTTTCAATGTTTCATAGTATTTCGAAATTGTCGCGTTTGTCGAGTTCTGAACTTTCTGTGCAACCTAGAACTCACTAGTTCGAAGTAAAAAAAAAAAACAACAGTCTATTTTGCTCGCTCATCGATCTTTGTTTTCTTTACTACTCGTAATAATTCCGTTTGATTTAAACTCATTTGTCAACATTGCGTCTCTATCCCAGAGGCGAGGTCGCCAACCTTTTATTGTGCAAGCCTCAGACGGCAACTAACGAACGCTTTTAAAAAACAACTACGACGTACAAAAATGTGCTATAAATGTTTGTAACCTGCATTTTATAATGATAACATTCTTTGTGCTCCAGGCAGTTGCTTTCGTGTTCATTGGATAGGAAAATCGGTTTAATAACTTTCTCTGAAGAAAATACTCGTAATCTGAAGTTTTCCGCGAAGATTTTCATGAAAAGATAATCGATTTTCAGTATTCGGAGTTAAATTAATTAACGCTAAATTGGACCCCATCAGGCATACATCATAGTTTGATAAGCATTAGGTAATCGTTTGTTTAGGTTGATTCCGCATTAAATGAAAAATAAAATATATAAAAGGGAGCTTACTACTCATTTACAGATAGATATTTCATCTGTATATCTGACTACATTTAACCATTACAGAGATACGTGAGGACAAACCCACAATTTTTCGTCTTTATAATATTACAAGCAGCGGCCCGCGGTTTTACCCGCATAGTTGACGTTCCCGTTATTTGTATAATATAAAAAGTGTTATTATATTAAAAAAAACTATGCGTTCTACCAGACTATAGTATGTAATCTACCAGTGTTCCAGATTTCAGCCCGATCCGTTTATACGTTACGATGTGACTGAGCAACAAATATCCAAACATTAACACTTATAACATTAATAGAAGTCTTATTTGTGTCTCAATATTTATTTTAAACCGTTTTCCGTTGAGGCTGTCAAGTGAAACACAAATTACGTTTGATTTAATCTATACTATCAGGTATATAGAGCTGATTCGTTCAATGAAACTTTATATGAGCTGATTTAAAGAATGTTGTATTTTTTTTGTTGTAGTTAATGAGGTTTCTCTGCTAAAATATGATCACCGACCATTTTTGCAGAAATCACGGCTTTGTGAAACTAAATATTACTATCGTATTTTATGACTAGCTGAACCCGCTACTTTGTTCGCGTAATCAGATGTTACTAACTTATACATTAGTTGGAAGTATCGAACGTCAAATATTTGGATAAGTAGTCATTGAAAACCCTTTGAGTTTGAGTGAATTTGTTTTCCACACAAAATATATTTAATTTTATCATCTTCATTTTTCTTTTTTTAAACAAAATCAAACATACTTAGTAAAGTTTCATAGTATCGAACATAGCCGCAAGTGTTAAGTTTGTAGGATTTTTATAGGATACATTATGAAAAGTCTGAAGCTGATGTGCATGACCTGATACCTACTTATCTCTTTTTTATCCGCAAGCTGTTTTCTAGCTGTTACCCGCGAATTCGCCCGCGTAAAATTTTGAACGAAGCCTGTGTGGAATAAAAATGATTAAGATTTTGAGTTTTAATGATATTCAAGCAAGTTGAACCCGTAAATCTAAGCCAAGTCTTAGTGAAATGTTAATGTATGAATTTAATTGTAGGTAACACAGAAAAAAATCCAAGAATGAAAGAATCCAAATTCGGCATCATAATCCTTTTAGCAGCAAAACTTTATTAGTACAATTTAGAATACCAGTAACGCCACCTAGTGATGAAAGAAAAAATACATACCACAATAGCAAAACATCAATTTAAATGAGCCTTTAGTGCTTTTAGATTTAAACTGGCATTAGCGCCGTCTAATGAGAATATTATGTTGCTTGTTATTTTGATTGTGAACGCAAATCACCTATATTATCTACGCCAAAACGGGTGCATACATTTTCATTTTAGGCTTTTACCTTACCATCACATCAAGTTCCTTACGAAAATATATGCTTATATTAAGATGGAATTAAATGAAAATATAGACTTATTACCCATGTGAAATTTTAGACTCTAAACTATATGTGTTTCGTATGTCAACCCATATCGTTGTGCCGTTTTGACGTGATAGTTAATATTTGTTTCCTTAGGGCCCATGCTTCTTTTCAGGTTGATAGGTAATACATAAATGTGGTATTTCAGACTATACGTTATCTCTGTTTCAATTTTCTTCCAAATTTGCTTAGTCTTTCCGACGTCACAGTAACCTTATAAGTAACCGATTTGCTATTTCTCAGTTCAAACTACGTGTGTTTCGAATTCCTTCCAAATATGTTCAGCCGTTCCAACGTTGTCCTGTAATTATTATGAATGTCACTGTTTGGATGTTTGTTACTTAATCATGGCGGAACGTATCAAGTGATCGGGTTGAAATTTGAAATAGAATTAGATTATAGTCTGGCAGAACACATAGGCTAAACATTGCCTATGTATAAGTACCCTATGTATGTATTACTTAAGCTAAACCAAGAATGTGTCTTTAATTTTAACTCGATACATTCAGCCGTTCCAACGTAATTGAGCAGCGAAAATTGAAACATTGACATAATTATATAATATTAGGAAAGCATAGGATTTAACAAAATTTTAGAAAAAAATAAAACGGGTCAAATGCAAATGGTACTCGCGCGCGAAGGGTTCTGAACCATTAGCAAATAAACGGATTTTATTGTATGGGAGCCCCCTGAATAATTTATTTTATTTTAATTAATTACTTTTAAAGAGAACATAAAACTAATTATTATGTGAATAGTTAAAGCGTCTACCTGTGACAGGTACGTTATTATTAGTATCGAGCAAGAAACGGTAAAAATCATGTTTGTTGTATGGGTGCACCTCTTAAATATTTATTTTATTTTTAGTATTTATTGTTAAAGCGGCAATAGAAATACATAATCTGCGAAAATTTCAACTGTCTAGCTATCACCGTTCTTGAGATACAGCCTGGTGACAGACGGACGGACGGACGGACGGATAGCGAAGTCTCAGTAATAGGGTCCCGTTTTACCCTTTGTGTACAGAACCCTAACAACGGTCTGCTTCGGTCACCGAAGCTTGTTGAACACTACCTTTAAATTTTAAACAGTATTTGGATTGAAATAATACGTTTTCTAATAAGTTACGGCTGGTCTAGTAAGTTACAGCTGACCTAGTCGGAGAACGCCGACTGTCGATCCGGAGACCCAGGGTTCAAACCCACGCATCTTTTCAGAGTCATGTTTGTAATGCCGGTAATTAAAACGGTGAAGGAAAACACTGTGAGGAAACCGAAATCTACCTATAATCTAAGTTCTAAGTCATATGTCATCCACCAACCGACACTGGGCCAGCGTGGTGGATTATAACCTTGTCTCTCTCCTTGCGAGAGAAGGCCCCGACGCCCAGCAGTGGGAACATTTAATGGGTTGTTTAGGCTGCTACTTATTATGCTGATATGTTTTCTCCAAAATAACAAAAATCTACTTCAGTGACAGGTAATTTAATTGTCATTCGACTAAATTTTATAAGAAGCTATGACTATGTCGTAACAGATAGATCTAAGCTGATTTTAGTTTTTTGTTGATATTTGAAAACTACCTCCTGTTTTCGATATCTAAGATCACCTCTGAAGTATTTTCTACCAAACAAAAAAGGAATTATCAAAATCAACTAACAATTTGCGCAGTTATCGTGTAAAATAAAACCAAATAAAAAAACATGCAACCTGATTGAAAACATCCTCCTTGTTTGAAGTCGATTAAAACCGAATGATGTTTGTTTTTCCACACAAAAATATATCTTTGACAGTTATTTTGTCATCCAAGACGACGCGACGCGTTCACGTGGGCACTTTCTAGAATCTAGATATTCTGTGGATCGTCTGATACACAGAATACTTAGAAGTTAGTATGTACCGAACGCGCCGCGCGTGTCGTTATTATTTAATGTTTGTGTAATTTCCGAACCACCAGACCGAATATTCAAATTTTGACGGGACAATATAAAAAATATGTTCTTTCTAACAAAAAAAGAATTAATGAAATTAAACAACGCAAACATGAGTTACAACCAAATACACATTCTGACTTTCACCCCCTCCCGCAAGAAAACCGATCAGAATTTGGGGATCAAAAGTAGCCTACAGCAATGTCCTTAGTATAAACTAAAATCATGCCAAGTTTCAGCTATATTGAATCAGTAGTTTCGGCGTGATGCGTGATCTCTATACAGAAAGACAGACAGACAGACAGACATGAAAGAAAAAAAATGCAGTTTCGCCATCAGTATCGACTATGGAGTGCCCCAAACAATTTTTTTTCAAAATATCTTCAATGTACAGAATTCGACCCGTTACAGTTTTATTATAAGTATAGATAATATACTAGTGGCTTCGATCGATACCGACTGCAGCGCCATCTGCCGGCTGATTTGTGAATCATTCAAATCGGTTTAGCCTTTTAGGAGGAGTTCTGTGATAAACACACTCAAAAGATTTTTTTTTAAATAAAAAGTAACGAGACGAGCAGGACATGTGCTAGATGGTAAGCAACATGCTTGCCACATAACAGCACAGTGACACGCAGCTATTGGAACTTAAAGAGTCCAAATAATTACCTAGCACTGCACTGCGCTCGACACCCAGAAATCTATGATGTTATATCTCTAAGCCCTGTAATTACTCTGGAAACATTGCCCTTCAAACCAGAACACAGTAATATTTGCGCATTACTGCTTGACGGTAGAATAACTGGCAAAGTATAATAAAAGTATAAAAAATATATATATTTAAAGTTTAGCAGCGCTCCGTTCTTTTACCGCATAACGCTCGCCCTTCTACCGCCTAACTAAATCGGCTATGGCTTTGCTATTGTTGTCTCTATCATTTCAAGCGAAAAGAAAAGAGAGCAGTGTCAAAGCTAAGCCAACTTTAGTTAGGCGGTAAACCCTCCGTTCCCGATATTTTCGCGCGGAAATGCCTATGTGCCAGTGTAGACTATAACACGGTAATATTATAATACAGTTAAATTATTGTATATATATTATTACCGGTCACGGTAATAATATATATACAATAATTCAACTTTATTTTAAATTTTTGTACTGTAATTTGGATAACAGTTACTCGTAGATTATAGTAACTGTTATCCAAATTATAACACACACAACACCATCTGATCCCAATCTAAGCAAAACATGTACTACGGATAGCTGATATAATACTTATATATTTTTAAATACATACTTATTATACATAGCAAGCACCCAGGCACAGTACAAATATTTGAATTCATCACACAAACATTTGTACTAGGTGGGGGATCGAACCCACGACCCACGGCTTCGCAGGCAGACCTACTACCAACTAAGCCACTAGGCTAGCCATTCTGACGTGATTGAGTAACAAACATCCAAACTCGTTCATTTATTAGTTTATTAGGGTTTATTATGTGGAACTGCAGGATATGGAATTCTATTTGTGACTATAAAAAAAAGTAAGTAAAAAAACATTTATTAATATACCTAACCTATTTAGTAACGGATTGTCATTAATATCATCATTGTTAGCCAACATGCATGTATGCTGGGTATAGTTCTTTATTCACGATTGCCGATCTTAGCCCAATGATGTCCATTGTTCCACTCTATAACGAATATTTTGCAATGTATTCAGAATATGAGAGATGTATCTTGATTATAAATATGTATACTTACGGTTTTATTTATCTCACCCCGTTTGTTTTATTTATTCTTGGGTCAAATTTAGTAATTCAAATTTCACCCTCTTCCTGTCAACCGATTAATATGAAATTTTGTATACACTTTGGATTTTGGTGACAATACAATTATGTTTATTCATTATCATTATAAATTCAAGATGGCTGCTACAAAATGGCGGATAATTTATGTTTTATTAATCCCATCAATATGGGTATCAAATGAAAGGGCTCAACAAGCATAATCCATATATACTATAAAAAAAAATAATTCCAAGATGGCGGCTGCTACAAAATTGCGGATAACGTAGGTTTTATCAATCCCATCAACATGGGTATCAAATGAAAGGGCTCAACAAGCAGAATACTATATGCTATAACAAAATTGAAATCCAAGATGGCGGCCGCTACAAAATGGCGGATAACGTAAGTTTTATCAATCCCATCAATATGGGTATCAAATGAAAATACTTTATGTTTTTTTAATCACAACATCTCACTTGTGGTTAAGCGACCAAGTGATTTACGATGCAGCGCAGTTTATCTATCTATAAGAAACAGATTTCTTCCCGACTGAAGATATGAAGACACCAAGATGGTTGATATCCGTCCCCGTCAGCGGATACAAACTTGGAGCCTTCCTGAGAAAAGCACGATTGCTTTTTATAAGTTTTATTTTTAAAGTTATGAGAGAAATAGGATATGACAAAAATAAGTGTATTCATTCTGAAGAGTTTAATTCACTGCGTTTTAATCTGTATTGCGTTGACAAGTCTTTTATAACCAGTGGTATACCATATAACTCCGTTATTTACATACAAAAGAAGTCAGGCATGCGCCTAGTAAATTTTGAGTATGATGGACGTCATCCAATATTTTTATACGATTGTTTGGCCAGCGACAGCGTCGACTCAGAAAGTAAATCGAATTTTCGATACTTCATACAATATGTAAGGATCTCATCTGGAAACTGTACCTTTGCCAAAATGACCGTATCGACATTTCGGCTTTAAGCATCAGTGAGTGTAATTCATATAAATGTTACAATATTAATGGAAGTTTTACTTCCCAAGGCGGATTGCGCAGAGCCCTACCGCTACAGAAGAGTACAAGTTGCACATAGTTGCGAATTTTATGCTTTTAAATGCCCTAAATGTAATAAAACAGATAAATTGACATTATTTTATTACCTTTAACATCACAATCGTATTTCCGTGATCAACAATCACCAAACTCAGACGAAAAGGTCAAATGTTAATTACTTACAGCAAAAGCAGCCCTAGCTGAGGCTTTCAATTCCACCACCTTACTGGCCAAGTGCGGGATAGTGGATGACACATGTTCTCGGAAAATGTGTTATTTATTAGAACACGCTGGTTTTCAAAGCTCGTATCTACATCTACATTAGCCTAAATACACTGCTTGCTTTTTTTGTAATATAGAATGACGATACGAGCCTACCTGTTAGTAACATGCCTATCTATTAAAGCATAGTGAAACGCAGCTATTAGAACATGAAGAGTGCAAATCACTACCTATCACTGCACTGCGCCCGTCATCCAGAGATCTAAGATGTTATATGCCCTGTAATTTCGCTGAAGACCTTGAAATTGGAACACAGTAATGTTTGCGCGTTACTGCTTGGCAGTAGAATAACTGGCAAAGGTGTGGTACTCGCCCACGCGGATCCACCAAAGAATCTTACCACTAGTAAACATTTGAAATTGATCGCATATTTCGAGTATACCGTGGGATAATTTCGTTCTTTTACGTTCGTGTAAGGAAGTGCTTGCACCGGTTTGTTGCTCCATATTTTATAGCGGTCTACAATCTTGCATGGATGTCGAAATTCTCTGGAAATCCTCTCCAGAAACCGTATTTTCATGATTTATTTCCTCGTTTCCTTCACCCGGCTCGTATTTTAATGTCCCTTTTCATCTAAATTCACGATTTTGTGAATGTTTTTGGGACACGATTTTAATAGTAAAAATGTCAAGTGCTCGGATAATAGGGTCAGGAGATCTTTGGTTATCTGCTTGAGAGAGATCGTGGAGTATGTTTTATGATTGAGACTGGAAACCTACATTTTGTATGCTAAGAAAATGAGGTAGGTTGTGAAGAAATATTTTGTCCGCCATTTTGTGGAGGCGGCCATCTTGAATCGTTATTAACCAAACATAGCTAAGAACATCCGCACGGATATTAACTTTCAAATAAAAAAAACCGCATCGAAATCGGCCCATCCGTTTGAGCTCTACGGTGCCACAGACAGACACACACACAGACAGACAGACAGACAGACAGACAGACAGACATCGACGTCAAACTTATAACACCCCTTTTTTTGGTCGGGGGTTAAAAATATAGTCACGCAAAAGGCTGTGGAACATTCCATGCAAGGCATTAGTTTGAGAGACCGAGTGCGGAATGCGGCAATCCCGACATATACGAAAGCCATTGATTCGGTGACCATATCACGATACTCTAATGGTGCTGAGCAGGACACGTTGCCAGACGTGATGACGGCAGGAGATATATAGTGAGGCAGTAGATCTCTGACAGAGTGGTTACCGACCGCCGATAGACGTTCCGTTGGCAGACCACCCACCAGATGGGTCGACGACATCAGATCCATCGCGGGGATTGGATGAGATTAGGTCAGGATAGAGATCAATGGCAGATCAGAAGGTCCAGGAGTGGGTCGATACAGACTGAAAATAATGAAGGAGAAATGAAACAAGCGAGGGCCCACCAGTAGGAACATATATTGGGCTAATTATGCTGTATAACACTTAAGCACAGTGGTATTAGTAACAGCAACGGTTACAGTGCCACGATTTAAAAAAACTGATAGATAGACGAAATTACCCAACTAGATCAAACCACGAACACGATCTAAATTTGCCGTGTCCAAAATTAACATTGCAAAGCTCGGGTCCATACTCAATGTCAGTTAAAATATATGTCAAATTGCTCTATAAAATGAAAGAAATGAATTCTGATGAAAAGTTTATCAAAACGTTAAAAATATACTACTTGTAAAAGCTTACTAAGCAATAGAAGAATACCTTGCTGACAAATCAAGTATCGAATAAGTCGATCCGCTCCGCATGACATTAATCACATAAGCATATTGCCACAATCAGAGCCATTATGGAAAACTATTGCATACTGTATGTTTAAACATGACCAACAAATGTACCATAATCTATACTAATATTATAAAGAGGAAAGATTTGTATTTTTGTATGCTACGAATAAACTCAAAAACTACTGGACCGATTTCCAAAATTCTTTTACCAATAGAAAGCTACATTATCATTGAGTAGCATAGACTATGTTTATTACGAAAAAAATGAGATATCTATGGAATTTTTTGCTAAAACAAACGCAATGTATAAAAACAACAGTCATAAAATGGCTTTCATCGCGTACGCTGCGGAAAGCACTAATGATAGACCAAAACAATGTTCTACAATATTATAGAGCGTATTAAAATCTACAAAAAACCTCGCGAGACCATATGTCTAACTACAGTAATTACGTCGCTACAGCTACTTTTTACATTTTAAAAGTAGGTAAAAATTCCTATCAAATTCAGACCATGTTATCAACACATTTGTATTAACTCTTATCCAAATAAATTATTTCTTATTCAAGACTTTTTTAATACCTATTGATTACTTTTTGAATTATTGAAGTGAGACATTCCATTCAAAAGATATAACGAAATCAAAAATATCAATCCTATCAAAATGCGGCACCGCGCGGCGTAACACCGATAGAGGAGACACCGAGGCACGGGGGAGAGGTGTTCGCAGCTATGAAATAGGTAAGTACGAGTAGCCGCGCGCGCGTCTACTAATTCGCGACATTCGCGTGGTCGCCTCGCTACGTAGGTAGTGGACGCAAATGATACTAAATATTAAACATTTTTTCGTAACACTTTTTATGTTCCTATCAAAATGCTCTTTTCAGAACTACTTTTGTATAAGTTTATTCTACCTTTACTGTTATTGTTCAAGTTTTCTCGCACTTTCTACACAGTATTACATTAAATTTATTCCATTTCTGTTTCCTCACGATGTTTTCTTTCACCGTTTTAAATTGGAGGCATTACGGATATGACTTCAAAAAAACAGTGATGCGCGTGTAATTTGAGCTGGGGGATAGGATACGATATCGGTCATCCCCAAAGGTCCCCTTTATCCTACTTACTAAATTAGAATAAAACGAGCATTAAGGACTACGATGATGAGACGATCAGAAATCTATCTGTGTCAATAGATTCAATAAGCAGCCCACTAAATATTCCTACTACTGGGACTCGGGGCCCTCTCTCGCAAGGAGAGAGTCAAGTCCATAATCCACCACGCTGGCCCAGTGCGGGTTGGTGGATGACACATGACCTCAAAAGATTCTAAGTACATGGCGATTTCTTCACGATGTTTTCCTTCGCCGTTTTAAGTTTTGCGGTATTACGCATATTACTCCGAAAAGCCAGTGGTGCCTGGTGCATGTGGGATTTAAAACCGGGGCTCCAGATCGGCCGCCGCCGTTCTCCCGACTAGACCAGCCGTAACTATTTAGTACGTATTTAGAACTAATAGACTTTAGTAGTTACATAAAACATTGCACAACCATAAACTACGTCGTAGGTGGCATTAACAGATTTTAACACTAAATTACAACCATTAAATATTTACTGATTTAATTTTTGATTTGATGCGTAAAAGTAAAGGGGAATAACAACGACGCCAGACACGCCTAACGTTTTAGAACTAATGATAATATACCATAACAACTAACGCATAACAGTTTTCGCATAATTTTTGCTACCGTATATAGCATAAACATAACTTAGCATAATGTTTAAAGGCACATATTGAGAGAAGCATAACAATACCTAAACATAACAATTGGTCCTATTATGGTCTATCACTGAAGTTCGACTCCGGGTGAGCTCCCGGAGCCAGAAGCTCTATGTCATTGAGTGTAACCTCTCGCTACGGCGGCGACCTCGCTTGGCTCGCTCCTCTCAGGACCTCCCTTGAGATTCTGGCTCCCGCATTTTTTTAATAAAGTAAAATAGGCAAAAAAACATGCGTTTCAAATGATAAACAGATGATTCGTATGTACTAAAATTTGTAAGTCTAATAATTTTGTTTTATACTTATTTTCCATAATACCCGTGCGAAGCCGGGGCGGGCTGCTAGTATTAGCAATAAAATTATTGGGGATTGAGTACTGGTGTTTTATCCTATCTCAAAAAGAAGCACAACACGCATGAAATTCTCATTTCATAAACCTAATAATTATCCAGTAAATTAACATACTTACTACAATATTTCTTGTCAACAAGCGTCAGATTTTCCACCGGCTTGTGAAAACAATCACACAATCCTACGCGCGGCTCACTATGATTATATTCAATTACTCCGCCCTTTAGGACGGCCAACGTCCTCGCGATTAATTATTCTTATGAATTTAATAAGACAAAATGTAGCCAGCCGACCTTTGAAGATAATTTCGAAGGAATGCTTCTAAAAGCTTTGAGGGCGACATGATAAAGGTGAGTAACTGGTTGTGTTTATAATTTGAATACTGTCCCAGAGATGAAAGTAAACTGAGAGATCTTTTGTTGTCGAGAAATTGTTGGCTAATTAGATTAGACTTGGACTAGCCTGGATAGTCGTGTGAGAAACAGCTTGTTCAAGCTCCACGCGATCAAAATACTGACAAAATGCTCAGGTCATATCTGTTTACAATGTCTAACCTTTATTTAAAGTCATATCGTCTCTACTTCCTACTTAATTTTTAGAGTCTCTCAAAAACTTGCAGCTAGTGCAAAATTTTTAAAAAGTGAAAACTTCTTTTGGCGCGCTACACACAGAGTTTTCATGGCCTGTGAATTAGATTCTAGCGTCACGCTCGGGAATAATAAGAAATCTTCGGTTAAACTTGAACTATGACCATTGGCCATCTAGTAATGCATCCGCATTTCCGATTGGCTGAAGCATTTCTAGATGGCCATTGCTCAGGGCCACACCCTCCGGTATAACCCGTGTAGTTTCCAAAGTGAGCTATCAAATTCCGAATTATAGTTTACTTCTATCGACAGTTTCTATGACTGCAAATTTTTATACATTATTTACCTACATAAAACCAAAGAAACATGCAATTTTATGGCAAAAAACAATAAACAGATAAAGAACAGAAAAGATCTACCAATGTACTCACATCTATACGGTGCGACTACTTCATATTCTACTAATATTATATTCGATGGACTTATGATATTGTCTCGGTCGCGGGAAGTCGGTAGATGGAGGGGGGCATTGGCCAAGACTGGTTATTGTGGAATTCTTTGAGACAGGCATATGCCCTGCAGTGGACGTCTGCAGGCAGATAATCACGATGATAATAAATGTTATAAATTCCAAAGTTAGGATGTTTTAGTAGGTACTTACTAAAATATTCCAAAAAACGCGAACTAAGAGATTTGACTCCACGTTTGTGATAAGAACATCTAGGTTGTGGAATGCGTTGCCTGAGTGGGTTTTCCCCGATGGTTACAATCTTGGTGTCTTAAAATCGAGAGTGAATCGGTTTCTTCTAGGTAAACACGCTCCATCGTAGATCTCATCATCGCTTAACATCAGGCGAGATGGTGGTCAATTGCGAGCCTATAATAGTTAAAAAAATATATATATAATATTTATTTGTATGTTTGTAGCTCAATCATGTCGAAACGCCTGAACAGATTGATTTAAAATTTCTAACACAGATTATAGTATGGAATAGAACATAGGCTGTTTATCGCGGGTAAATGACAGGATCGAAAACTACGCGAGCGCAACCGCGGGATGGCCTTAGTACAGTCTATTAACTGTGGTATTAGTAACCATAATGTAGCGGTGACAACCGACAGAGGCTGGAATATATACAACTAGTAATTAACAAAATTCCATCCTAATTTATTTTCCGTACTAAACACATATAATTAGAGCCATCCCAGCAGTGGGCAGCCCTAATCATTAATTAGCGGAGTTGTAATCGGCGCCAGTCCCGCCCTCCGTCCCCGCTGGTCATTTGGTTTAACTACAATTTGGTTTGCGGGTTCGGTTCAATCAGGTCAATGGCTGCAATCACCATCATCTGTTCCCCAATTCAGTTCGATTATGATGATTTGTTTTTATAGTAGTAGGTGGCACCACTGTTTTATTTTGTTAGACAAATTTCACAAAAACTAACAATGGCGCCACACTTGACAATATTTATAACTATCTTTGACGAGTCTTTTTGCGTCTGGAAAACGCATCATTGCAAGCGACTGTGTTATTTATTATAGACGGGCATGATGATCACCATCAAGTCTATCGCTCGTATCGTATGTATCGCTCTAATGGTGGTGACAATCCTTTAGTGACAAAAAAAAAGAGGTAACAAAGGGGGTCTATGTACCCCCGGTCGGAAACAAGTCCTTACACGGCTGTGGCTATGGGAAGAAGTGTCGGCAAAGAGTGTGTAGGTATGTAGTTATGTATGTATGTAACAAATTACTGCTCCTTTTATTTCTCGTGATAAGGAGTCTAACTTCAACCATAGAAACAAAAAAAATTAGCAGATAAAGGACCTGCCCATAGAAGTAAAAACTTATAACTCAGAATATGATACCTTAGTTTTGAAACTACGCGGGTGAAACCGAAGAACGTGGCCATGAGCATGGCCATCATGAGGACCAATGATCATTTAAAGATGGCCAAAGGGCAATTTTTTTTGCACATGGCTAATGGCCGTGGTCCCGAGTTTACTCGAATATTTCTAATCATTCGTGAACGTGACGCAAACGTGACGAAAGTGTGACGAAAATTCAATTCACAGCCCAAGAAAAATCTTTCTGTTGCGCGCCGAAACAAGTTTTCACTTCAATAATATCTCCAACGCACAAAGTATTAACTTAAAATTAGTTACAATGTTTACTGAAACGTTGACTAGTTCCCTTCGGGTTTCGTGACGCGTTCGCGTGCTTCGTAAAATTTGCTCTCATCATTTTTCCCAAACGCCCCAATAGAAGTAGTAGTCTCACTAAATTTTTTCTACCTCTCCGCCACTCAGAGCACGTAACAAAAGTACTTAAAAATACTTTAAAAATCCTTCATCTTTCTATGTAGTATGTCCTTAATAGAATTGTACACTATACATTTGATCACACATCAAGTGATGATCTCTAACAAAGTTGTTGTGTTTAAAGTAGTGTAGCAACGCACGCAAAAAAAAAACTTTAATGCATTAATGTAGACAGTTCTTATCTCCCAAATATGACTCCCTTAGTTGTACGTCCCGTTTGTAAATACCGCTGAATATGTCCGACTATGTTTCACTGTGAACCACATTACTGACTATTTTTAAACCTCTTACCCAAATGAAAGTTACAATTTCCCGGACCGGCAGTAAGCCAGGCGGTAAGTGGTCGTCAGGCAAAGGCTCCGTAATCTGTAGTGACCGCGTAAAAGCCTCCGCATTATGTATTCCTTTTTAGTTCCCGTAATATCTACTGATGCTCGGAATAAAACTTATTAGGTTTGACGGTGGACGGGTGCAGTGCAGGGCTAAGGAGGTATTTTATTTATAGTGTTTAAGCAAAATAATCTTTGTGATTACCTACTGCAGTAGGTTAAACCCGTCACGCGGCGTGGAACCCATATCGGCGCGGCGCGGAATTTGACTCCTCGTGTGAAAAAAAAATTGAACCTACCCTCAAAAATTGTAAGGTTAATTTTGACAAAACAAATCATAAGGCAAGGTTAATAATTTAATTTACTAGGAAATAAATGAATATAATTTGTCTTAACATTTGGTTTTGATCATGGGTCAAATAAAATAACTGCATACGTTAGGACGAGATTCAGTACGTGTTGAGTGGGTACCTTGTACAAGTTAGGTATATGGAATGCTTTCATATTATGTGCTTAATGTATGCTTTCAGTTAAGCTCAGCTTATAAATAAATTAAATACGTTTCGGCGGACCTTTTTCTCTCAGGACACCGTCTAGCTCCAAATGAAGCAAAGCTTGTACATATGGAACTAAATAGCCGATGTAAAACGTAAATAATTGTAAGCAGATACGTTTTATACAAAGAAGAAAAAAGATGTATTTCTTTGTATAAAACGAACGTAAAACGTTTGTATTCATGATGTAAATATTTGCATAAAGTTTAGGTACGAATAGTAAGTAATAAGTTTTGGTCTCTAGGACCTTCCAACTTCTGAGATAAACAAAGATCAATAGACTATAACATAATAATCTGTAACATTTGGTTAGTCTTCATCGTCTATTATTCGTTCATCAGCGTCTTATTAAATAGAAAATACTTCCACGCTGCTCTGTTATGTCTCCATTCTATATTTTTAAGGGGATGTAAAGTAGCCTATTAAAATTATTTATCGAGCTACTCACGTCTGATATGAACGACCTTGCCACCGCCACTGAATGCGGCTGAAAATTAGGTTGGGCTATACTCTTCAAATAAGACTTAAATAGTGGATTTTCATTAATTTATAAATCTGCCTGGAATCTTGATCTACCAAGTAGCTGTGTATGTCACAGACAACTTAGACTAATACGACACGCGAGGAGAGAGACATTCGCGCAATATACGCAACGCTGACAAGCTAGACAGTATACCTCACTCTCTCGCGAGATCGGAAAAACTGACTCACATTATGGGACCGGAAGTTTATAGCACTCTTCCTTAAATGGTTAAATCAGCACTGAGTTCTGGTAGCTTCAAAAACCGATTAAAAAGCTGGCTTTTCAATTAAACTTTTTATAGTTATAGCGAGTTTTTATATAGTGATGGCAAACTTGTTATAATTTTTTTACGCTCCATCGTGGACCGCATCGTCGCTTAACATCAGGCGAGATGGCGGTCAAGTGTGAGCCTATAAAAGGTAAAAAAAAAAAAAAAAAAAAAAATAGCCAAAACAAATATCAACTGGTAAAAAATACGTTACATTTCTACAATGTCACTTGCTCGGGGTACGGCCTTAAGTCATAGTACTATTTCAATTCCCACCATATCTTTTAGTTAAGTTGTAGTTCTTGTTATACTTTATTAGGAAACTGTGTTGGTTCTCCCCGTAATTGTTCTAAAAACATCGCACATTTTTTAACAAGCTATCTAATTTCCAAGATGTTTTCGAGCTCAGAGCACGCACGCGATGTTTGCCTCGAGGAGGACATGCTCGTATTACTGCTGCTGTGGTTTCAATACGCTGAAACACCAGTTAAAAACGACAAAAAATTACAAATGAAACATGTAGCCAATTTCTTACATTTTAAAATAATGATTTTGACAGTAACACAAAATACCAAAGTGGTATAATGTCTAAAACGTTCAATTTTAAAATTGTGGTCGCAGGTTCATATCCCGACTGATAATCAAAGTAATCTATCAACTGCACTGATAAGTTTGTCGTCACCACCGGCTTTAGCGGGGAAGAAAAACATTGTGAGGAAAAAAATCCTAGAAATGTGTCATCTGTTAACCTACAGTCGGCCAGCTTGGTGAATTACGACCTAAACTCTTTCCTTGTAGGAAAAGGTGCCAAGTTTCAGCGTAAAGTGGTCAGCTTGTGAAAAAATGTATAAAGATCACAATTTGTGCAACAACTGCATTTACTCGGTATAGCTCTATAAATCCAGGCTGACATTTTGGTTCGTTGCCCTATGAAAAACTAACATTTGCATTTGTTACATTATAAAATGTGCTATTTCAGTTCCAATGTTTCCCGAATTACTCGTAGTATATTTTTATAAATATATTTTACTCACTTTAATGACAAATTTAGTCCCTTTAGAAATGTAGATGCAATTCGTTCTTAACAATGACATTTTTTCAACAACGTAACATTTAGTTACTTAATTTTTCATAAGTCATGAATCATAGTCGTAAACAATTTAAGAAATGTCTAGAACCTTTTTATAAAATGTATAGTACCAGCACTTTAACACTTACATACACGCACAGTTACACAATGTACACACAATGTGCCCCACACATTCACAAACATAACCATCGCTCCTGGAAATGTATAATTTAATTTTGATATTATAAACTTGGGAGAGGACACTGGCTATCGTAACACAGTATAGGTTTACAATTCAAATTGTAAAGAAGCATTTATATACATTTTACTATTATTATCAATATAATAATTGTTCGTAATCCAAATCTCGTATGTTTATTCTTCATTTCAAAACTTTACCATTGCATCTCAATAAACAAAGTCACAGCAAAAATTTCTGGTTACACAAAAAACACGACAAAACGGGGTCACTACACAAAAGCTCAGACTGTAAATTTGTGGCGGGCAAACGGCAGGCAGCATTTAGAGCGGCACAACCATCGATCGCCTAATGCGCTTGTCTGGTTTGAATTATTAGCGGAACGAGCAATGGACACGAGCTACTGATATCTGGCTGCTGATTTATGCACTGCCCGATAGCATCACTGCTATCGCTGCTCTGTGTCTCGAAGAATTATTGAGGCAAAAATTAGGAAAATTGGAGGTTTGGGTTTTATCCACAGAGAAAAAAGATAAAAATTGATTGACAGTGATGTGTGTTTTAATAATAGGTGCTTATAAATTATAGACGACAAGTAACTTGAAGGATATTTTTTTTAGTTAACTTATTCTGTCATGCCTTTTCAGGTGCGGTATATTACGATGCGGCCCATAATAGAGCATGCTATTCGATTATATCCATCAGCACATCAACACATTCTAAAGGTAACTTTAGAAGTGTTCTTATAAAATGAATATGGAGTCAAAGGTCCTCGTCAGAATTTTTCAAATGTCAGTTATGAAACGGTGTACACTACTAACCTCCATTGTCCAAAAAGAATATTATATCGTTTGTACGTCCACAATGAACATTTGAATACTAATTTCGACATTACTAAAAAATTGGCAACTTTTTGGCCCGAGGAAGGCTGGAGTTAATTATCATCCTACTTAGTCTGCAAATCAATAAGCTTAATTAATTACGAAACGTTTGAAAAATAGCAGTAATTTTGAAACAGATTGTTTTTTATACAAACAGAAAATATCAACAACAGTGATCTGAAGATCCGTAGTTGTCTGTGGAACTTTGTTTACCTAATTAGCGAACAGAAAAACAAACAGCTTCTATACTCGTTCTGTTGACTTTCACCGCGCAGGTTCTACGAACGATAGATATCCACATTTCTCTTTAGAATATTCGTAAATTCATAACAAGGTTCAGGTTTATATCTAGGTACGGGAAAATGGCGAAACTTCTCGGAAAGTCTACGAAAGTTCTAGACGAATGTATTATTCAATACAATGAATATTGGATTATCTAAATGACAGGTGAAAATAATATTAGTATTAGTTTTGAGAGCACAATTTTTTTATATCTACTGAACAGTTTGCTCTCGTCTTACCGAGTAATACAGGGTAAGACAAACTTAAAAAAAAAAAAAAAAAAAAAAAAAAAAAAATTTGGTCACCATAAAATCTCTAAATGTATTAAAACATAATTAAGATAATTAATTAATAAAATGAAAATATATAATGAACATAATTAATTAATTGTTCTAATTTAAGTGTGAACCTATAAAAGTTAAAAAAAAATTTGTTGCCTGTAAAGTCGGTATACGGGCGAAAGTTTTACGTGACAACGACTTTGAGTGGTAAAATAATATTACGGAAGGGACGCGTGCCTTTCACTTTTTATGTCTGTCTCTCTCGCTCTTAGGCGGGCTAACCATGCCCGAGTGGAAGGGACGCGTGCCTCTCACTCGCTCTCGTTGTGAGCGCATAACGTGAGCGGAGCGTAACGCAGTTTCTTGAAGTGTCACCCGGCAAACCAATTTATAAGACGTTGTCACGTCAAAAAGACAATAATCCGTGTTACAAATTTCAATCTGATCTGCTCAAACGTTCTTACGTGATCGAGCTTCAAACATCCACATATTGAAGTTTACTATTTTAGTAAAAAACATCCAAATATTGTCATTTACAATAATACCTCGTATTAGTAGGATTATAGGAGATTTGCTATTATATTATCGTAGTACCTGGTTGACCGAGCTTTGCTCGGTTTTTTAAAATGATATTTAGGCAGGTACGAATTACGAAGTGATGACTTACTTAGACCTACTAAAAGGCGCTAAGTTTAAGATTTTCTCAGAAAAAAAAGAACAAAAAGAAAAGGACCACCAGGATTCGAACCGGAGCCTGTTGACTCCGAGGGCGAGCAAAAAAAAGAACAAAAAGAAAAGTAACCACCAGGATTCGAACCGAGGCCTGTTGTCTCCGAGGGCGAGCATTTTCCGTCTGAGCCATTTAGACTTTAAGAACAGTGGCGAAATAAGTTATCGTAGGACATTGTAGGAGTTTTTCATTGTCTAAAAACGCGCTTAAAATGATGTTTTAAAAAAATAAACCTAGCTAGATCGATTTATCGTCCCCGAAACCCTCTGTATACATAATTTCATGAAAATCGTTCGAGCCGTTTCCGAGATTCAGATTCTACATATATATATATATATATATAGAATCTGATCTTGTATATATATATGTAAGAATTGCTCGTTTAATTATAAAATATCATATTTATCATGTTCATTTTACATCGTTGTCCTCCTCTTTTCTTCCCCATCAGTTGGTTAGGGCTACATGCTACTACACGATCTGAGCAGGGCGCCCTTTAACGTTGGACGTTTATATGTCAAAGACCAAAATTATGACTAACAGTGTAAAACGTAAGATTCTGGCCGATGGCATGGAGGTGGAATATGCCCATGAGTATGCGTATTTGGACCAATTAGTCTCTTTCCAGGCGCGATAAGAAGGAAAAGTTTCATGTCGCATCGAAAACGCCTGGAGAAGCTATTGGTTCATGAAAGACCTTATGAAGGAAAATAAATCTCTACCCCTAAAACGCAAGACTTATATGGGCATGTGCGTTCTCTCTATCTTAGTATGTGGAGCGCAAACTTGGTATTTGACTAAAAGTCAGAAGTCAGACCTTGCGGTTTGGCAACGAGCTATGGAGCGTCTACGCTAGATGCTAGCGTAGCTCGGAGTAAAACTAACGGATAAAATACGAAACACCATACTTCGTTCTTAAACCGGAATAGTTGTTGTTACTCAAATAGAAGCCAATTTGAAGTGGGATTGGGCTGGAAACGTTTGCTGCATGTCGAATGATCGTTGGGCTAAAATTACCACGCAGTGGAAGGCCAAATCGCAAACTATGAAGTGACAGGCCAAAAAAAAATGGCAACACAACTTCTCTGAACATCGAAAAGACTGGACTGAACTAGCCTTAAAAGTGGAAAAGTGGAGAGAGGGCAGGGAGGCATTTCCCCAACATTGCGACAAAACAGGAACATACAAAACAATATTTTACATGGTTGAGTGAGTTTTTAAAATGTTGATCATTTTTCATAGCTACCTCTACCCATACTCCAGAACATATGAAGCAAATCTATAATAAAGTTCCTGACGAATTTCTACGCTAGCAATAAAACAATTCACACATTTATTTAAACCATAAACCTGCGACAAAGTTTGTTCATCAGCGCACGTAAATGAGACTTTTTAATCAAGGGAAAAAACCGAGGCGACACTTGTTTGTCCAATTAGTGAATTCATTTGATGTCAGAAGAACATCTCTTTATTTATTCAGCGTTTCTAATTGATTACCTAAGTACCTGAAATTTTGCAGAGTATTCATGAATTTCACAATTTACGAAACAACAAAGAAGGGGGAATTCGTAATACCTAACACTGTTGTGAGCTGCCTAAGCCGGGAATCCGCAAAGTGGTGGGGATGTATCTATTGAGATATTCCGGATTTTATCTTTGGAACAGAATGTGTGTGATATTATTTGTCTATTAACAATGCTCGTGGTTTCCCCTGCTCAGTTCCCATTTCTGCCATTTTGCCGTGATAAAAATTGAATATTCTAAACAATTATAGGAGTACAAATAAGATTCCGCCGATTTATTGAAGATGGTGCGGCACGGAGTTTCGGTTAGCTTTCGCAGATGATAACCGGTTTCAAAAATAGTTTGGACATTCAAGAACAACACAACCTATTAATATTATTGTAAAATATATTTTTATAAGTTGAAAATGTCAAAATTTGAGCCAAGTAAGCGTCATTTGCGGGAAATATTAGTTTACTTCTTTAATTTAAAGAAATCTGCTGCTAAGGCACATCAATTGCTCGTAGAAGCATAATATATGGTGAGAGTGCTTTGAGTGAGAGAACGTATCGAGAGTGGTTTCAAAAGTTTAAAAACGGGGATTTCGACGTAGAAGACAAAGATCGCTGTGGAAGGCCAAAAATGTACGAGGATGCAGAATTGGAGGACATATTGGAGGAAGATTCATCTCAAACACAAAAAGAACTTGCTCTAACATTAGAAATCACTCAGCAAGCAGTCTCACATCGTTTTAAATCATTAGGAATGATTCATAATCAAATAAATATTTAATTTGTATTAAAAAACGGCGGAAACTTATTTGTGGAGTACAAATAAGTTTCCGCCGTTTTTACCTAGCACTGGGCAGCTATGGGAGATAGGTGATTTAATGCTTACATAATATTGTACATATATTTGTATCCATAACACAAAAAAAATGTTTGCTTTGGATGGGAATGGAACCCACGACCCACAGCTTCGCAGTCAGACTTAGGTACTACCAACTAAGCCAAGAGTCCAATTACACATAGCATCAAGATATTGGTGACATTTCACACACAACACCATTTGTCCCCAAACTAAGCAAAGCTTGTACTATGGGAATCAGATAGGGATATTAATACTTAAATAGTTGTACTTACTTACATACTTACTATACACAGAAATACCCAGACACAGAACAAATTATTTGAATTTGTCCATTCCTCCCTCGTCAATGCAGTGGTAGGTAATTATTTGGACTCTTCATGTTTTCAATAGCTGCGTGGCACTGTTTTCTTATGAGCAGGTATAATACTAACCATCAGGCACATGTTTTGCTCGTCTCGTCACTCTTTATTTTAGAAAATATCTGACTTACAAGTACTAAGTCATTAGGCGAGTCGTAGATTATATAGATGTGTAGCTATATCTCATAGTTTGACAAAGTAACATTATGACGGAGTGCGATAATAATTAATCAATTATCTGCCGCTACCAGAGCCATTAAACAAACACTAAATCACCGGCGAATTGATTTGTGTTCGCGGAACGGAATTTATGGCGGCCGGGGTACTACCGCTCCAGCCTCCTACATCTGGCGTTGAGTTTAGATAGATAGATAGATATACTCTTTATTGAGACACCAAAGAAATAAGATAGAGATAATTATTTGATTGCCTGTGAAACAACAAAAGCAGGCTTCAGTTTGCAATTAAACTCACATGCTCGACAACATTTCATTTTTTTTATTAGTGCCATTCAATACTTCCCTTCTATCGCCAGTCCTTATACTACCAATTTTATAACAAAGTGACGGGACAAACAAGATCTGTGTCTCATTATAGCACAGTATCACACAGCTATCTGAACATGAAGAGTCGAAATTACTACTAAACAAGCGTTCGTTACCCAGAGATGTTAAATTATTTATCTCAGAAAACGGAAAACAGTAACGTCCACACATTACTGCTTCGCGGTAGAATAACTAGCAAAGATGTGGTACTCCATGCTATGTCTGCAAAGTCTTACCACTATAGTTTTCAATATTATTGAGGAAATTTGCTAAAGCGCGAGGCTCTAGAGATATGGAGATTTTGGTGACAGGGAACACCCGCCTTTCAAGCGAGAGGTCGTAGATTCGATTTTCGCTCGAAGTGTCAACAGCTGTGGCTTTCACGAAGAGCAGATGTTATTATCACTCACTTCAGCGTATGTAAAAATATCGCGTGGAAACTCGCTCACCGAAGAAGATACACTTATTTATTGGAAATGACTTCAGCGTAGTGGGATGATATGTACAAGTTCCCTTTGCTTTGCCCAGTTGTGGGACGCAAATAAATTAATTTAAATTTAAGAGATCCTTTAAACATTTTCAAATAGAATTTATGATATTTTTTTATTTTTACAGGTTTACACTTGACGTTAAATCACCTGATGTTAAGTTACAATGCGGTCTACGATGGAGTTTGGTTATTTATAATACGTATTTCCTAGTTGAAGTTCGTCGGAATTACCTACTGAAGTGGATCCTATAGCCTACAAACATGTTCGCGGTAGAAATGATTGGGAGAATCGGTCGGTTCGACATTTTTAGTTTGGGGTATAAGCCTATTGTCGAAGGTTTCTGTTTTTGACCCAGGGTGTCATCGACTATGAGCCTTTTGGCCCGTCTCTCGATCGATTCCAGAGCCTCCACCTGATACTTCGCCTACTCATTCCACTCATGCCACTAGTAGTGACAACATTCGATTCACCACGATTTTCTAAGGCACTACGTTTTTCTACGCCACCTGAGCTCCATAAAATACATTGTAAATAGACAATAAATGACTGAGTACAGGGAAACACTGTGACATATCGAGGACTCGTGATTAATGGAGGGCGATGATGTATTGTAATATCGGGGAGTTTCGGGAATAAACATGGTATTGTTAGAGGGTAAAGGGAAATTTGTCACAAGCACCATCTATCAATAACACATAAACAGCTCACTTTGTGTACACAGCTAGGAATCAAAGCCTTGTCTCACATGGAAAGTCAAGTCTCTAATTGACAACTCAAGCTAAAAGCAGGTTGGCGGTTGGTGGAAGATATTATAGTCTTCCAACCAGGTCTTTCTTGGTTGCTCAAAATGTTTTTCTTTCAATGGCTAAGTTAATGGTGACAAATTTGTACATTGGAAATATAGTCAGAGGTGCCGGTGGGATTCAAAAATGCGCAACGATTATTCTAATAATTAAAAATATTTCTCAGACTAAGAACTCATGAAACAATTTTCACCCGCAACCGCCGCGGTGCCACGACCATGGGAACACACTCATTTTAGCAGTTTCGCAGCGGGAAACGTCACAGGTCTGGGCGGATGGCAACGCAAAAGACGCGCGGCAACGCGCACGCCGGGCGTAAAACGCGTCGTGCGTTGTGCTGTCAATTATTACATTTAAATATTGGCATTCTACAGACGCTGCAGAACAGTAACCGCGGCTAAACATCGCTCCATGACTTCTTAACCTCAGAGAGACAGGGTAGCATCGTTAATACTCCGGCAGCAGCGGCGGAGCAGGCCGCTAGTAAAAAACGGCAGAACTAGTACTTTTTTGTTCCAGTGGCCGTGGAGACTATGGGCAGTTGGGGAGCCGATGCGAAGGCTGTAGTCCGCGAGATTGGGCATCGTCTACGTAACCAAGGTGGCGACTCCCGCTCTGGATCGTTTCTGAGGCAGAGGATTTCCATCGCTATTCAGCGAGGCAATGTGGCCAGCGTTTTGGGCACATTTGCACCAGGAACGGTTCGAGGCGGGTTATTCTAATTGACAAGACTTTGTGGACGTCTATTTTTGTAAATAGGGAAATGAATTATAATACAATTATATATTTTTTAGATAAAAAAGTTGTCTAGTTTTTTAACTATCATTTACTTCTAACTCATTGATTTCAGGATATTAACCGCTTTTACCACAGTGGATATTAACCACCATAGTCAAGTCCAGGTCAGTGGGTGACGCATCTCCTTGAACCTAGGATACCTTTCTAGATACCTATCACATAATAGATATAAGATACTGTTCAAGGAACCACGGTAAATATTCTGTTACTAATAAATACTAACAACCATAACAACACCAGTAACACCATAATGACAATAATAGCACCAGTGCGTGTAGGGAATACCGTAACGGCTTAAAAAATCTTTAAACAAACATGCTAACATAGTTCAACAAGCATTATGTTTTATTTATTCAAGCATTATGTTATGGGTTTGCTAATAAATTAAGTGTTAGAATTTCAATTAGGTATGTATTTAAATTTCGCTAGAAAATGTTAGTCTACAACTAACAGGTATTCGCCGGTAATTGAACCTGAAATTTCGAGAACCCCGCAAAGTACATCAGACTACACCGCGTTTCAGAATTACCTGGAATCCAAATCTTACGTCGGAAGTAAACAGAATTTCGATAAAATTACATTTTTATGTTTTCGCAATATTAACTTCAAAGTCAACAATTTCACACAATTTTATGATGTAGATAAAATAAATAGTTGTCTAAAATAATAATGATTACGCGTAAAATATTAAGAGGGTGTGTATCGTACACTCCCTCTCGATATTTTTAGGAAATAAATTCTACAAACCTGTTAATATAGTACATTGTATATATTTTTGTATAGTGGTAAGATTCTTGGCAGAGTCTGCCTGAGGAAGTACCACACCTTTGCCGAGAGCGAAAACTAATCTTATTCTCAGTGTTTTAGCGGCGAAGGAAAATATTGTATTATTAATTAATTAGTATTGTATAATTTCTAGAATCTTTGGAAGTCATACGTGATCCGCCAACCCGCACTGGGCCAGTGTAGTAAATTTTAGTCTGGACTCTCTCTTTGCAAGAGCCCATCATGGCCGGAGCAGCGGGAAGCCTATTTATATTTTTGTAAAGTTTTCTTTTTTTAATTCCTTTATTAAACTAAGTATCTGGATGGCCGAGCCTGGCTCGGTTTTTTATTGCCTGCAGGCACGGCTAAAACGACTAAAATGAAACCTAGCTGGCCGATTTACCGCCCTCGAAACCCACTGCGTATTAAGTTTCATGAAATCATTGGAGCCCTTCTTCGAAAATCAGATAACCACGAGAATTGCTCGCTTTAATGGCTGTTATGATACTTAGGAGTACGATAGTGGATGAACGTCAATAAAAGTTTGTAACTAAAAAAAAAAATACAAATACGTCCTTGGCGACAAAGGCCGACTTTCCATCCATAGTGCGTACTAGTTATTCCCTCGGCGCAAACTTTTTGCGCGGATTGGCTTATTTGTGCAAAAAGAAGTCAAAAGACAAGGTTTTGTTTTCGTCCTCCCCTGGGCGACATTCTGCGCCGCGGACAAAGAAGCGGCCGCGATACCGGCGACAAATGTCGCGAATAAACGTTGAGCTCGCCAAACACGGTTACATTGACACTACTCCTTTTTAAACCCCGACCAGAAAAATAGGGGGTGTTATAAGTTTGACGTCAGTGTCTGTCTGTAGCACCGTAGAACTCAAACGGTTGGACCGATTTCAATGAGGTTTTTTTATTTGAATGTTAATTTCCGTGCAAATGTTATAACTAAAGCGAAGTTATTAACTAATGGTTAATATCGATTCAAGATGGCCGCCTTTACAAAATGGCGGACAAAATATTTCCTCACAACCTACCTCAATATGGGTATTAAATGAAAGGGCTTGACTAGTAGAATATTATACACTAAAACAAATTTCAAATTCAAGATGGCCGCCAGCACAAATTAGCGAAATACATTTATTTTTTTACTACATCCTCAATATGGGTATCAAATGAAAGGGCTTCACTAGTAGAAAGTTGTACAGATTACATATCCGAGGTAGTCGGGGGTTAATCAAAATTTTGTTCTTGGTTTAATCTTCGATGCAAAAATGATGGGTCCTGTAAGTTTAACGTTAATTTGTCTCTCTCTACTTCTATGTTTTTGTGAGTGTAAGTACGAGTATTTGTAGGATGGTACACCCCATAGGGGTAAACTGGTTTTAGTAGATTTGTGTTTTTTTTTGTTTGAAAGGTGATTTAGTCGGTAGTGTGTATTTAGAGTATGTTCTAGCTAAGAAGAACATACAAAAAACAAAATCAAAATAGGGTCATCCGTTTAAAAGCTGTGATGTCACAAACATATACACGCACACACAGCCACGTCAACGTTTTCGTACTCAAAAATAGTTATTGCGTTGGGGTGTAAAAATAATAAAAATTGGCAGTCATAGATAGACTGGCGAAATAGACTAGTGGCTTAGTGGGTAGTAACTCTGCCTGCCAAGTCGAGGGTCATGGCTCAATTCTCACCCAGTGCAAGTATCTGTGTGATAAATTCAAATATTTATGCTGTGTCTGGGTATTTCTATGTATAATAAGTATGTATTTACAAATATATAAGTATTATATCAACTATCTGGCCGCCATAGTAAAAAAGTTCAGCTTAGTTTGGGGTCAGATGGTGTTGTGTGTGAATTGTCCACCAATATTTATTTATTTTATTTAACTGGAACTGCCGATAGAAGTGAAAACTTACAACTCTGAATTTGAAAGCTTACTTTGGAACAACGCGGGTGACCCTGGAGGGCGAAGCCATGGCCATTTAGAAATGCGTCAGTCCAATGGGAAACGCTAACGCATTTCTAGATGCCCAATGGCCATGGCCCTGAGTTTGTCCGAAGATTTCTTATCATTTCCGACCGTGACGCTAAAATTCAATTCACAGCTTACGACAAATTTGTCTACGGCGCGTCAAAAGAAATTTTCACTTAAAAAAAATTAACACAGATGTTATCAATATCATTAAAAACTATGCAACGCTACACTGATACCCTCCAACGCAGTTAAACAACGAACAGGTGGATGTCGCCGCAAACCTATGCCATTGTTTGAGGTTTGTGTTAGCTCCACAACCTGCTAACTAAGTACAAAGTAGGGGAGATACTTGACCTACTTCTGTTAGTTGCCGCAACTTCTCCAACTCTCTCCGAGGATTCGCTTAATCGATTTTCGTCCTAAATTCGCCAACATTTCAATGAAATTAACGGTTATCTTACTAATATTATAAACGGTAAAGTTTGTATGTGAAGATGTTTGTAACTCGTTCACGCAGAAACTACCGAACAGACCTAGATGAAATTTGGTACATAGATAGATAATAGTCAGGATAACAAATAGCCGCATAGTACTATGCTGCCAGAGGCAGGCGTGTTGCTTATCATCAAGTAAGTCTTGTTCGTCCGATCACTCAAAATTACCAACAAAGAAACAATAATAAGTTTTGAGTTAAGTAGAAAAACAACCTATTGCACTCCACATAATATAAGCTCAAAAGTTTTAATCTATTAAATGAACATTGGTAAATAAAATGTTATTTACAGAAACAATTACAATATCACAATACAACAACAATTTTAACAATGTGCACTTTATTTTGTCCTTTAGATTTATTGCATAATCTGTTGCCGTGGAGCCCCAAACTAGGCAGAGCCTGTATCTTGGGCGTCCTGTGGTCCTGTCAGCAGGTTCCTAATTAGTTTGTTCCTTGTTTTGAGTACATAACTTTATATTGTAAATTTCCTATTTAATTAAATTATAGATTACTGTCAAATGTTAATTAGTTTGCATTTGTTTTTTCCACCTTAAACTGCTCACTCTATACAAACCTGGCATCTTAACTCCAGCCAGCATTTTGATCACACGTCAACGTCACGTCATCCAATCAGATAATTCGGAAAGGCTTTTGAAAATGGGACGAGCTTCCGGCCACCGCGGGCCCAATGCCTCAACACCAAACGGTTCTACTAAGTAATCACTTCTGAGGTTTGCATATTTGCGTCGTTTGAGATGCTCAACAGCATTAGCCACTGCACCAACCCTACTATGTATCTTCGAGAGATATAGGAACCCGTTTCTTTGTGTTATGTTCAAGTTACTTATTTAGTTTTTTCTATCTGTACAAGCCATTCGTGAAGTATTCTTGCTCGTTATTTCTGAAAGGTCCTGTGTTATAATAATGTCTTCGTTTGCAATTCGCTTCTTGCTGACTTTTTAAGCTGCTATTATTATTTCGCTGCGCTGAATGAGCGGAACGGGCGACTAACGACGCAAACACAAATTACAGAAAATGTGTTTCCAGAAATATAAAGAGTTTTTTTACAAGGAGTTTCCGTAAACTGTGCATTTAAATTACTATTAATGAAGGAGACGAATTTATAAATGTTCGAAATGTTCATAAGTACAAGGGTCCATTAAATATGTTCCCACCGCTGGAACCCAGGGTCTTTGCTCGCTAGAAGTGAGTCAAGACTATTATAATACACTACGATGACTCAGTGCGGTAAGTGTAAGTTACGGCTGGTCTAGTCGGGAGAACGGCGACTGCCGATCCGGAGCCCCCGGGTTCGACCACCACCACTGTATTTTCGAAGTCATGTGCGTAATGCCGCTAACTTAAAAACGGTGAAGGAAAACATCGTGAGGAAACCGACATGTACCTAGAATCTTTTGAGGTCATGTTTGTGTCATCCACCAACCCGCACTTGGCCACCGTGGTGGATTATGGCCTTAAACTCTCTCCTTGCGAGAGAAGGCCCCGAGTCCCTGCAGTGGCAAAGTTTAGTGGGCTGCTTATGACTCAGTGCGAGTTCACGGAAAATATTAATTATGTTATGAAATTAGTGATGAGTGATTTTTTCATTACAAAAAGCGAAGCAAGACATGCACCTGACGGTAAGTGCCTAAGTACACTTACTAACATAAACAGTCCAAATTACTGTTGAACCAGAATCAGACATTTGTGATGATTTATCTCTTTGCCCTGCATTGACTCTGACAATTTCGCCCTTCAAATCGGCACACAGTAAAACCCTCTACACACGAGCCCTAAAATCAGAGGAAATGACGTAAAACTAGTGGGGAGGACCCTACATCGCACCATCAATCACCAAACATATGGTGGGATGTAGGCTCCTCCCCACTACTTTTACGTCATTTCCTCTGATTTTAGGACTCGTGTGTGGAGCGTTTAATGCTTACACATGACATTGCTTGTCGGTAGAATAACTGTCAGAGGAGCAGAGGTGTAGTATTTCTATAGCCGGACTCTGCTCAGAGTCAATCCTCGGTTTTTGCTTATTTAAATGTTTGCACTAGCACTAGCTTACTTCTACGCAAAATCGCATTCGCACACATACATCCTCGCACAGATACACATGCATACACCATCTACACGCATACGCATGCACGTGCTCTTGACCTTTTAATTAGCTTACAAAAATGTTTGGCTAGAAATACCTACCTTCTAAATTAAAACCACTTTGTATTTAATGTAATGTAAACATTCCATTGAAACACGTGCCGAATTTTTGTACAAATTTAACAGAAGAACTCTGAGATTTGCCTGGTTTGGATTTCACTCGCAAGTTGGCAAATTTTTAGATTATTTAATAAAACTGTGCCCCGTGGTGTTACCGCATAGTTCCCGTTCCTGTTATTTTGTCGGGATACAAAGCCTATGTGTGCCTATGTGTTTATACAGACGATATATCTACTTGTATTCCAAATTTCAAATTTTTTTCAAATTAATTTAATTTAATTTCAAATTTTATATAATACATTTGGCATGTGTCGCCTTGTGTTCTTCCAGACCACAATCTTCTTGTATTCGGAATTTTAGCCCGACCCATTCTTACGTTACGTCGTGATTGAGCAACAAACATCCAAACGTCAGTACATTTCACATTTATAATATTAGTGGTATACTGGCAGCGCTCCGCAATTTTACCCGATTAGTTCCCACTTTATTAATCGGGCACAAAAGTAGCCAATGTCCTTATTCAAGACTATGATCTAACTATATTTCAAATTATACCTCAATTTATTGAGTAGTTTTTGCGTGAAAGAGCAACAAACTTCCATCCATCTTCACACATTTTCGCAATAGCAATATTAGTAGAATTAAGTGTCACTTAGACTTATGAAGTTATAGAACGGCGACTGCCGATCCTTCGAAATTGTCTTTTCGATAGTCATGTGCGTAGTGCCGCTAACTTAAAAATTGTGAAGGAAAACATCGTGAAGAAACCGACATGTTCCTAGAATCTTTGTAGATCATGCGACATTCACCAACCCGCACTGGGCCGGCGTAGCGGATTGTTGCTCTGCTCTCTTCATGCAAGAGAAGGCTCCGAGTCCCAGCTGTGGGATCATTTAGCGGGGTGCTTATGCTTATGGATCAAATCAATGATAACAGCAATTTGGAAAACTTTGTTCCGTGCATTTACTTAAGATTTACAGACAGTAAAACATTTGATTAAAGTCAAATCGGTTCAAAAATGTTTTATGTTTGTGATATCAAACGAACACTAACTGCCAAACCTGAACTCAAACAAATAATATTATAACGTTCGTGACGTACAAATGGCTGAAACAATGAACTCAAGCAAACAAGTTAAATACAAAAAAACTATACTCAAGAAAAATTCGATGAATGTGACGAACAAAGAGCCCAATAAATTAAAACTGTATTCAAGTAAAGACATTCTCAATGTGTGTGCTGTCAAAATAACTCAAACAAATTTTTCCTTACAAACGAAACAAGAATAAAAAAGTCTTAAAAGTTTCGCAAATAATGGAAGCTACAAGTATCCCTACATTACTATAGTATACACTTATTACTTCCAAGTAACAAACAGTCTCGCACTTTAAAAGTGCCAACGTTACACTTGGTTTACAAACTTCAAAGTTTTAGAAATAGTGAAACAAAAACGTTTAGAAAATGTAAAGTTTTTCACAAATAATCGAATAACTGTTCCTTTTTTTGACGTGACAGCTTCTAATAAATCGATGTACGCTGGCTGCATGCACGTAAAAGGATAACTCATTGTCCCGTTACGCGCATTGTCCCGTTACGCGATGTTTTGTTGTGACGTTGTCACGTTAAACTATCGTCCGTAAACCGACATTACAGACAACCATTATTTTTTCATCGTATAGATTGACAAGGTGATCAGGACATGTGCCTGATCCATAACAACACAGTGATACGCAGCAATTGGAACATGAAGAGTGTAAATCATTACCTATTACTGCACTGCGCTCGTCTCCCAGAGATATATAAGATGTGTTACTCGTATTGACTCGCATGACTGGCCTCGTGGTTTAGTGGGTAGTAACTCTGCCTGCGAAGCCAAGGGTCACAGGTTCGATTCCCCACCCAGTGCAAATATTTGTGTGATGAATTCAAATGTTTGTATTGTGTCAGGGTGTTTCTATATAAAATAAGTATGTATTTAAAACTATATAAGTATTATACCAGCTATCTGGCCGCCATGTTACAAGCTTTGCTTAGTTTGGGGTCAGATGGTGTTGTGTGTGAATTGTCCACCAATATTTATTTATTTACATTTATTTCTTTCTATGTATTGTGATTTCTCTGGAAACAATGCACTTCAAACCGGAACACAATAATTTTTCGCATTACTGCTTGGCGGTAGAATAACCAGCAAAGATGTGGGGAAGTACTTTCTCAGATGGACTCTGCAAAGTGTTCTACTACTCCATTCCAGCTGTGTACAGACAAACAGTCCCCCCCCGTCGCCAATAAACGTCATACGACGCAATAGTGCGTTATCTAACTGCCGTAAATAGTGTATTTAGTTCCGGGAGTGAGAATTTCGTGTGTTATTTTATACGCCATTGTGTGCGTTATTTGAACGTTATTTTTGTGTTATCACTCCCTCGACAGTTACAAATGGAGCTTCATAGCCGTCGTATATATTAGTTTAGTTGAAAAGGTCACCGTTCTTGTTGTGTTCTTCGGTTGTAATGGATTCTTTTACGGGCTTGTTTTAAACGTTCAACTCTGATATTTTGTAATGTTTTGTTTGGTGCAATTCTTCATTGATCTGTGAAATTGTGTAAAGACACGGACGAAGAGGTTTGACTTTACGATTGTGGTAAGAACGTCTAGGCTGTGGAATGAGTTGCCAGAGTGGATTTTTCTCGATAGTTATAATCTTGGTGTCTTCAAATCGAGAGTGAATCGGTTTCTTCTAAGTAAACACGCTCCATCGTAGACCGCATCGTCGCTTAACATCAGGTGAGATGGCGGTCAAGGGTAAAATTTAACAGAAAAAAAATGTACTAACTTTTACCCACGACTTCGTCCGCGTGAAATAAATACTAAGGCGTAATCTAATTTTCATCAATCAAGGTATGCATGCACCTAACTAATAGATGCATTATTTATACAGCCATACAAATGTTGGTTACCTAAAAACAGCTTTTATATTAAAATATTTTATACAATTTCATCAAAATCGGCTCAGTGGTATAGTCGTTAAAGCATAACAGACGGACAGCGTAACTTTCATATTTATAATATTTGTATGGATATCAAATTATCATGGTTTTATCTTCAATAATTACGAAACTTTCATCTCCCATTTTACCACCCATTTTATCACCGCGCAGCTCAAAATTGAAAAATTCAACTGACTAAAGACACTTCCATGCACAATTTTATACTTTTTAGCCATTTCAATATTATTACCTAGCATTTGTGGTTGTGGTTGGAGCCTGTGCTCGTCAAACCGAGAGGAGGTACGGTGGCCAAATATATGAACTATTTCGCTTATACACAATTTATTTTATTTAAGTTACGGCTGGTCTAGTCGGGAGACCGGCGCCTGCCGATCCGGAGACTCCGGGTTCAAACCCCACGCGCACCACTGTCTTTTCGAAGTCATGTGCGTAATGCCGCTAACTTAAAAACGGTGAAGGAAAACATCGTGAGGAAACAGACATGTACCTAGAATCTTTCGAGGTCATGTGTCATCCACGAACCCGCACTTGGCCAGCGTAGTGGATTATGGCCTTAACTCTCTCCTTGCGAGAGAAGGCCCCGAGTCCCAGCTGTGGGAACATTTAGTGGGCTGCTTATGCTTATTTGTGGTAACAGAGATTTTGTCATGTGTGACCTTTCGCTTTTAAGTCAAAGTCAAAGTTCTTTATTGATAAATGTACAATTTACACGTCAATTTATATAAAAAAACAAAATAAGAGCATACAAAGAGTATACATTTTTAAAGTTTATATATGCATATAGGCATGGATGTACGTTACGTAAGTTATGTGTAAGTGTGAAAGCAAGATGTATGATATACAAAGTTTTTGGCACCATCAGCTTTAACAGTCAAGGGAAACGTCGTGAGGAAACTGGCATTTTCCAAGAATGACAAACATCTTTCGCGGACGTGCCTCATCTGTCAAACTGTATCCGCCAGCGTGGTGGATTTAGGTCTTCGTTTAGGTTTGGGAACATTGACTGCTTATGCTATATTGAAAACATTACAGAGGACATAACTACGTAAATGATTATTGACGTGACAACGTCTAATAAATCGACGAACGCTAGCTGCGTGCACGAAAAAGTGTCCTGTTATGTCCCGTTACGCTCATTGTACGCTTGCGCCGCATCTATCAATGTTTTGTTATCACGTTGTCACGTTAAACTATCATCCGTTAACCGACCGACTTTACAGACAAACATTTTTTTTTTGGTTATCTCGTTACGTTTAAGTTTACGTTTCGTCAATAAGTCTTGTATAATATTTTCCATTATAACTTCAATTCGTTAAAGTTTTAACATCATCTTATACCTTTAAACGAGCAATTCTTGTGTATATCTATATACCTATATAGAATCTGAATCTCGGAAACGGCTCGAACGATTTTCATGAAATTATGTATACAGGGGGTTTCGGGGACGATAAATCGATCTAGCTAGGTTTTATTTTTTAATATGCGTGTTTTTAGACAATGAAAAACTCCTACAATGTCATTAGAATACGATAACTTATTTCGCCACGGTTCTTTAAGTCTAAATGGCTCAGACGGAATATGCTCGCCCTCGGAGACAACAGACCCCGGTACGAATCCTGGTGGTTACTTTTCTTTTTGTTCTTTTTTTTGCTCGCCCTCGGAGTCAACAGGCTCCGGTTCGAATCCTGGTGGTCATTTTCTTTTTGTTCTTTTTTTTCTGAGAAAATCTTATACTTAGCGCCTTTTAGTAGGTCTAAGTAAGTCATCACTTCGTAATTCGTACCTGCCTAAATATCATTTAAAAAAATCGAGCAAAGCTCGGTCAACCAGGTACTATTCATCTATACAAGGAAGCTAAGCTAGCGCGTGCTAGGGGTTAGATCTCGGCTGGATCGATTTTAATAAAATGTCCCGCACAAAGGCCAACAAAAGCACTCGACGCTCCATTGTCGTGTCTCAGACGCCATAACTAGGTCGCCTCGCTTGTTTCTCATATTGGAGGAATAAAACTGGTGTAGGTACACGGCATATTTGACATGAGTTTTCTCAACGTACGGTATTAAAAGTTTATATGTGAAATATATTCCGTATGTAATACTAGCTACGCCCCGCGGGTTGACCCGCATAGTTCCTGTTCCTGTTATTTTCCTGGGATGAAAAGTAACCTATTTGGGTAAAGTATTCTATTTGGGTTCCAAATTTCAACCAGGTTTGCTCAGACTTTGCAACTAACATCCAGGCATACAAAAATTGACTTTCATTTTATTAGTAGGATAATACCAGTCAAAAAGTATTAATGTTATTATTTTAAGTTATGAGCAAGTTTTGTATATTTTAAAGCAATTTTAACAATAAATGAGAACTTATAAAACGTATGTACAGTTCAATGAGTATTATATCAAATATCTGGCTTCCATAATACAAGCTTTGCTTAGTTTGGGGTTAGATGATATGGAGTGTGAAATGTTCGACATCTTTACCAATATGTGAGTTTAATATCGACTCAGGCCGTAGTAACCAGTCATTTGTGGCTATTTGTGTCCGAAGTACATATATTTACCTATAGAGACGTGGACTATATTTCCCCTAAGTAGGAGGAAGAGGTTGGACATCTGATACGACACGACAACTTCATTAGAACAATAATGGAAGGTAAATTAGAAGGGAGGAGGAAGAGAGGTAGACCTAGGAGAAGTTACATGAACCACGGGAAGGAGAAGATAAATGTAGTGTCGTATCAGGAAGTCAAGAAGAAGGCGGAGTGCAGAAGTACATGGAAGGAACTCCACCGACAAGAGCGTCGCTCTTAAATTATGAATGAATAAGGTATTTAGTAGAGGACTTTAACCTAGTATTAAGAGCGATAAGTAATACATTCTGAATTAAAAAAAAAGTTTTAATATTTCACGATACACATTATCTATACTTATAATAAAACTGTAACGGGTCGAATTCTGTACATTGGAGATATTTAGAAAAAAATTTTTTTGGGGCACTCCATAGTCGATACTGATGGCGAAACTGCATTTTTTTTCTTTCATGTCTGTCTGTCTGTCTGTCTGTCTGTCTGTCTGTCTTTCTGTATAGGGATCACGCATCACGCCGAAACTACTGATTCAATTCAGCTGAAACTTGGCATGATTTTAGTTTATACTAAGGACATTGCTGTAGGCTACTTTTGATCCCCAAATTCTGATGGGTTTTCTTGCGGGAGGGAGTGAAAGTCAGAATGTGTATTTGGCTGGAACTCATGTTTGCGTTGTTTAATTTCATTAATTCTTTTTTGTTAGAAAGAACACATTTTTTAAATTGTCCCGTCAAAATTTGAACAATATCGGTTTGTTGGTTCGGAAATTACACAAACATTAAACAATAACGACACGCGCGGCGCGTTCGGTACATACTAACTTCTAAGTATTCTGTGTATCACAGACGATCCACAGAATATCTAGATTCTAGAAAGTGCCCACGTGATCGTGTCGCGTCGTCTTGGATGACAAAATAATTGTCAAAAATATATTTTTGTGTGGAAAAACAAACATCATTCGGTTATAATTGACTTCAAACAAGGAGGATGTTCTCAATCGGGTTGCATGTTTTTTTATTTGTTTTATTTTACGCGATAACTCCGCTAATTGTTAGTTGATTGTGATAATTCTTTTTTTGTTTGGTAGAAAATACTTCAGAGGTGATCTTAGATATCGAAAACAGGGAGGTAGTTTTTCAAATATCAACAAAAAACTAAAATCAGCTTAGATTTATCTGTACGACATAGTCATACCTTCTTATAAAATTTAGTCGAATGACAGAATTAAATTACCTGTCATTAAAGTAGATTTTTGTATTTTGGAGAAAACATATCAGCATAATAAGTAGCAGCATAAACAACCCATTAAATGTTCCCACTGCTGGGCGTCGGGGCCTTCTCTCGCAAGGAGAGAGACAAGGCTATAATCCACAACGCTGGCCCAGTGTCGTTTGGTGGATGGTTCGGTTTCTTCACGGTGTTTTCCTTCACCGTTTTAATTACCGGCATTACGAACATGACTCCGAAAAGATAGTGGTGCGCGTGGTTTTGAATCCTGGGTCTCCGGATCGACAGTCGCCGTTCTCCCGACTAGGTCAGCTGTAACTTACTAGACCAGCCGTAACTTATTAGAAAACGTATTATTTTAATCCAAATACTGTTTAAAATTTAAAGGTAGTGTTCAACAAGCTTCGGTGACCGAAGCAGACCGTTGTTAGGGTTCCGTACACAAAGGGTAAAAACGGGACCCTATTACTGAGACTTCGCTATCCGTCCGTCCGTCCGTCCGTCCGTCTGTCACCAGGCTGTATCTCAAGAACGGTGATAGCTAGACAGTTGAAATTTTCGCAGATGATGTATTTCTATTGCCGCTTTAATCATGGCGGAACGTATCAAGTGATCGGGTTGAAATTTGAAATAGAATTAGATTACAGTCTGGAAGAACACATAGGCTAAACATTGCCTATGTATAAGTACTCTATGTATTACGTAACGAACATCCAAACAGTGACATTCATAATATTTACAGGACAACGTTGGAACGGCTGAACATATTTGGATGGAATTCGAAACACACGTAGTTTGAACTCAGTAATAGCAAATCGGTTACTGTGACGTAGGAAAGACTAAGCAAATTTGGTAGAAAATTGAAACAGAAATAACTCATAGTCTGAAATACCACATTTATGTATTTATTACCTATCAACCTGAAAAGAAGCATGGGCCCTAAGGAAACAAATATTAACAATCACGTCAAAACGGCACAACGATATGGGTTGACATACGAAACACATATAGTTTAGAGTCTACAATTTTACATGGGCTAATAAGTCTACATTTTCATTTAACTCCATATTAATATAAGCATATGTTTTCGTAAGGAACTTGATGTAATGGTAAGGTAAAAGTCAAAAATGAAAAATATATGCACCCGTTTTGGCGTAGATAATTTAGGTGATTTGCGTTCACAATCAAAATAACAAGCAACATAATATTCTCATTAGACGGAGCTAATGCCAGTTTAAATCTAAAAGCACTAAAGGCCATTTAAATCGGTGTTTTGCTATTGTGGTATGTATTTTTTCTTTCATCACTAGGTGGCGTTACTGGTATTCTAAATAGTACTAATAAGTTTTTGCTGCTAAAAGGATTATGATGCCAAATTTGGATTCTTTCGTTCTTGATTGTTTTCTGTGTTACGTACAATTAAATTCGTACATTAACATTTCACTAGGACTTGGCTTAGATTTACGGGTTCAACTTGCTTGAATATCATTAAAACTCAAAATTTTAATTATTTTGATTCCACACAGGCTTCCTTCAAAATTTTACGCCGGCGAAGTCGCGGGTAACAGCTAGAAAACAGCTTGCGGATTAAAAGAGATAAGTAGGTATCATGCACATCAGCTTCAGACTTTTCATAATGTATCCTATAAAAATCCTACAAACTTAACACTTGCGGTTATGTTCGATACTACGAAAGCTTACTAAGTAATTATGTTTGATTTTGTTAAAAAAAAGAAAAATAAAGATGATAAAATTAAATATATTTTTGTACAAATTCATTCGGGTTTTCAATGACTATTTATTCAAATATTTTGTCTTACGATACTTCCAACTAATGTATCTATAAGTCAGTAACATCTGCTTACGCGAACGAAGTAGCGGGTTCAGCTAGTCTACACTAAAATTATAATGTTGAAGACTGTATTTGTTTGAACGCGTTAAACTCAGAAACTACAAAATCGCCTTCAAAAATTATTTCATGTCCAACTATGTGACCTCTGAATGATATATAGGCTATAAATATACCAGTATGTGCCGCGGGCAAAGTCGGGGCGGACCACTGGTATACGATACAATACAAAACATTTTATTGGATCCAAAAAACAAACTTGACAAAAAAATCACATAAATCACAACACATTACGGGGACAAAATGCTGTATTTTATCGCTTCTATGTATCTATATGCCATGAGAAGCTATGAGAAGGATACAGTTAGGCTGGGCAGCATTTGGAAAACATCGTCAAGTCTCCACGTCACCCATCCCACAAAGGCTCAAGACAAAAATGTATAACCAGTGCGTCCTACCCGTTATGACCTACGGTGCTGAAACGTGGACACTGACAATGAAAATGGTTCGTAAGGCCTATATCCAGCAGTGGACGAATACAGGCTGATGATGATGATGATATATCTATATATATCTTCTGTTAACTAATGTTATGAAGGTGAAAGTTTTTTGGAATAATGTACGTATGTTTGTTACTCTTTCTCGCAAAAACTACTGAAGAGATTTGGATGAAATTTGATACATAGATAATAATGGCCGCGTAGACGCCGGCAGCAGATGTCGTCACGGGCGTTCAGGAACACTGAAATTTGTGCTCCAGGGTGTCACATGTATTAGGTACGTCACGTCCGACGGACAATCTATTTGCGTCTCCGTAAGAAACGATGAAGACAAAGGAGCGATGAAAGGAAGCTAGTGTGAAGGCTGTGGTGGACGGTCGTGACGAGGTTGGAGTGCAGTCTTCGGATATTGCCGCAGATCATTTTATGTGACAACTAACAAGGCATGCAGCCGTTGCTTCATTATGTTTCTTTTTGTGTTTCATGATGTTGAAAGAGCTTCGGTAGGACATCCGTTAAATATAGCTAAAACTAATACTAACTGTTTTTTTTCTTATAGAATTGAGTGACGACGCGAGCAGGACATGTGCCTAGTGGTCAGCAACATGCCTGCCCATAACAACACAGTGGGGTCACTGCGTTGTTATGGGCATCTAGTAGAACATGAAGAGTCTAAATAATTGCCTAGCACTGCACTGCGTTGGTTACCCAGATTTATAGGAGTTTTATCTCCATAGGTAATTTCACTGGAAACATTGCCTTTCAAACTAGAACTCATTATACCAACATTATAGAGTAAAATAAAGAGTAACAACTAATTTCCCTGTTCCCAGACCGCCGTAAACCCTCCAAGACGGTAATTAGGCTGCAGCGCTCCACATTAACAGAATAAACATTATTAACTTCCGTTCCCGTCTCGCAAATAAAAACGGAAATCAAGAATTTATTGCCTCACTTATTTTTTATAAAAAATATTGTCTCTAGACGAAATACTGGATAACTTTTTTTTTATGTAGAGTGACGAGATGAGCAGGGCATGTGCCTGATGGTAAGCAACAAGCCTGCTACAAAACAGCACAGTAACACGCAGCTATTGGAAGATGACGAGTCTTAATCGTTACCTAGTACTACACTGTTCTCGTCATCTAGAAATCTAATGTGTTTAATCTCTATGCCCTGTATTTTGTATTTTCAATGAAAACATTTCCTTTCAAACTAGAACACAGTAATGTTTGCACATTACTTCTTGGCGGTGGAATAACTGGAAAAGGTTTAGTGTGTGTGTGAGGGTGTGTGTGTGTGTGTGTGTGTGTATGTGTGCGTGTGAGAGACTGACATGCTAGGGCGCGCATGTCGTTTGACACGATGGCATCGTGCGCGTTGTACGCGCGGCAGCGGTATGTGTGTGTGTGAGAGAGAGAGACTGACCGGCCTGGGCGCGCATGTCGCGCGACCTGGGTGCGCGTTGTATGTGTGTGTGTGAGAGAGAGAGACGCCGGCCTGGGCGCGCATGTCGCGCGACACGACGACCCCGTGCGCGTGCGCGTTGTACGGCAGCGCGGACCGGCCTGGGCGCGCATGTCGCGCGACACGACGACCCCGTGCGCGTTGTACGCGCGGCAGCGGTATGTGTGTGTGTGAGAGAGAGAGACTGACCGGCCTGGGCGCGCATGTCGCGCGACACGACGACCCCGTGCGCGTTGTACCCGTGCGCGTTGTACGCGCGACGCAGCGCGTACGCGCGGCAGCGGTATGTGTGTGTGTGAGAGAGAGAGACTGACCGGCCTGGGCGCGCATGTCGCGCGACACGACGACCCCGTGCGCGTTGTACGCGCGGCAGCGGTATGTGTGTGTGTGAGAGAGAGACTGACCGGCCTGGGCGCGCATGTCGCGCGACACGACGGCCCCGTGCGCGTTGTACGCGCGGCAGCGGTATGTGTGTGTGAGAGAGAGACTGACCGGCCTGGGCGCGCATGTCGCGCGACACGACGGCCCCGTGCGCGTTGTACGCGCGGCAGCGGTATGTGTGTGTGTGAGAGAGAGAGACTGACCGGCCTGGGCGCGCATGTCGTGCGCGCATGTACGCGCGGCAGCGGCATGTGTGTGTGTGAGAGAGAGAGACATGTCGCGCGACACAACCCCCGTGCGCGTTGTACGCGCGGCAGCGGTATGTGTGTGTGTGTGAGAGAGAGACTGACCGGCCTGGGCGCGCATGTCGCGCGACACGACGGCCCCGTGCGCGTTGTACGCGCGGCAGCGGTACACGGCGCCGTGCACCTCGGGCCGGTACTGCGCGCCGCTGAACGGGAGGAACACCAGCGTGCCGTTCTCCAACACCTCCCTGCAACAAACTTGCCATCACATACACACTCTACTGAAGATTTGTATTAAGAGATCTTACCAAGCGGGAAACATGGACTTAGGTAGTGTTCAACAGTTATGGAGTGCTTCCGAAAAATGGAAACTTTTAATTTAATTCACTGGAGCTTGAGTCTTGTTTATCTGACTGTCTTATAGCAGAAAGGAAAAGGAGGAGGCAACGTATGATATTTCGACGCACATTCTCCAAAATTCTTCAGATAAAATATCATGAGATAACTATTGGCTTAGTCGGCAGTAAGTCTGCCGGCGAAGCCGAAAGTCATGGGTTTGGTTCCCACTCGGTTCAAATATTTGTCTGAAGAATTCAAATATTTATACCGTACTTGTGTGTTTTCTATGGATAATAAGTAGATATTTAAAATTATACAAGTATTGTATCAGTTATTTAACTTCCACAGTATAAACTTTGCTTAGTTTGGTTTGGGGTTAAATGATGTTGTGTGTGATATGTCCACCAATATTTATGTATTGAAATTCTTGCAGCCATGGTCAAGGCTCAACCAGATCTGCATCATAACCTTAACTAGATCTTCGTAACTATTCAATTGGCATAACTTTCAATCATTACAGTCTCAAATTTTTGTTAAGTAGAACCATACCAAGGCAAATCCGGCGCGAAGAGCAATCTGCTAATGTTATGCTAGTATTATGTTAAGTGTGTAAGTTTGAACGTTCGGATGTTTGTTGCTCAATCGCGTCGCAACTCCTGAAAGGATTAATTTGAAATTCACATAACACGATTACATCACAAATCAATTTCATGTAGATTTTCATGGCGGAAAAATTACGAGGATTCAAACATTGGGATGTTGTCGGTACTCCATCGAAATATATCTAAACAGTTTTTATTTTAATAATTAAGGAGTCGACCCGTTTTTCCAACACAACAAGGTATATCCCCATCTTCAAAGAAGTGATTAACATCTCATTTTCGACTTCCAGTTTCGCAACGAGAATTCTCAAAACCAATAATTCCGTCATTTCCTGTAATCTGTTAATTTCATCGCAATAAAACGATGGAACTTCGGCTCCAGACGCGAGCGGCCGCAATCGACTCTCGTAAAATTATTCCGGACTAAAAAAGCTCGTGAAAAAAAGTACTGGTCCGAATTAAGGGTGAGTTCCGTTCGCTTTTGTTGGGGAAAAGTGGCTTCCCCGGATCCGTGGGACGGCGTAATTGGGGCTCCCCCGTGGGCCGAACGCAATGGACTGCTACGAAATATTATCTTGTGCAATCCAGGCTGAATGGCGTAAGAGCCCGAGTCTCCAGACCTTCGTTAGGCACAAAATATAAAGCTTGTTTGCATTTGGTTTTTTGTGGATCGATATTTTTGTTTCATGCACAGAACTCGACTCTGACTAAAAGATTACTCATTGTTACTCTGGACGGGGAAAAGTAGAGGGAGATCTTTTGATATTAATATCACAACATTTTTTTTTTTTTAACTCTTATAGGTTTACACTTGACCGCCATCTCGCCTGATGTTAAGCGACGATGCGGTCTACGATGGAGCGTGTTTACCTAGAAGAAACCGATTCACTCTCGCTTTGAAGACACAAAGATTGTAACCATCGGGGAAAACCCACTCAGGCAACGTATTCCACAGCCTAGACGTTCTTATCACAGAAGTAGAGTCAAATCTCTTCGTTCGTGTCTTTGGAAATTCAACCATGAAACGATGTCGCTTTTTCGAGCTTTTTTACTAAGTACATATTACGTATATGGTCGTAGGGGATCTTTATAGATGCCAGTTCGCTCCTTGAGTATTTCTACCGGCAGTACAAACCCAGGTTGGACCGTCCGAGGAGCTCTTGCTCCAATCATCGTACAATCTACGGTGTCTACGATGGCGGCGTGTTTAACTAGAAAAAACTTATTCACTTTCGATTTAAAAACGCCAAGATTGTAACAATCGGGATAACCCACTCAGGCAACTCATTACACAGACTAAACTTTATTATTACGAAAGGGGAGTCAAATGTCTTCGTTCGAGACTTAGACAAACCAATCATGCGACGATGTTGCCTTTTCGAGCAACAAGCAGTTAGAATAACTTCTGTTTCCTAACAGACAGATAAAAAATGACTTTATTATGCACACCGAAAATATAATAATATTAGACTTTAAACTATAAAACTTTTAACAATTCGATCAATTACTTATATCCAGTGCAATAAATGGCGGGCTTATTGCTAAAAGCGATTTCTTCCAAGAACCATAGATAGCAGGAAAATCAAGCAAATAAGTATAGAGTGTGAAAGTAACAACAATAAGAAGAACGTCATTTAAGACAGTTAAAAATAAATTAACAAACCGAACGACGCTTGAAAGTCATGACAACCAATCAATCAAATACCGACGTCATTGCTGGAAATTTTGTTTTCCGAATTTTCAGGAGTAATAACTTCCTAAACGATATCCGACAGCGCCTACAGAACCCGGCGGGAGCGTCAATGGGAGCCAGAGGTGAATATAATGCAATAACCGGGTGGGGGGGGAGCCCACGAGGGGGTAGCGGGTAGCGGGGAGGCTCAAGCAAAGCCTGTCTACTACGAAATGTCAGATTGAGGACTTTGCAGAACCAAATTGACTGGCCTAGTGGCAGCTTAGCGGCTTTGTTAGCAGTAAGTCTGCCTGCGAAGCCGTGGGTCGTGGGTTCGATTCCCACCCAGGGTAAATATTTGTGTGATGAATACAAACGTGTTCTGTGCCTGAGTGTTTCCATGTATAACATGTTTTCAAAATATACAAGAACCAGCTATCTGGATTCTGTAGTACCTACAAATTATGCTTAGTTTGGTTGTTTGGGTCTCACATAGCACTAGATGGTGAAATGCCCACCAATATTCTTATGTTTTATATTATTTTTAAATGACATTACAAAACGCACTAGGTGCCTCGGAGTCTCAGACTTATGTCCAGTTTTATGAAGTAATTTTTTTAGGTGCGTCGGAAATTTTTGTGATGGGGAAAATAAATGAACTTTCGACATTATCATCGTTACCGATACCTCTGTTGATATTTTGTTCATGTTATATATTATTTTTTCTATGTATGAAATAATTATCCTAGTTTTTACTTCTTTCTGCACTGTCTGTTGTAATTCGACCTAACATAACTTACAAGCTAACTAAAGTAACTGTAGCATCATCAGCGCGCCGATTTTCAGCCAATTTTCAAACCATGTTGGAAGCATCATGTGATACGATTGCAACACAAGAGCATAATTGAAGAGGCTAGCTAGTGCCTAGTATTAAAGCGCTTGCAAACTATTGTTGTGAGCCATTCTTTCCCGAATAAATGGACTTATACTCTACTCTACTGTATTTGTTCGATTAAGACGTATTCGACTCGACAGTGCTTGTTTAATACCTCATTTCATGCAAACATAAAAAAACACTGCACACTGGTGCATTTTCCAATATATTTTGGAACTCTCATTTAAATGTCCAAAGAACAAATTGCTAACTCCGCGAAGAATTCCCGTTCCCCCAATTCTGAGTTTGAATTGAATATGAGAATTTTCTATTTTCGCCGTAGTTGTTCCAATTTTCCCGGTTTGTTAATTTACACCACTTTATCTGCTGTTTCCTCGTTATTTGCATAATTTCGCTATTTGATGTTATAAACTGAGGCTACGTGACTTGTGTTAGCCGATGACGTTATACAGCGGAAACAACTTGTTATGGACTTTAAGAAAATCTTATATATATATATATTCCTGTAGGTATACATACATAGAATCTGAATCTCGGAAACGGCTCGAACGATTTTCATGAAATTATGTATACAGGGGGTTTCGGGGACGATAAATCGATCTAACCAGGTTTTATTTTTTAAAAACGCCGTTTTATGAACGTTTTTCGACTATGAAAAACTGTTACATAAAGATTAGAATACGACGATAAATTTCGCGACATCCCGCGACAGTATAGTAGCTCAGTCGGGAAGATGGGCGGTAATAATATGGAAGGTCCGGGTTCGAATCCTGCCGCCGCCTTTCTTTTTTCAAGTAATTTTTCACCCAGGTACTACAATTTAAGTAAACGCAGTATGTAGAGTGGAGTTATATATTTGTATTATTTATCAATTAATCGTTTTCAGGAGAATGAATGGTTATCTGTATATGCGGTTTACAGATTATAATTACACTTGATAACGTCAGTGAATATAGATGGCAGCACAACCTGAATGCTTAGGTCTTGGAAAAATTGTACAGAGTTAGGTAGTTAGCAAATTATACTTGTATCAAATACTATATCAATATAGAAACTAGAATGGTTTATACGACCCAAACCTTTACCTACCGATTTGAATGGTAAATCCATTCAAATCGGTAATTGGGCACGTCCAGTGCCACGTTTGACGATCGTTGATAGAGCCAAATAACTAGTAGTAGGCTGATAGATAACAACCGCTATTCTAGCCTACGCTTATCAATGGTAACAAAAAAACAAACGCCTTAGATACCATCCTACTAAACTTATTTCTAAGTGACAAAGTTCGTAAAATAGCAGATTCTCAAAATATGAGATTCTCGAAATAGCAGATTCTCAAAATAGCAGATTCTCAAAATATCAGATTCTCGAAATAGCAGATTCTCAAAACAATTGAAATCGGACATTTAACGTGAAAAATGTATTTGACAACTTCACGCATATTTGCAACGCAAGCAACATATTTGGATGTTTGGATGATCAATTACGTCGAAACAACTAAACGGTCCGAGTTGAAATTTGGAATACACTTAGAACAAAGTACATTAGTATAACCCGAACTACTTTTTAATGCAGAAAAATATCAGGACTGAGATCTAGGGGCGAACAACCGCGGGATGTAGTTAGTGAGTAAGAAAGTGCAACACTTCTGTCTACGCTCCTCAGTTCCCCTGCCAAGCCAAGCGTGTAGCCTCGGGTGAAATTTATCACGAATTGAAATTAAATCAATAAGTTCTAATTTTATATTTCAGTAGCAGTCGAGTTGATCGTATCTCCTACGAGCCACGGGCCGCGCCGCCCGAGGCGGGGCTCCCCGGGACGGTAAACGGTCACGAATGAGTCCCGTGGGTTACTTATTCTTTGTACTTGCTTAAAACTTTATTGTTTGACATTTAGATTAATTCCGTACCGAGGAAAAAGAGCAAAGCCCACTTTATGTTATCACTACTGGGACTTGAGCCCTTTTCTTTGAAGGACAACATTTTCCTACTGGTTGCCTTATGGAATTATATAAGCTGTGGTCCTGTGGTCTCTTCCGGTAGCCATCAGATATCAGTTTTAGATTTTGAAAATTACATAATTTCACATTCCCCTAGAAGCCCAATGTTGCGGCAAAACTCCAAACATAATGATTTAGACTCTTCATGTTCAAATAGCTGTAGATCATTCTGCTGTTATCTTGCTTGCTATCAGGCACATGTCCTGCTCATCTTGTCACTAGGAACTATTAAAAAAAAGTATGGTTAGTAAGGAAATAAAGTTAAGTTTTTATTTTGCGATTTCGACGTTAGCGCAGAATTACGTAGTTGCTATTCATAGGACAATTGTCCTAACTAACTAAGAAGTAAGTTTGAAAAATCAATACCTACTGAGGTAGGTCATGAAACAAAAAATATCTACATTGTAATGTAAAGAGATATTAGATTATAAGGTATGGCCCTGTATTCAACCCTGACACTAGTTAGCGATTTTAGAAATTACAAAAAAAACTGAGGTACGTAGGTTCCATTGAAATGACATGAGCTTCCCATTGAAACCCAACGCTGAAAATGGATTACTTTGTTATGCTTCTGGATGTTTCGATGTTTCATAAGTGTAATAAGTGTAATACCCATTAATTATGATGATGAGATGATGAAGCTTTGTTCAATCTGTGACTTAATAATGTTGTGCAAAAAATCCCATTAATGTTTTTTGTTGAAATAAATTCACATACCTCTTACTTTTAAAATGTATCATGTCCTATTATAATGACTTCGCCTGACTTCAGGGAATTTAACCCAAAAAATATTGGAAAAGTATGATTTAATACATAAAAGAAAATTGAAATGTTCTTACAATACCAGGAAGCTAAAAATGTGGATAGCAGTTTTTTAGCTTCACGCGACGGAAAAATAAGTAACTTTTGGCTTTAATATATTTCTGTTTCAAAGACGATACCTACTTTAAAAGTTTATGGGTCATTTCAATTGTTAAACTGGAAGTAGGCCTGTCTGGGTAAGTCTATCACATTTAGACGATCGTTGGGCTAAGATCGCCAGACAGGGGTGACCAGATGGTACACGCCGCGCCAAAAGGTGATGGTGAGACGACCTCAACAAACACCTTAAAAACTGGGTTACTTTGACTTGACAAAAATGGAAGATAGGTGAGTCAAGGTCTCCCTGACTCAATATCGAGACATGGTTGCTCTCAATAATCCTATTATTATTCTACTAATATCATACTGGTCTTATTAGCTTATAAGATAGGTATTTCGTCTGAAGAGTTTTAAGGGACATTAGATAGTTTTCGAGCCATGAAAGCTGACTCACGCTCGCTTTCCTTATATACAAACGTTCAAGTATCAATTGAGAACCAATACTGTATCATCCCCAAACGTCAACAATTGTGTTGGGTTTTTAATTTCATATACCTATACATACTTGCTGTTCAAATCTTTGTCTACACAGTATACAAATAAATAAATTCCTATTCACAAACTCAGGTAACCCGTGCCCAAAAAATTTGTAGATAAATTACGCGTAATCTAAGGAGTATGTATATTTTTGTCTAGAGAGTACAAGAATCAACACACCAAATTGGAAGTCTTCAAAGCCGGTTTTTCTTTACAGGCATTACTCGTAAGTGTTGAAGTTTTTGCTTCACACTTCTACTTCTAGAATACGGAAATTTACACATTGGATACAAATGTATGGAGTCGATTTCCCTTGAGGAATCGAGTGAGATGTTCGCTTCTACATTAGTCCCAATCTATTTTGGTCCTCACTTAAATATTGAATTTACAACTTAAATCTGTTACTTCCTTTTATAGGAGCAGACTCTACAGACAACATTTAGAATTACTAAATAGTGATAGTACCCGAGCTTAGGTAAGCTCGAGTATTAGAAGTTTACAAAATAATTGTGATCAAAAAAAATATCGCTACACTTTGCGACTTAAATTAAGCATTTTTAACCACGTGATACCTAAACTATTACAAATGGTAATTTTTTTTAAACATAGTCGATTATCCATATTGTGTGGAATATTGTGTATTTATATATGAGTATAATAAATGGTCAGCTTTTCGGGTAAGTTATATTCATTCAGTTTAAATACAAATTTGACAGTTGTAGTAAATAAAAATCGAAATGCATTTCTCGCATGGAGAGAGTCGAGACCGTAATCCACCACACTGGTGGTTAGTAGGATATATCTGCGGCGAAACCTACATCTACCGTTCCGACGTGGTTGAGCTACAAATGTCCCAACATTCAAAGTGTGACATTTACAACATAGTAGGGCTCCATCAATCTTCTAGTAATGAGTTAAAGGCAGATGCAACATCAGCAGGGTAATTAATTATCTCAGAACGTAGTCTCATGATGATGAGGTCCACGGCTGCGACCGCAGCCCCGGGCTCACGCCCGCTCCGGTAATTGCTTGGCTTCTAACTATGACAGCTCACATACCGAACACTTGCTTGGTAGAAGGGCGGTGGCACACTGACATACGACGAACATTTACAAGCAAATAATAAATAATTTGATATTATCGAACAAAAAAAAAACGATTCCAATTCCGTGTGTGTACTCTTGTGTTTGTTTCATTTCATAATTATATTATATCGTGTAAAATATACAAAAAGTATTCAACTGAATTGATAACCTCCTTTTTTATTGAAGTTGGCTAAAGCTAGCAGCATCCTGTCGGTTTACCCCCGTAGCTCTCATTCCCGTCACTTCCCCAGAGTAAATAAATCTTCTGTTTCTAGCTATCATAGAGTTAATGTAACTGTGTTTCGAATTTAAATATTTAGGTATAATAATTGATGTTAGTTTAGTTGATCTTAATATTATTTTGACATAACATCGCAATTTTTAATTACGTATACCTCTATGTTAACAAGAACTATATTTAAAAAAATGTTTTTTACCGCCGGTATACCCTGCATTTTATGTTTGTTATAGTTTTCTGCTAGTCAAGCCTTCAAGCTTTCATTTAAAACCCAAATTGAAGGAGTTGTAAAAAAAAAATGTAATTTCCCATTTTGTTTTGTCGGTCATCTGAATGAATCTGAAACGGATTTGAAATGTATTATAGTGTCGACGTCGAAACTGTATAACACGCCTCTTTTTGGGTCGGAGGTCGGAGGAAAACAAAAAAGGTATAGACGAAAACCTTCCATATATTAATTGTTAATCGGATGTTCCCTTATTTTCTAATTGCATAGTTCTTTTACTCCCACTATTCCTGTAACAGTGTGTCGTCACCTTTATAGTGCCAGATAAGATCGTGATGATAATGATGGATTATACCTAATTGTTTGATTTCACGGCACGTGCACACGGCGGCGTGTTAGCGAGTGCTCGGCTGTGAGGCTCAGTCAACTAATTATTATGTTATATCTCATAATATTCGCTATATGAAGTGATTATCTATTAATTGTGAATATTGAATATGCTCCCGTAGGACTAGACTGAGTGCGTAACACTCAGCATGTATTAAGAAAATTTGCTTAAAAATCAATGATTCGAACATAAATATTATGCTCGTGTTATGTAAATGATTTAATAAACTAAACCCGTTACGACCCAAAAACTGAACTGAACTGAAAGGATACGTGCAAAAACTGAAACAAGAGGCCATTCCCCATCACCCATCGACTGATTGTCTCTCACCCTCTGGAACTTTTAGTATGTTCATCTAGACACCATAAGGAATAACTATATTAACTTTCAAAACCACTAGAATTATTTGTTGTGATTTCCTTAATTTTACCAGACTCTATATGTAATGGGTGGATGTTTCCTTGTATCTTAGTTCGGTATTTAGTTTCAGGTATCGTGTTGTATACATTTAGCGCTAGTACGAGTAAGTATGATAAGTTTAAGTTAGGATAGTTTGTCTTTTCCGGTCTTTTTTTATTTAGGAGAAATCACTTACGGATGACTGCCATGGCGGGTATGTCAGGATTAACACCATGGATGTACACGGTGCCCCTACTGACTAAAACCCCAATAGGTTTCTCCCGCATGGCCAAGGGTCACTTTCCGCACTCATAATAAAGTTCCTGATCCACTGGCTACCACCCTTGCTTCATAAGGGACGTCCGTACCTTTTCGAGCACTTGGCTCGAATGACGTACCGGAAATCAGCGTCGCGTCAGCTCCTGGAAGACATATCCTCAGGCTCTCCAGCGGATTCAGGACGCGAGCCAGATTGGCAGCTTTCCAAGCTTGCTCCCGTATCCATTTTCGCTCCTATACCTCACACGACCTCTCACTGTCGGGCGTCATGGTTACGATGGCCGGCAGCGAGAGGTCCACCCTCACGATACAACCTTGCGGCTATTTGTATTTTTTTTATTTATTTATACTTGCGTTAAGATTTTACTCGATACTAATTTGATGTCTTAGGTAACAAAGAATATTTTTTATACTTCTTCTTTTAATATTTTACTGGTAGAGCGCCATGGTTTCACCGTCATAGTTCCCGGTCCTATAATTGTCGAGACAAAAGTAGCCTATAACTATAGCCTATCTGTACTCCAAATTTCACCCTAATCCGTTCATACGTTACGACGTAATTGAGCAACAAACATCCATACATTGTGGTTTATAGTACTCGTAGGATATATTTTATTATTCAGCTCAAATCTTTAGATCTCTTTGATATGACGGGATAAAAATAGATATAATGATAAAGCAACATCTACAAATGACATCTATGTATTCTAGCAAATAAGTATTTCTTTTAATTTCAAAATGTAATTCAATATCGAGGCCTTCTCGAATTATTGTTATTTATGATGTTCTTAAGTATAATACGGAGCACAGACAAAATAGGCTATTATATAGGATAGAATATACCCCGGGGGGCATATACTCCCCGGGTCTCAGGGTGAATGAAACAGTACATTTTGGCTCACTCTCTCCCTCCGCCGCGACCAAAACAAAACTCGCACCCTCATAAGCCCTGTTCTTAACTTTTCACATAAATTTTTGTCGTCCATTTTCCCATTATAAGCAGTAATGTTGTTCCAAACTCCGGGAAATTGCTTCGCCTCAAGTGTGATCGCACCTCGCGGAGCTTACTGCAACTGCTGTGAAGTAATGATAATCTACGATGAATCGTTGATGGCATTCAGACTGGGTTGATTCATTTTCCAAGACTCTTTCTTCATGTTGAATGATTGTGGCGTATATCACGTTACACTCAGTCAGCACAAGTCAAACTACATACTGATTCCATTTGCGTACTCGAAAAGCGTGCTTCTGGCACCCAAGTCGGGGCTGCTCTCGCCAGTGGTTTACGCTCCAAGCCTACGGCGATGCTGCCAACACTTAGGTAACATACTATTTATTCTAAAGATAAAATCTTAATATTCTTATTAAAAAATGGAGTCAAACTTCTTTGCTCGTATCTGCTTACTTCAAAAGTGGAGTCAAACTCGTATTCGTAAGTCTTTGGAGTATCAACCATGAACCGATATCACTTTCTAGAGTTATGAACAGTCCAATAGAAAAAACCAAAAATACGGTATTAGATCACGCAGATCAGCTGGACACTCTCCGATACAAAACTTTTAAAATTCAAATTTGACTTCAACAATAATTACAATACACAACAATGCTAATTATTCTGCTAGCTAAATAAACAAATGACTTTCAATCATAGAACCTGCAAAGAAAACGTAAATAATAAATCTTGTAAAGATTTTCCCGTAAGACAATAATGTTCCATACACGAGCCATGGTTCGCTGGTTCACAGCGTTTTGGTGTATGGTTTAATGACAGAAGTTTGCTGAAGCGTACTCTTGGGACAGAAAATATGTTCAATTCTGAACATGTATTATAATAGACGGCAAATTTCTTAGTTAATAAATGTCTCTTTTAGTTAGTTATGTATTTAGAGTTCATTTAACTCACATGCTAAGCATGAAACAAGCATAACGTTAAATATTAGAATTCCGAAAGAAATACTCTGTTTTGTAAATAATTCGCGATTTCAAGAGTAAGGGCGTGGGTTGGGGTAGGCGAGGTATGGCTTATTCTAGATACATTGTGTGAGAAATATCCAACAATATTTTTTATTTTATTCTCAAACCCTTTCACGTATAAAATCCATGCTTAAACCTATAGACCGCAGGCCCGTGAACAAAATGTATGGGTCATCTGATACAGCAGGAGACCTATGTAGGATGATAGAAGGGTATAAAGTAATAAGATTGAGCACTATGCCGTCACTTGTAAGCTGTCCAACTGAGTGCTGTTGAAGAGGGGGGGGTTCTACACCTCGATCATTTCTCGTTATCGCATGATTTTTGTACGGCGTTGCGGAATAATACATTAGAAGAGGTATTGAAACTATAAAAATTATAAATTTTAAAATTCTTATTGTTAGTTTGTGAAAAAAAATCATGATTTTCCGACGACTTACAGAGTAAGTTTGGTCATTTGATTATGTTCGGCTTTGGTTCCATACAGTTTCAATACCTCTTCTAATACATTATTTCGCAATGCCGTACAAAAATCATGCGACAAGGAGAAATGATCGAGGTTTAGAACCCCCCCCTCTTCAACTGCACTCAGTTGGACAGCTTATAAGTGACGGCTTAGTGCTGAATCTTATTACTTTATACCCTTCTATTATCCTACATAGGTCTCCTGCTGTATCAGATGACCCATACATTTTGTTCACGGGCCTGCGGTCTACTAACAAATGTCCTACTTGTCCCGTCACTTTATTCTATAAAAAAGCCGCGTCGAATCTTTCTCATCACCGTGACACGAGGTTTTATACACACATTAAATATTAGCTACTTCTTTCCTCCGCACACTTAAAAAGTCGATAAAGGGGTTGATACACCAAAACCTCTACGTACAAACCATTAGGGTTGATGTCTTATTTTAATAATATTAACGCAAGTATAAACAATACTGGGTGCTCCATTTAACTATACAAGAAATATATCGTATCTGGCGAAATGGCAGTGGTGAGCAGGGCTATATGTATGTATATAGACGAGGACCACACACGCCGTGTGCGAGGTGAGCGTTTGGACGTTTGTTGCTCAAACACGTCGAAACCTTTGAACGGATCGGGTTAAAATTAAGAACATATATTATATGCACATAGGCCACTTTTTATCGTGTTAAAATAATGGGAATGGAAGCTACGCGAGGCACCGCCTAGTATTGCATATATTCAAAAGAGTTTTTTCATCATGTTATATTTCCGAATGACAATAATACAGTTTTTTTGAACCAAACCGTTCAAACCATATCACTCAATTATAAAACCAACGAGATCTATCAGAAATAAACAACATTATCACCTTACGATGCAAAGCCAAGTTTCTTCTGTCTGTAAGCTCACGTCAGTCCTCCTCTCCTGCCTTGCATCCGCTGCTCCCTGAGCAAATATTTTCGGTCGAATTCTCAAAGGGTGGCATCATTAGGACCATGTAGCGTTCGCGGGCTCAAGCACGTTTGAGGATGTCTTTGAAAAAAGTCCTTTTTCCTCGACTCTTTTTTCCCAAAGTCCTTGAAATACAGGTCGGTGAACACCTGACTCAAATTGTGCCTTTCAGCCGGGGAAATGTCCGGGCCTTATTAAATTAGGACAGTTTTGCTGCCAAAAGTAGCGCCTACTCCGAGATCTGATTGGCGTTTGAGAGATGGGTGAGGTATATGAAAGTTTTCTTGATGTATCAATGGCCATCGTTAGGAAAGAGATTTGATAAATTCTTTGACCGAGTGTGAAATTGATGTCGTTTTTTTTTGTGGTGGGTCAATATTTTTTAAAATAATATTTATAGAGTGACGAGACGAACGGGGCACGTACCTGATGGCAAGCAACATGTCTGCTCATAACATTACAGTGACACGCAGTTATTAGAACATGAACAGTCGAAATCATTGCCTAGCACTGCACAGCGCTCTTCACCCAGAAATATAAAATGTTATATCTCCTTGGCCTGTAATTACACTGTGTTGTTTAGCTTTTGCTATACCCGCTTCGAATTTAAAGACATGAGATTTGATAAGGCGTAGTTTAGTCACGCTAAGAATTCTGTTTTCATTGCATTCGGTCAACCTAGCAAGAATTTTTTTATCCTGAGAGTTTGGAAACAAAGTATAACTATATAAGTATATCTATATATTTTCGTTTGTCGTCGTCATTCGTTAGCGTATTTTCAAATAACGAGTACAAATTTACACTATCAGAGAAAAAAATTTTGCACCACATTATTTGCAGTAACGCAAAAATCAGAGCCACACAATTCATTGTGTATCTGTTCAATAAATAATATTTTTCTTTATCTATCAACAATATTGTACGCGTAGTAAGATGTTAGTAGCGTCGCTTCTTTCAGCCGTGAATATTTCATTATTCATATCTCCATATCTGAAGCCTTTCAAGCATATTTCTTTGTGCACAAAGAGCCGACGCCGATAGGTATCCGTGTTACTATCAGGTACCAGAGTTGAGAACACCCCTTCCAAATATATTTAGCCGCTCGCTTTGAGCTCGTCAAATTATGTAAATTAAAGAAAACTTTCCCTCTGACCATTATGAAACTTGAAATTTTACTCAGATGGACGGAGGACGTTGTTATCTTGATATTCTTTTAGTGACGAAACTCCATCCCACAAAAGAATTAATTTCCAAGTTTCTTTGCGGAAAATTCGTAATTAAAATGGAGTTGCTGGCGGCTTAGATGTTGTAATTTTGTTTATTAAAAAAATACTTACATAAGTTATGATTCTGCCAAGTTCTTGTTGGAGAACGAGAAAAAAATTACACTAATTATCCGTGGAAAATGGTATATTTTCCTGTTTTGGATTTTAACTGGAAAACAGTGAGTAGGCTCTGGCTTAGATAAAAAATTATTGTTAGTTTTAATTTAACGTTTAATTAACGTTTTCCACTAAACACGAGCTAGCCTCAAACTACGAGTAAGAAAAGTTTATACTATAGAAGCGAGATAGCTGCTACAATACTCATTTACCTGTAAATACATAAGTACTATAATAATCAGACCGACAGGACACCGAACACACACATATCAAACGAGACAAAAAATGGCGCTTATCTGATAAATAGCGTGGTTTGAGCATGTTTGTTGAAGTTTAAGGCCAGGTAGTTGTCAAATTAGGCATTTAACGCTGTCTTGTTCTCGCGACCGTCACCGACCGCGGAATCGGTGCCACAGTGCAGAAATAACATTAAAATATTGGACTATGTAATTTAAACTAATTTTTCGTTAAAGATTTGTTTATATTAGTGATAACAATTTTGTGAATTGTGAAGTGATAAGAGTATTTTGATATATAAACGAAGAAATATTAAATTTATTTATACTCGTAGATATACAAAACTCAACCTTTTGTTTTCGTCACACTATAAGTTGAGAACAGCTTTTCCAATTTCATGGATCTTTTAAAATGTTTCCTAACAATTCACAAGTTCGTCAAAATTTTAAAAAATGTGCTGAAACGTAATGAAAGGCCAGTAAAATAGAAGGTTTTTGGTCAACTTTGCACTAAATTTCTAATCCAATTTTTTTCTATGAGGTAAAGATCACTTACTGAGCATAAAATTACAAAATGCTCACAGATCCAGGTAGAGCTTCAAACGCCAATTGCAAAAATTGTTTTTAGCCGATATTTTGGAAACTACATATTTTGACAATAATTGTAGAAAATAAAATTTTGAATCTTTTGTTGCTAGTAAACTTTTTTTTAAAACTTACCGTTTACGATTTATAACCCATTTAATGATACGATTGCGATGATGCCGATAATAGTAGATGAAAATGATGTGGTCTACGCTGGAACTTGTTTCTCTAATAGAAACAAGCACAGTGTACCTCGTAACCCCAAGGTTCGAACCTTCGACAAAAACCCACTCTGGCAATGTGTTTCACAGCTTAGTTGTTCTTATTACAAAAAGGAGACCAAACTCTTCGTTCAACTCTTCAATCATGATGATGAACGGTGCTGTTTATTCGAGCAACGAGCAATATGATAGAATAACTTTAATTTAAAAACCCCGACTACAAAAAATCTACACGTAAAAAATATTACCTACTATCTAAGGACACTTTAGCGAGTCAGACTAGTCTTAGAATATCTTAGTTACCAAAATCCATCCAGCCGTTTGGAAGATATGTGGAAATAAAAGTTTTACAAACATAAAAGATACGCGCGAAAAACATAACCCTTCTTCCATTCCGGTAAAAAGGAACATGTTTATGCTACTGGGAACAGAATTCACATCTTATTATTTTTACATTGTTATCATCAAATTTGACATAATAAATCGTAATCGGTTTTTCGAGCTGGTGCTTGAAGCTCCACCTGGATTTGATATTATTTTGTGATTTTATGCTCAGGAAATGATTATATAAATCTTATATAAAAAATACGAATCGAAAACTTAGTGCAGAGCTAAATTCTACGAGTAATTTTACTGCCTAAAAGGCTTCTTATCAAATTTGGTCGAGTGTCTAAATTTCTATGAACAATATTAACATTTTCATACAAAAAAAAGAAAAAACAATAAATTTTCGTGGTGTCACAAACTTGGAAAAGAAATAAAAAATTTAACAAAACCATACGTGTATCTATGGAAAGGTGTTCAAAATTGTATTGAAGTTCCTAACATTTTTTTTCTAAACTGAATAGTTTGCGCGAAAGTCTCTTCTAAAGTAGTAAAATCTGTATGCGAGGACTTTTCTTCCAAGTACTAAGTACTTTACTACCAAAGAATTTACCTAAATAGCATAAATGATACCTAACTTGCATTTATATCAGGGGATTACGCAGCAGGGGATTTCTCCCTCTCATTATTTCCTTATCCCGATCTCTGATTTGACGGACGAATATTTTACCGATACTTATCTATTTTCCATTGCATCCGCATTAAATTTTTTACTGATGTGTTATCGACCTCAGTTTTTTGAGACTCCCTTTGGTCTACAACATAAAGTAAACAGCGTACTAATTAGTGTCAGCGTCTATTTGCAATTCAATGAAAACAGTATCAAAAATCAAGATCATAGCGTGCTTCACTAGTAATACCTACTGATATTGTTATACTGTGGCACTATGATCGTAATATTTAAAATTTATCGGTTGTCAAAATTGCAAAATCAATCGTCCGTGAGCGCCGAAACGCGACTGATCAGGCCTGCCGATCGGCGCGCGCTATATATATGAGATATTAAAACATAGTGAATAACTGATACTTTTTATCAAGTCAAACTCTGCGAATGCATCTATAACTTTTCAGTGGCTTTCGTTGAGTACAAAATTTAGTAAAAAAAATCATTAGTTTAGTCATAAACTTGTAATAACTTTTGAAAAGGGGTAACTTTTATCTATCATAAAACTCATTAAATCGTGTTATTAACTGCGAATTGCACTAGAAAATCCTTAACTAATACATATATTTTTCAGAGTTTAATACACTATTTTAAAGGTCTTAAAGTTGTTTTAAAATTCAAATTACACCCATACTTAAGATTCAGTCAATTAATCTGATTCATATTTCAGTGATACTTTCCTAAAACTGAGATTAGCTTTTTACTTTTAAACATCATCACAAAATTAAATACGCCAAAGCCCTGTTGTTTACGTGGAATATATATCGTATTCCGTGGTAAATTATTACTTATAGTACTCAAAGATTGCGTATGTAGGTACCTATCTAACGGTGCAATAATTTTTGTAATCGCTTTAGTAGTTCCTGAGATTAGCACGTTCAAACAAGACACTCTTCAGGTTTATAATTTTACTAGACTAGACTAGACTAGACTACATACACAAATGACACATTTTCGTCATCCATCTTAGAATGCCTAAAGATAAAATACCTATATCATCAGTGTCCTACGTTGCTGAAACGTGGAAACTGACAGTGAAATCGGTCCGTAAGTGCAAAGTCGCTCAGCGAGCTATGTGAATGGCTATGTTCGGAGTTACTTTGAGGGCTCAGATGAAACACCTCAGCTCAGCACATTAGCAAACTGAAGTGGCAGTGGGCCGGACGGTGAGTGAGTGAGACGGGTTCTGGAGTGGAGACCGCGAGTTGGTAAACGTAGAGTAGACGCCTTGAGACTCGATTGATTGAAACAGCTGGTGGCTGTAGGAAACTTAAAACCAAGGATCGGGCTGAGTGGCGTACAATGGCAGAAGTATAAGATATGCACTGGTCGAATATGGGCTTATTAAGATGGTGACATAAAATTAAATAAGCAAATATTGTGGCAGCAAGAAACCAGGTGGGTAGTAAAAGTAATGTAGGAATAAAATAGAATGCGGAAACATAAAGTGTGGCTCCTAAATTTTTGTACGTTCCTACCAAAATATTGCAAAACTCTCTGCAATGCATCCTTGGATATATTTGTATAAGTTGACCTCTTCGAGGATCGATACGTTTGTCCGGTCAGCTGCTGTCCCGAGGACACGTCACATGCATCACCAATACCAATCTACGGAGAGCTGCATTATCCAGGAGCTATATTTTACAGTGCAAGTGAAGTACATAAAATTAGTTATGTAGATGATTGTGTCTTCTGTGTTGTGACTTTCCAGTTTAACCGCTATTGTGTCTCTTTAAGAAATCCTGACTGTGCAAATAACGATTTTGTAAGTGAATTTGATTTTCACTTTTGTCAGAAATTTACAAGTTTTTTTTATCAAAAACTCGACAAACAGACAGTACAGGGTAAATGCTTGAAATATGGTGATTAAATTTAGATACTGCTTTAAAATCAGAAATTAATCATTTAAATACATGGAAGTATTGTCCTGAATGTGTGAAATCCAATGTCTATTTTTCATGCTATTTTGCAGATAAATGCTCGGTCTAATTAATTGAACCACAGCACGTACTGCACTAAAATTTGAAATTGGATGCCGTATGACACAAAAAACTGCCATTGTCTTAAAGACGCGCGCTCATTGAGTGTTAAATTTAAGAGTCACTAACATTGTCCTCATAAAACCCCTCAGACTCGCGTCGTAAAACCAATTCCAACTCCTTGTGGTCATTGCCCGGGATAAATCAAACGCCACGGGAGATTTACAACCTCCCGGGACGAGGCGGGAATGCCCGGACGTCAGGGAATCCCCGGATACGGTTATTTACCTCGTGACGTCGCATTTTCGGAAAATCCCGCGACGTCCTAGATTGCCGGAGAGATGGATGAACTTTGAAATGCATTTCAAGACAGCGAGTGACAAGAGAGGGATAAGCGTTTTTTTTTTTTTAAAGTTTACTAAATTGATGAACCTAATAATGGGCAAGGTTTTAATCTAAAGTGTTGATTAGGATCACCTAAGTGGATGTGTATTTTTTCCGTATATGGTTAAATAGTAAGCATATTAATTTTGTATATGATATATTTGTGTATGGTTCATAGGTATATTATAAAAAATATTTAACACAAAGCTTTTACTACAAAGACAAAACTACAAGTCTACAAACCGTAGTAGGTAAGCTAAATCGCCTTAACGTAAAAAATAATGTTCATTTGTAATTTGTATTAAACGCTTAAATTAAACAATTATTAAATTCATTATTATTGAAAAAAGCATGTCAACGCTATCATCAGCCACAGTAAATAACAACAAAACATGATCAAACAAATATGTTAACATTAAAACAATATTTTATTCAACAACAACACAGACAAAAACGAGCTTTACTCGCTAAAATTTTAAAGCTGATCTGAATAATCCCATAAAATTGTGCAGCAAAATCTGGGAAACAACTCAAACAAAATAACACAATACGTGCCAAATAAAAATCTACTTTAAAAACCCGACAACTAAGTACTAAAATCGCACGAGGACTGTATACTCAGAATAATCCCGCTAATTATGTCTACGGAAAGCCTTCTTGCAATATACGAGAACTTTCGGAGCTGCAAATAGACAATGTTTTAGTATGACACAATAAGCTCTATCGTTTTGGAAATAGAGTTTAATTTTGGATACATTATAATTTTCTAGCACTCAGTATGGCTTAAAGGTATGCTTATCGTAGCTCTAGATATAAAATAGAGGTCAAATTGTAGAACATAATATTCAGCAAATATCTCTACGGTACGGCGTGAAAAAATTATTAAAGGCATTGGTTTATCTTTAATTATAAACCAAATTTGAAAGACATCATTAACCAGCAGTGGATAGCATCTGTAAGTAATTTTGTGATGTTGTACAATCATACATTAATCTGGGGGCCTTGATAAATAACAACGGTGGATGTATCGACGAGTTCAAGAGGCGTATGGCAATTTCTAGGTCTGCGATGGACAGGTTGAGGAAAATAAAATATATATAGTTCGGGCACTTATATTCCCATATTTCTGTACGCCGCAGAAACGTGGACCCTGCGTGAAACGGAGAAGAAGAAGATAGACGTCCTAGAGATGTGGTGCTGGAGGAAAATGCTCGGAGTCTCATGGACTGAGTTCCGTACCAATGAGTCTATACTTCGAGAACTCGGCATCAAGCAGCGTTTATCATCCTTAGTGCATTGTCGTATCCTCACCTTTTTTGGGCATGTATGCCGCCGAGGCGAGGTAGCTATTGAGCGACTTGTGGTCCAGGGAAAGGTTAAGGGTACCAGACCACGAGGGAGATCGCCTATGAGGTGGAATGACCAGATAAAAGCGGTGGTGACTGGTTCATCATCAGTACACGAATGCACAAGAAAGGCGGCCATCAGTGAGGAGTGGCGGCGTGTTGTGAAGCTTGCCACTAACACCTAAAGTGATGGCCACGACCACTTTGTCAAGAGTGATACCGACGAAGAAGAAGTAATTTTATTGTACTGAAAACTTCTTTATACATGTTGGGCATTTTTTTGAATATTAAAGAAATGTATTTATTTAAAAATAAATGAAAATGCCTTCTGACAGAGAAGGCATTAATATGCCTATATGCATTAACTGTATAATTACAGTTAATGAGTATCTGACTGATGAATTAGATTCAGATGTGTAAGTTTTTAGTTATTCGTGGATATTGGTACCATAGCTAAATGTATTAATGTAAACCTTTCATTGCCATTAATTTTGTTAAAAAAAACATTTACTTTATTATTTTGCTTCCATTATCATTGGATTGTGATAAATGCCAAATCAGTTTTTGTATACTTTTGTAATGTAGATAATAATAGAGTAAAATATGTAATCTGTGAGTAAAATTCTTGAATAGTCAGCTTAGAGTAATGAATTATAAAGTTATTTCGTCAAATTGTTAGAGACAACCTACTATTTGCATGCCGTAAGGTTGATTATGGAGTTCTGAATGTAAACATTTAAGATCGTATTGTACTTACCAATTTTCGCAAATAAAGATAATTTATTTTATTTTTGGAGTTGGGAAAAAACAAATGAACCCGCGACACCGTCACCTTTATCCCAGTATATTTGAGTTTGCACAAAAACGCTTTGCGAGATTTCGTGCGTAGTTTCCGTTCCAGTTATTTTCCCGTGGTAAAAATAACCCATGTGTTATTTAGTGACTTTGATCTAACTGTGTACTAAATTTCAACCTAATACGTTTAACCGCTACGACGTGATATAGCCACAAACATACAAACGTTCGCGTTTATGTTAATATGATAGGGTTTACGTAATAATAATTGTTAAAATGTTTTCACTTCTGTCACCACTCGCGGAGTGTCACTGTTTGTTTTGCTATCAAGCTGAATTGCGAGCTTAAATAAATAAACTATTACCTTGTTCAGTAGGTAATAAGCCTGCCTGCTGACCTGTTGTTATCGTTGTATTAATTTTCTCCTAGGACAAATATTTGTGTAACAAATACGGTTATTTGTTTCATGGCTAGATGATTTTGTGTATCATATGTATAAGAATCATACGTTGTATGTGGGAATTGTAAATACTGACTGGTTACCAAAGTGGTTTCCTATATTTGAGATTTTTTTTGAGTTTCATATTATTGTATAACTTGAAGTTAAGTAGACCTACGGTTTTACTCGTAGATACCGTTTTCGTAATTTTTTCGCACTGAAAAGTACTTTACTTGCTATTCTAGGCTATACCCTAACCATAGTGGCAATTTGGCGTGATTAAACCACACACATACAAACATTAATATTTATAATATTAGTGGGAAAAGTTCCAGTTCATCATAACATGACTAAATAAATAGTCCAGAATATTTATGTAATCATTAATTTAGATTTAGATGTAAGTACAGTGAACACGTGTCTTGTACAAAAAACCAGCACCGCCACTATCGCAAATAGTTCTAAAATCTAAGCACTAGTAAACTGAAAATACTCCCATTTTGTAGCATTGCCTCGGTGGTTAGTAGCTAAACTGTCCAATTTCACAATTGTATGATCGCAGGTTGGTTTCCCTCTCAGTATTTTAATGCAATTGTAGAAAATTGTCATTATAGATGGGTTAATGGTTAACGAAAATATTATATTATACTTTTCTTACGGTTTTAGTCTCACAGTAAGGAACTTGGTTCCAAAAACATTTTATGTTGTTTGTAAGGATGGAACTTAAAATTATATTCTGTTCGGAAAAACAATAGGTATTTTCAACGTAGGTACTAGAAAGTAGAAAACATTCCTGTAAGCTTGATATACTGGGATACACACGAAACGAGTAGGTACACCAGAAAAAACAAACTATACTCTTACATACATGTACAAAACACGAAAAAGTTAACTGTCATACATTGTATCTTGTGAAACAAATTTTTCAACAATATCAATGCGAGAAAGCAACGTAATAAAGTATAAGCCGACCACGGTGTGGATTGGCAGATGTTGCATTCCTCGCGACAAATAAATTTTTTGAACATTTTCGTTTCTATACGATGATTTCTTTTCCCGAGTTTTTTGTACAGGATTTTTTTCAAATTTTTCTATTTGCGGCTATCTGGCTTTCATAGTTCAAGGTTTGTTTAGTTTTTTTAATAAAAAGTGATGAGACGAGCAGGACATGTGCCTGATAGTAAGCAACATGCCTGCCACATAACAGCACAGTGACACGCAGCTATTAGAACATGAAGAGTCCAAATCATTACCTAGCACTGCACTGCGCTCGTCACCCAGAGATCTAAGCTGTCATATCTCTAAGCCCTGTAATTTCTCTGGAATCTGGATTGCCCTTCAAACCGGAGCACAGTTATGTTTGCGCATTACTGCTTGGCGGTAGGATAACTGGCAAAGATGTGGTACTTCCCCAGCCGGACTCGGCCAAGAGTCCTACCAATACTTATTATAAATTATTATTTAGTTTTGTGATAAAGCGGTGTTGTGTGTAGAATTGAAAATGAAAAGAAAACGAAAAAAAATTTTTTGAAAATGAAAAAAAAAATGAAAATTTATTTAGAACTGGCAGCACCCAGCTTTTTACCTGCATAGTCCCGTTCTTGTTATTAACCGGAGATAAAAAGCATATTTCAAATTTGAACCCGATTATTCAGACGTTCCAAAGTGATTGAGCAACAAATATTCAAACTTTGACATTTTTATTATTAAAAGGACTTATGTTTCAGGAATAGCCGGCTATTTCTGCATAGCCCCGTTTTTCCAGCAACGGTGCGGCGTCCAATTAGCACTAATGAGGGTGCGTCGGCGCACTCGACGCCTGCACTCAATTAACGCTTTTAACTCGGTTATAACTACGTATGTGTTTGTGGTCACCCTGAAGCTAACATCTTTACGATCTAGCTTATAAAGACCAGTGATAGTGACTAGGTACCTTTTGAGTCGTTTTAAGACCACATCGTTGCTTATTAATATAAGAGTAAGTGGGTGGTAAAAACTGTTTCATTTGTGTTTATTTACCTTAACTCCAATTCTGTAACGCTAGTATATTGAATAATTTACTTCAAAATACGAGGAGGTTATCAATTTAGCAACCATATTTTTATGTTTTTTCCGATTTCTCGAGAATGTCCAAATAAATTTTGATTACTTACCTATTATTCTTTTGTGTTTGTAAGGGTATATCATACTTTCCGAATGCAAATTTTATCGAAATCAGTGGAGTGGTTATCAAATTGAAGTCTAGTATTTCATATTTTCAGAGAAAAACAATTATTAGACGTAAAAAATAGTCGGATAAGACCTCATCGTTGCTTGCCAACAGGAAAATTCAGTCTCAGTTTTTTTTAGCAATTATAGGTTTGCTCTTGACCATCCTCTCTACGATGGAGTGGAAATAAAGTTTTTAATAAAATATCAGCTCAGTTACAAGTAATGTGGCATTTTTTCTGACGGAGATCGCTCGCGTGATGGAGTTTCGTTCTGTGGACCGCCAAATGCTGCTAAATCTCTCAAGTCTTAGTAGACCAACCATATCTGGCCTCGTCGCTTAGTTGGTAGTAAGTTAGTTCAAGTCTATCATCCAGGGAAAATATTTGTTGTGGTGAATACAAAAAAAAAAAATTCGTTGTGTCTGGGTATTTCGATGTAAAATAAGTATACTGTATTTAAAATTATGTGTGTATTGACTCTATCTGGTTGCCATAGTAATATACCTACATTGCTGCCCAGGCGGTCCCGGTGTTGTGTGTGAAATGTCCACAAATATTTTATGCTTATTTACGAGTATTATTAACATCAGACGTATTATCTCGCTAGTAACGCAAAGATAATGTAACAACCACGTAAGTTTTAATAATAAAGACAATATAGAAGTTTAATAATCGTGTGTGTGCTGCGCGGGACTGCCTCAGGCCAACAGCCGACGCGAACAGGGTATCTTCACAAGAACCTTCGCTAGCAAGTTTTTATTCCTCACTACTTATAAACTACTTGCATCATAGTGCTGGAAATTTTATCCTAACCAATTTGTTATACTTAAAACCTTGATTTTTAATAAACCATTTTATCTCTTTTCTTAAAATCTTATAGTTTCAATATTTGTTCTAATCCAACGATCTCAATACAAAGATGTGCCCTCCCAAACTTCAGGGCGCACCGAATCATGTCAACGTTGGGAAGAGTGACCTCACTCTTTCCGTTCTAGTCGGTTGTAGGAAGCGGTGGACGCCGGACGTTTTTAACTATCACTATTCGTTGTCAACAACCAAAATTAGTAGAACCACAGCATATCTTGCCGCTTGCGATTCTAAGGGTCAAGTAGATTGGTTGTTTGTAAACCTCTTACGATATACACAGAGACACAGTTTATGACCAATTTCAAGGTGCTCAGGGCACATCTATTCGTTTATATCGATGTTCTAATCCATTATTCCGTAAATGCCGTACAAAAATCATGCGACAAGAAGGAAAGAGCGAGAGTTGATACCCCCCTTCTTCAATTTGCACTCATTTGGCCAGCTTTCAAATGCCTAGTGCTGAATCTTATTATTTTATACCGTTCTATCATCCTACATAGGTCTCCTGCTGTATCATATGACCCATCAGTTTTGTTCACGGGCCTGTAGTCTATTCCTATAAACAAAATAAGTATTACAACCTTCTAAATGAATTAACAAAAAACAGCTATGTAGTTAGTTTATACGCTGTAGAAGTAGAAGCGAGAGTTATACCAGCAAAATCTCTATTTAATCTGCTGAAAGACCTTGGCTTGTCCAGAAGTGCAGTCAGTTCTATACTAGAACGAGTATCTAAAGCTGCACTAGTAGGCTCATATCAGATTTGGCTGGGCAGGGAGAAAAAACGAGTAGTGAAGGTGAGTGTTGATGTACGTCAGAAAGGGGCCCCTTAAACCTACGCCCGAGTCACAAGTCTCGGGATCTACTCGTGATTTCTCTCTCTACCACACGAAGGACCCAGCGCACGTTCTGTGAATCCATGGAAAGCTAAGAAGTTTATCTCTTACTTCATTGTTTCTATTTTATAATATTATGGTAGGTATCATTGATTTGATTTTGATCTCATCTAATTGGCAACTTCACGTGGCCTGAAGACGGATGCCAGACTTTGGTCATTTTATAAAATTTGAAGGTTTATAATGCCCGCTTTCCACTGCGAAATAGCTGAGCTGAGAGGAAGAAATAGTTCGCCTTCCATTGTGTTTCCAAGGTGAGATTAGCTAGTACAAATATCAAAGACGAACTGTCAGTTTAGCTGTTACAAACTCACAAACTTACTCTCTCTAGTATTATCTATTTTTGTCGTGATGTAATTTATTCTGTAATATAATGTTTTATCATAAAATCGTGATGCGACGATACACTCACCTCCTTATTACCAGACTCGTTGTACGTAGTTCCATATTCATGAATATTCACAACCGCATTGATCTACCTATCTCGGGTCGCAGAGGAGGGTAAATATTCTACTATACAGGGCTATGTTTATTTACATTATGTATACCTACGCTCGGTAGTGTAACTCGCGACTTATCAGTTTTTACCAAAACTTATTGAGACCAAATAGAAAAGAAATTCCTTTTTTTATCGGAATGCTCGTAGCTCGAAAAAGCGACATCGTTTCATGGTTGTTGTTCCAAAGACACGAACGAAGAGATTTGACTCAATTTTTGTGATAAGAACGTCTAGGCTGTGGAATACGTTGCCTGAGTGGGTTTTCCCCGATGATTACAATCTTTGTGTCTTCAAATCGAGAGTGAATCGGTTTTTTTTTCTCAGTAAACACGCTCCATCGTAGACCGCATTGTCGTTTAACATCAGGCGAGATGGCGGTCAAGTGTAAACCTATAAAAGATAAAAAAAAATAAAAAATTACGCACTTAATGTCCTAAATATACAGGTACATACTAACAACGTCCAACGGCTTTACCCATGCGTTTCCCGTTCCCGTTATTTTTGACTAAACTATTTGTGACTAAAAGTAGCCTATGCATTATTCCAGGTTACCTGTGTTCCAAATTTCAACCCGACCCATTAGGACGTTCTATCGTGATGTAGCAGCAAACATTACAACTTGCGCATTAAGGTATAATATTAATGGGAAGCAGGTTATGTAATGAAAAGCCTAAAAGATACGTTTCATCCTTCAAAAGCTTTCATTGCGAAGTTCAAAAGCAATAGCGTTAAACTTCTAATGGACGTGCCGCTTCGCTACTACGTGCTACTACGCGACGCCACGCCGTTGTCTGACATAAGCATATCAATGACACGAATTGATAAAAAACTGTTCCAGACCAATCATATTAAACACTGCTCAAATCGGCTATATAAGTTTTCACTTCAAAAAAATACGCAACTAATTTCTGTGTGTTGTATGTGAATGTTCTGTGTCTGCGCATTGTGATAATTCACTCTAATGAGACAGTTGTCAGATAATATCATTATGTTGCTTTTAGGATGTCGGTGTACGCACTCTCATAATTTTTCTGTACTGAATTCAGGAGTACTGAAATAATTATAAATTCAAATAAAACAACGATAAGAAAGACCAAATGAAGGTAAAGATTTCGACGAATCCAGAATCTCTTTCGTGAAGTTAGAGTATGTAGAACATTCAAACTTAAATCTCAGTCAAAGGGTACAGTTTTGTGTGTGCAACCCTCACAATAACCGGTCGTTCGAGATTTCTCACATATAAAGAAAAGTGTTATTAGTATTAAATAAAGTATTTATTTCCGTCGAGTCATCGCAAGACCCTCGCGAAACAAAACGTTTTCCCATTCTATTACCCATCGGTATTGGAGCGGTATCGGGTAGTGGCGGTACTTCTGGCGAGCTCTCCCGGGAACAAAAACGCCTACGTCCTGATTTTATACCTATTGCTCATCTATTTCTATGGCGAGGGCTATCCTCGGAGAACCTTTGGCTGTAAAGAGTTTCTATTTTTGACCGTCCTCAGGTTGCTATTGAGCATAATATTTACTTTAGTATCTACGAGTATATTGCGGTGTCCTCCAAAATTACTGTTTATTTTAAAAAGATAAAATGGCTTTACTAAATGAATTAACACGTGTGAAATAAAACTATACAAACATTTTAAATATAGCAGCTTATTCTGGCTTCGCTCAGATATTGTCATATAAAGACTTACAATCGAAATGAAAACAGCCCTATCTCGAAAACAAGTCAAGTAGGACAAGTCTCAAAACTACACATAAATACCAACTTTTGTGTTTTTGGTTGAAACTTGGTGAAGAACTAACTGGAAACAAACATGACACCAGATTTATTACATTAAGATTTAATTAATCATTGTACCGAATAGGATTTTTTAATTCAAAATATACATTACATTAAAATCAGCAATTAATTTGTATATCTGGGTAAAATGAATAACATATCTTAAACATCCGATAAGCGAGATCAATAAATAAATTAAATATTCAGTCAGTTGATTTAAAAAAGAATTGTACAAGTACAGTAGTACAAGTACAGTTGTACTTGTACAATATTTTGTGGTGGTTATGGTACAACTTATGTGGAAAAGTGACGTCACAACCCCGGAAGAAACCCTAAGAGAGCTACGACGAAGCTCCGACTTCGACACATCCTTATCGGCCTACTACGCGTACGCTTACTCCAGGCTGACCTACGGGATCCTACTTTGGGGTGGAAGTGTTGATGCCGCCGACCTCTTCATCCTACAAAAGAAATGCGTGCGTATCCTCGCCAACGTCAAATTCCCCGATATAAGTAAACCACATTTTCATAAACCCTATTTCATTGACTACAAAATTTTAACTTTGACATCACTATATATATATTGGAAAACTGCAAATTTGTTAAAAAATATCCAAATTTATTTAGTAAAGTATCAGACAACTGGCGCTACCCGATTAAGACATTATACAAATACAACTTAAACGTACCAACATCAAAACTAACTTTACATAGTACCGGTCCGCATGCGATGGCTACAAAAATCCATACTAATATTATAAATGCGAAAGTAACTCTGTCTGTCTGTCTGTCTGTCTGTCTGTCTGTCTGTCTGTCTGTCTGTCTGTCTGTCTGTCTGTCTGTCTGTCCGTCTTTACCGCCTAAACCAACCAACAGATTTTGATGAAATTTGATACATAGATAGAATAGATCCCGAGAAAGGACATAGGCTACTTTTTGTTCCGAAAAAAGGGTTAAAAGGGTTAAAATAAGGGATGAAAGTTTACATGGAAAACTTCGTCATTGTTGAAGAACTATGAAACTTTACGTCTAGATATTTAACACGAAACCATAAAATGTATGTTTTAGCAGTTTTGTAGTTTCGAACTGTACCTACGGGGTGGAATTGGGGTGAAAGTCTGAAGTTCAATATTATTGAAGATAAAACCATGAAACTTTGTATCTAGACACTTGAAATGGAGTCGATAAACGTCTGTTCCAGCAATTTTATAATTTCTAACTACGGGGATACTTATATAACCGCTTGATACACTGGCCGCTTTTCGCGTTTTACAAATTTGGCGGGAAAACGGGTGTCAGGTTACATAAGTGCGGTGTTTATGTTTCGGCATATGAAGTGCCGCCTTACTTTTACCCGTTTGAGCCATTTACTCTCAAGAGCATTTCAAGACGCTTCTAGCGGTATCATTTATTTATAATTAATGTACTTAAATAAATTCAAGATGGCCGCCGCTACAAAATGGCGGATAATTTATGTTTTATTAATCCCATCAACATGGGTATCAAATGAAAGGGCTCAACAAGCAGAATACAATATACTATAAAAAATTAAAATCCAAGATGGCGGCCGCTACAAAATGGCGGATAACGTAGGTTTTATCAATCCCATCAATATGGGTATCAAATGAAAGGGCTCAACAAGCAGTATACAATATACTATAAAAATTGAAATCCAAGATGGCGGCCCCTACAAAATGGCGGATAACGTAGGTTTTATCAATCCCATCAATATGGGTATCAAATGAAAGGGCTCAACAAGCAGAATACAATATACTATAAAAAATTGAAATCCAAGATGGCGGCCTCTACAAAATGGCGGATAACGTAGGTTTTATCAATCCCATCAATATGGGTATCAAATGAAAGTGCTCAACCAGTAGAATACAACGTACTATATAAAATTAAAATCCAAGATGGCGGCCTCTACACAATGGCGGATAACTTAGGTTTTATCAATCCCATCAACAAGGGTATCAAATAAAAGGGCTTGACAAGAAGAATACAGTGCACTATACAACCTCAATATTTAAGATGGGCGCAGCCACTAAATGGCGTATCAGACAGAATTTTTGATAGTCGACGAGATTTCCATGGTGTCTTATCAAATGTTATGCATGATGGACGGTCGATTAAGGCAAATTAAGAACTGCGAAAATGAGTTTTTTGGAGGAGTAAACGTATTACTTTTCGGTAATCTTTTACAACTGCCTCCTATAAAATGGTCAGGAACACCTGTTTTCAATTCTAATACGAAATTATACATATGAAAGTAGCTCTCTCTGTCCGTTGCCGTCTAACGCCTAAGCCACTTAAAGAGTTTGTTACCATTTGGTGCACAGATAGACTAGACTTAGGAAAGGACAACGGCGACTTTTTATCACAGAAAAAGAGTGGAAATAAGAAATAAAAGTGTGCATGGAAGGATCTTTGCACTCTTTGTATGCTATTTTTAACCGACTTCAAAAAAGGAGGAGGTTATCAATTCAGTTGTATTTCCATTTGTGAATCAATTTAGATGGTTATTTTTTTGGTTGGTAGATTATAGTTCAGAGGTGGTCATATAAATTTTATCGAAATCAGTGGGGCGGTTTTTGAAATATGAACAACAAACTAAAATTTGTGTTCATGTAATCAGACGATATATCTACTAATATCTACTAATAGACTCTAATAAAATTTGGTGGACCGTCCCAATATGATTTTAAATTAAAGTCTGTTTTTGATTAATTTTTTGAGAACATAGGTTTTTTTTGTAATTTGTCGTGTAAATTGTACATTTATTAATAAATATAAAACTTTGACTTAGACCGATTTTGATTAGGAAACGTGAATTTGTATGGTAGTAGACATACGAGTAGGTACTGCCTCAATTACTTTAATAAATATGTGGCGCGGACGAAGTCGCGGGTAAAAGCTAGTTCATAATAAACTTCCCAATAAACTTAAGGAAACTGAAGACGAGCGTAGGTTTGCCAGGACCTTGAGAGATCTGTCATTGTCAAAAGCCTATTATAGCCTATCCGAGTTTTTAACCGATGACCTAAGAACCTTCGAGGAAGAAAACCAAGTACCTATTTGACTGTGAAATGAAACGCTTTGATCCAAAATGACACTTAAATTGCAATGCCCGGTTTTAAAATCAAAAAATTTGTCGTAACACAACGCACCCCACGTTGTGCTACGACTAATTTTGTACTAATTTTGTTTTAAATGTACTTATTTATTACTGTAACATAATGAAGCAATAAATGATTGAGTATTGAGTTTGAACTCTCACTACATAGTATAAAACAAAGTCACTTCCCGAGTCTGTCCGTCCCTACATATGCTTAGATTTTAAAAACTACCGAACAGAAAGATATTGATGCGGGCTTTTTAATATATAGAGTGATTCAAGAGAAATGTTTATAAATGTGTATAATATGTGCATAAAATACTAGAGAAACACGCATAATTTTAAAGGTTTCTAATGTAATATCAAAAATAAACACATTTTCTGCATTTACACTGTAAGCCCTATGAGCTAAATCAATATAATGTACAGCAGTATTGTACTCCTTTAATATGTCTACAAAAAAGTCTGAAATAGTGTGTCTTTCTGTTAGGAATAAGCCATAATAACCATTTTTATTATTACTTTTATTTAGTTTCAATATTGCACCCGTGCGAAGCCGGGGCGAGTGCTAGTATTCAATAATTATCTTTGTGTTTGTCAACTTTTAATAACTTGTTAAAACATGCCCAATATTTTTCCACAATCTAGTTAGCTAACTAAATTACAATGGTGTATTTCGGATCTAGTCGTTATTCCAATAAAAATGAAAATACATAATGAGCTCGTACAAATTCAAAACACATTTGCCAAAGCGAAGTCTATAAGAAACTGACAGCCGAAAGCTGTAATAAAAGCTTGCTATTTACTCGCAGCCAAGAGATAGAATTCGAAGTCACTATTTTGATTTTTATTATTATAAAAAAGCATATCTCTGTCGATAGTTCGCACAGTTCTTTTTTCTCTTTGGCTTAGTCTTTTTTGTGTATTTTTTTTTCTCTTAAATCAATGAACGCCAGCTGCATGGACAAAAAAGTGTCCCGTTATGTCCCGTTACACTCATTGTGTCCGCATCGTATACGTTTTGTTATGACGTTGTCCGTTACACTCATTACCAAGCGACTTTACAGACAACAATTTTTTTGTTCTTTCACGGTTCTTTCATTAGATTTTTTTTGTATGTCACCGTGAAATTGCAATAGCCGCCTTGCTACACTTGCTCAACACTTGCTTACAACTTGCTTGACAATTTAATGAAATTAAATAATCATTGAATTCTGCTATTTTGCGGTGACATATTCGTATTCAACCGGACGAGTAAATGGCGACGACGGCAGCCTTGTTAGGGGAAGCCGACATGACATCTCTAGGTGCATTTATGTGGGCATTCCAGACAAGATGTTCGGTATTCCTCAGTTTGTGCTGCAACTAGGTATACTTTATGGTTTCTGCGTCCGTGCATCTCCGTTTTTTTAACTTTTATAGGTTTACATTGGAGCGACATCTCCTTTGATGTTAAGTAACGATGCAGTGATGATGATGCTCATCGAGAAGAAACCGATTCATTCTTGATTTTGACAACACAAATATTGACACCTTCGGGAAAATCCACTAACGCAACACATTCCAAAGCCTCGTTTTTATCACAAAAGTAGAGGCTAATCTTGTCATTCGTGTCATTAGAACATTAACTATGAAATGATGTCACTGTTTCGAGCTATAAGCAGTCCGATAGAAAAAAGTCAATGTGGCTAATACCACAAATACCGGTTACGCACTCTCTGTAGTATGTCCGATAAAAACCGATGTGTTAGCAATTTTTTGAAGCGATATGAACTAGCTGCCTACAAGCAACTACCTACTAGAATAACAGGATAACTATAGTAAAGGCTACTGTGTTCTGTTTGCGTGACTCGATGCTCTGTAGTTTGGCGGCCCCTCTCGCTCTGAGTCCGACCCTCAATCAGCAACTACTCTGGTTGTTAGAGCTCTCATTGGCGGATTGGTACATTTCGGAATAGCCTGTGCACTGGCTACTTGATAAGCGCAAGTATCATCAAATGTTTGAGCAGCCTGAAATGCAAGCATTTGCGCTTAACTGATGTAGTCACTGTGCCCACTAAATATACTACAGGCTACAAGGTACATAGTAATACAATACGTTTTAGGGTTCCGTAGCCAAATGGCAAAGTACGGGACCCTACGTACAGATTCGTCATGTCTGTCTGTCTGTCCGTCCGTATGTCACAGCCACTTTTCTCCAAAATGAACATTTGTGTGAGCATTAAATTTTTCATACAAAAAATAGAAACAAAAACAATAACGTTTATTGACATTTGAAGATAAAAAAACGAATAACTTTTATTAACTGCTAGCCCCACCGGGTTACCCGCGTATTTCTCTTTCCTGTTATTTTGCCGGAATAAAAAATGTATTTTTCCAGACTATAATCTATCCGTATTCCAAATTTTGGCCTGATCCGTTCATACGTTACGATGTGATTGAGCACCGAACATACACATTGACATCCATCTACACATTGACATTTATAATATTAGTAGATAGGATTATAGAGGTATACAAACAGACACACAAACAAATTTTCATAAAATCAGACACTGTACGTGGTGATAAAAATACTAGACACACAGGTGATAGATACCTATACTACCGGAAAACCTTAGATAGAGAATAAATAAATAGATCAAGTTTTTCTCACGGCTTCTTTGTACCAATCGTAAGCAGATGACGTGAATACTGGTAACAGAGTGATGTGCCGCGACAAAAGTATGACACTTCCAAAAGAGCGACAAGGCAAGAGCGATCAGACCCGTGATTTCGGTGTAAAGCGTTTGTTCCATCTCTATCCGTAGTATAAGTAAACTCTTTAGAAAAAACAGACTCGGGCTGTGTCCCACAGTTTTGCGCTCCGTTTGATAGCCGATAATTTGAATTATAACATTAAGATAAATCAGTAGTCTTATTTATCGTAGATTTGAAGCACTTGATATGAACATTGAGGATGTTTACCAAGCACGCTTCAGTCTAGTGATAGTAAAAGGAGGCGGGTGGAATTAGATTGTCTTTTTCCTGGGCATATATTCCGAAATGTATTCGATAGGAAACTGACACAAAACTAACTTTGCTTGTTAGAAAGTACACTTTTTACTGAGGGACGAACATTGAAATCACGAAATAGATCAGTCCTATCACATATTTCTCTCGTTCGAAGTTTAATTTTCCAAAATACGGAACATCGCAATCTGCCTACCTATTTCTCGCACAAAGATTGGCAAACTACCGTGTAGTTAAATCTAAGTAGAAACCTTCCAGGAAGGATTTACCGCACTTTGACCATTACCCTCGTCTTAAACCTCCACAGCGCTATTCAGCGGACGTATATTCACTGCTCACAATGGGAGCAACATTTAATAATAATTGTACGTTTCTTGGAAATAAGGTCAATCATACCGAGTTACTTTTTATTATATACACGCAGAGCTAACTGCAACATAGCGTAAGCAACCCACCTTACCACTATACCTTCACTTCGTATCCCCTATGTCCTACTACTAGGACTAGGGGACCTTCTTTCGCAAGAATGAAGCCGTAATGAACAATTAATGGGTGGCCGGCCTAGTGGCTTAGTCGGCAGTCTACCTGCAAAGCCGTGGGTTGTGAGCTGTGACTCTCTCCTCGCAAGAGAACAACCTGAGCCTCAGCAGTGGGAACACTTAGTGGGCTGCTTAATTATGGGACTTTACAACTTCAGATTTTTGACGTAATTTATTTTAGCGACAAGAATCCCTTGCATTTTCCTGGATTGTTATAAAAATGATTTATATGAAACAGTCTGCGCGTTTCTTGCTAGTTGCTTGTTTAATGAAGTTTAAGTTTACTTTGTTCTGACAGCGATAAATTATTAACTTATAAGTGCAATTTGACTCGTAATTTCTTAGTTCGTTTTACTACTTTTGTAAACGACTTGGTGAAATAACTAACAAGTTATCTAGTTTCTGCGGAGACTGTCAAGCTGTTTAAGTTTTGAACATCGCTACAAAGATGCAAGTTTATCGATTTTTGTAGAATATATTTTGAATTGTGTGTTGCTGATTTGTAGGATCAAATTGACTTTTTTAGTATCTCTCAATCTATTTGTATAGTTAAAAACCAACAACGTTTCATGGTTATTGTTCCGGAGATTCAAAAGAAGAGGTATAATTCTATTTCTGCAACAAAATCATTATAATTGTTGAATATGTTGCCTGATTTTGACTGATGGGGATAAACTGGATTAGCCTAGTATATACATAGAGAATTATGTATTCATTAACCAAAACAAACCAATTTATCCTAAAGTGTATATTTTTTCAAATTAGTCGTAGCTCAGTATAGGTTGAATTATTTCTACTATCTACCATAGGACCTTAGATAGAGAATTATACTCGTATGTAAACTCTTTGCATAGGACGAACCAGTTTATACTTAGTCTGTGTTAGTTTATTTTACCACAAAGGTAGAACTGATTTACGATGAAAAAGTAGTGGTCCTATAATCGGTTTATCCGGGAACATATTATACTTATAATAGCGCATGATCTTGGCTGTGGCCGTGGAAACTTTGGTCTTGCAATCAATTTAACTTTAGCTTGTAATTTGAACCCTTTCACGGCTGCTGTTATTATCTTCTTAACTGCTGTATTGTATCCTCCGTAATGCATGGAAATGAAAACCATAACGACCGTTTATACGAGCGATTTTACAGAAAATAATGTGCCTGGTTTAACATACGCATTAATAATGTGAATAAAACATTATTTTCTATCACTCTGTAATTGGTTTTAAAACACAGATCTACAGTTACAGGTACCTAAATGTAAAAAAATCACACTAATAAAATGTATTATGTCATATTGATTATTGCGTGGCACTGTGGTTGTTGTGCGAAAAACATACATACAGTAACAAACAGATTTACCACCGGGAACATACTCTTAATATCTTGCGCATCACTTGTCACCTACTAAGATAAAAAACTATTTAAAGTTTTACAATGCTCACGTCAGTTTACATTCTAAGTTTAGATAAATAAAAAAATCGTGTATGAACATTGAGAACTTCAGCCATACTGGCGTTTTTAAGCCCGAGAGGTGTTCAAATACACCCTTCTTACATTTTTCCTTATTGAAGTATTTTTGTAAAAACCTTCAAAGTAAGCAATTTTCAAATTCTTTAAGTCCACCTCAGAACAATAAAGAGCGTAAACGGTTTGACATTTCCAAGTAATCACAAGCTTTTTGTGTTTTTCTTTGATGGGTTATTTATTATTTGTATCCTTTAATACTTTTAAGTTTTTTTCCTGTTGAAAAGTTAGTCGACCTTTCAACGCTTGCGGAAAAAACAGGAATCTTTCGAGGTCATGTTTTATTCATCAACCCACACTGGGCCAGCGTAGTGGATGGTGACCATATTTATAAGAATATAGTTATTATACTTATAAATATGGTCATAAATATGGTCTTGATATGGTCTTGGAGAGAAAGCTCCGTGTCCTATTTGCTCTGTGGTCACCACTAACGGGAAGCATTGAAAACGCTCGCAGAGACAGTGGTTTAGCTGCTAAGTCCCTGCGGTAGTGAAAACGGACGAAGGCTATATCTGTTTGACGACACGTCAATAGAGCCAGGGCATATATTCAAAGCTCAGTTACAAAACGCATGTGTTTACCAGTATAACCTGATCTCAAAGATCGTTGCATGTCTGTGTTATCAAAGGTCTAGTAGCTATAACGTCCGTTCTTGTTTTGCTCCTTCGCTATCGGGACTTGTGACTGACTCAAACTGCCGTAAACACGGTTTTGAAACCAAACGGCTGTTTTACGAATAAAACTGCGTCAATTTACGAGCTTAATCTTAAGGTTCTTGTAGACTCGAAGTCATTTTTCCGTTTAATGTTTCAGGACCTTTTTACGGCCACTTAAATTTTCTTAGAAATTCTTCTCGAAAGTGGATTTTAAGCAGCTTGAGTGCTGGTAGCGTTAAACTTCCTTTTATGATTGCAAGCTAGACTTTTAACTAACTGATATACACCACTCAAACGCTATTAATAACGCTATTTATATATGTATATTATTAACAACGCTAGATCGTAAGGAGTAAATCGTAGATGTCATTATTAAAAGTAATCTTATTGATGATTCTCTCGATGATTTTTGTACGGCATTGCGAAATAATGTATTAGAAGAGGTATTGAAACTGTATGGAACCAATGCCGTACATAATCAAATGACCAAACTTACTCTGTAAATCGATGGTAAATCATGATTTTTTTTCACAAACTAACAATTAGAATTTTAAAATTTATAATTTTTATTGTTTTAATACCTCTTCTAATCCGCAACGCCGTACAAAAATCATGCGACAAGTAGAAATGATCGAGGTTTAAAGCCCCCCGTCTTCAACTGCACTCAGTTGGACAGCTTACAAGTGACGGAATAGTGCTCAATCTTATTACTTTATACTCTTCTATCATATCATCATCATCATCATCATAGGTCTCCTGCTGTATCAGATGACCCATAAATTTTGTTCACGGGCCTGCAGTCTATTATCCTTAGTTTATCGGATGCATTTGTGACAGAATGACACTGATCTACATAATCGAATTTTATTTTAAAACTGCTTAAGGTTATAAAAAACATCATCATTTTATGGTTGACGTTCCAAAAACTTGAACGAGGAAGTTTGACTCCGTAATCTTAATCAAGTCAAGAGTGAATCGGTTTCTCAAAAGTTTTTTTAACCACGCTGTTTGGTATAAAATGACGTAACAACATGTTTTAGCTAACTTATAGCAACAGTTTTATGTTGGGTGGTAGCGGAGATTTTATTAGTATTTAGTGTTTTCACGTCGCGCTAACCATTACCCATCGTGGCGGAGACCCAGGGTGGCCGCGTAAAGGTACACGTTCGAGCTGAGACCGCGACACGAGAACGCGACAGGAGACCGAGACCGGAGACCGCGACAGACGGTCTCCTGTCGCGGTCTCGGCGCGAACTGGCGCCCATACAATCCTATAGAGTCAAGTGTCTGTCGCGGTCTCCGGTCTCGGTCTCCTGTCGCGGTCTCGTGTTGCGGTCTCCGGGCGAACCGCTACCTTTATTTAGCGTACACACGCTGCATTATATAGCCTGCAACTTACTTAACATCAGGCAAGATGACCGACAAGCACAAAACTATCTTTGTTTAATAAAATCTACATCATAAAAATACATAAACTTGACCTCATTTTACATATCAATTAAATTTTTCCATCAACTCTCTTTTCAAACTAATTTGCATAAAGAATCAGCTCCGACCGGGTGTTGTTAAGGGTTAAACCGCGTCTGAATTACTTTTTGACAGCTATAACCTGTTCTTCTGTAATGGGCAGTTAAAAAACCCTCGGGGAGCCTTTTCTGGGTATCTAAAAGGTTTATCTTCATTACTCAATTAATAGAATTAATGGCAGTTTTTAAAGATTAGGCCTCGATTAGGTGCTGTAGCGAAAGGCCAAAATACAAGAATGAAATAGAATAGATATCATTAGATCACCGAACACCATTCAAGAACTTTTTTAACCCCCGACCAAATAAAAGGGTGTTAGAAGTTTGACGTCGATGTCTGTCTATCTGTCCGTCCGTCCGTTTATTAATATCCGTGCGGATGTTCTTAGCTATGTTTGGTTAATATACATTCAAGATGGCCGCCGCCACAAAATGGCGGACAAAATATTTCTACACAACCTACCTCAATATGGTATCAAATGAAAGGGCTTGACTAGTAGAATACTATACACTATAAAAAAATCAAATCCAAGATGGCCGCCACCAAAAAATGGCGAATTAGATTATTTTCACTACTACCTCAATATCAAACGAAAACGAAAAAAAACAAAAAAAACGAAAGGGCTTGACTAGTAGAATACATTGCACTACGACAATTTCAAATCCAAGATGGCCGCTTCCACAAAATGGCGAAATACATTTCTTTTTTCACAACTCTCTTAATATGGGTGTCAAATGAAAGGGCTTGACTAGTAGAATGTTGTACGGATAACAAATCTAAGGTAGTCGGGGGTTAATCAAAATTTTTAGTTTTGTTCTTGTTTACAAAGTATAGAGTGATGAGACGAGCAGATCCCGTGCCTGATGGTAAGCAACATGCCTGTCCTTAACAGTACAGTGACACGTAGCTATTTGCTTATTTATCATGAAGAGTCAAAATCATTAGCTAGCACTGGACTGCGCTCGTCACCCAGAGATATAAGACGATTCATCTTTATGCCACGTAATTTCTCTGGAAACAAATCTGGCTCTCCAAACCGGAAAACAACTGTTAACTGGTAAAGGTCTGGTAGTCCCGAGGTGGACTCTGTAAAGAGCTCTATCACTACATAGTTTATCATAAACAGTCAAGTGGTTTTCACTGATGTGCGGACGTCGCTATGTTTACCATATTGATTTATATACAGAATTGAAAAAAAAAATTCTGACTTGTTTGCCATTATCTTATATGATCCATAATTATACTACAAAATATAAAATTCAGAATATTTAAATTGTTTAGTTCAGTTTTGTTTTGTGGTCTTAAGCACACACATATTTTTTGTTGTGTGTGTCATTGTGTGTGTTACATATGTTTTTTGCACAAGAATTCTTCTACAGTGGTGACAATTTGCACATAACAAGCATTTGAGATAATTCGGACTCGGATTCTCGCCTCTCCACCACCACGATGTTAATATTTGAAAAGTACAGCCACAGTTCTTTTATTCGAGTTGGGAAAGCAACACCGTTTCATGGTTGATGTTCCAACGACTTGGAGGTTAGGTTTGACTCCGCTTTTGTGAAAAGAACGTCTAGGTTGTGGAATGCGTAGCCTCAGTGGTGTTTTGCCTATGGTTATAATCTTAGTGTCTTTAAGTTAAGAGTAAATGGAAATATTAAGTAATTAGCAGCCTATTATTTTTATTATATTCCTTAAAGTGCTGACTCATCGATCAAACTTTTTTATAGTAACAGCGAATTTTTAGAGAGTAAATAAAATTAAAAATGGGTGCGTGTACTTATGTACGCGCGTGAGAAGTTATACTTCTTTTATTTTACTAAATTTATCGCCACCGAAAATTTATCCAATATATAACATTCAAATACTGGCAATACATTGTCCAATCTTTCAATAATTTATTTGATTCTTGAGCTGAGCCAGCTGAGCAAAGTTGACAGAGAAGAGCGGCAACAGCGCGTTACCCGCGTATGTCACGAGCTGGCAACGTCGCGCGTCTTCGCCGTATAATTACTATTATGTATTCTATGCCTAGTAGCGGCAACCGTACGACACTATCTGTGTTCACTCACACATTGACATAAATGAACAAAAAATTCGATGTTATTTCTACTATTAATCTACAATTTTCTTCAACTAAATATGAAATACCGCAAATAAAGACCAATTTAAATGCCAACTTACTATAGTCATTGCAGTGTAAAATTATACTCTCGTCGCCCATGAATGGTCAAATAGATTAGTATGAAAATCGAACCACCTTAAGCAGACGACTTCGTACTGTTAATTTTGTGTCACAGGTGCGCGCGCATCTTTAAATTTCACTCTCATCATTTTTTCATAACGCGCCTAAAGAAGTATAACTTCAATAAATATTGGTGGACAATTCACAAACAACACCATTTGATCCCAAACTAAGCAAAGCTTGTGAAGCAAAGAGTGATGGCAAAGTCTCCTTAAAAATATAAAGCAATAAATTTGATATAGGTCAGTAAAATTGTAACAAAGACACATTATACTCGTATAATGCTTGACAGTTGTCTGTACAATAAACATTACAAAACAGTAAAGTAACCATTTCACAATTTGGAAATGTTTACAATTTGTATGCTCTTTCTTTTGTTTTTGTTTTTTATTACTCGACGTGTAAATTGTATATTTATGAATAAAGTAATTTGACTTTCCTGGGACAAAAAATAGACTATGTGTTGTTCCAGGTTCATCCATCTATGTACCGAATTTCATTAAAATCTCTTAAGAATAAGAATGTCTTTATTGTATAAACTGTGTACATAGATGGTAGGTGGATACAATAATGGTTTCACCAGTTTTGTCCTCGCGAACATACACTAATGCTTTTACGTAATTTCATACAATCTTTTTTATCATCCTCAAAATTAACATAGGTACAGTTGATTAATTAACAGCAGTTTTTGCGTGAAAGAGTAAGAAAACACATCCATCCAGTCAATCTTACAATCTTTCGCGTTTGTAATACCTACTTACATTATAAACGCGAAACTTTGTTTGAGTGTATGGATGTATGTTTGTTACTCTTTAGTCGGAATTAGTGCACACGTATAATAGTTAAAAAGTGCGGTTTAGCAGATGCCTCTTTTTTCACACCGTTTTCCTTCACAATTAGTATCACTGGTAATAAAAATAATTACGTACCTAATACTAAGTACAACTGAATAAGAAAATAGTTTTTTTATGACTCAAACTTACGAACCATTACACAAAAGTTGTTGAAAGCAAAGGAAAATAACACAGTTCGCGTTTTCTTTGACATTTTCTTGATCTAATTTCAACACAAAGCTTTGGATACGCATCTTAAATCGCTCTCTTTTTGTTCATGGCAATCTCACCGTAATTGAGAAAAAGTTCGAAAGAATTCATAACATGAATTGTCGATATCTTACCTATTTTTTTTTGTATAAATAAGCGTAACAGGACGAACAAGAAATGTGCCTGAGTATAAACAGCACGCCTGCTTATAACTGCATAGTAACACGCAGTTATTCTCTGGCCTCGTGGCTAAAGGTGCGAGTTCGCGCGGAGACCGCGACACGAGACCGCGACCGAAGACCGAGACCGGAGACCACGACAGGCACTTGACACTATGGAATTGTATGGGCGCCAGCTCGCGCCGAGACATGTGTCGCGGTCGCGTTTTTCAATTTTCATTATTTTTGTGGTTTTTAATACAGAGTTTTCATGTTTTATCTCAAGTATGATTTAAATCTATACCGAACAAAACAAAGTGTAGAACCGAATCAAATCAATTAATCTTTTCCTTTTTTGAAGTCGGTTAAAAAAGGCAGTCAGTAGCAAGTGCAAGCGATAGGTCTAAAGTAAAAGTATCTACTCCTGAATAGCAACAAAACAGAAAAGTGTCAATCGTACATCTGACTCAAAATTCAAGATATAATAACACGCTGTCATAAGTTTATTTAAAAGTATAAATTAAATAAACACTTGTTAAATTGCACGTAACAACTATGAATCAATACCTTTAAACTAGCAATTCTTGCATAATATCGAAATGTCGATAGCGGTAATTTATCATGAAACTTATTAGTGGTTTCTGGGCGATACATCGGTCTGACTAGTTTTCATTTTTGAAAAACGCCACTGTTTTCTAACAATGAAAAACCCAGAAATACTCGGTCATTCAAGTACTATGTTTGTATAAAAGACTGACTCTGAAATATCATATTGTAGACTGGTCATAGCTGTTTTCTAAATAGACTAGTTATGTAATGTAGTTGTGTAGTGTAGTCCTGATGAAACACAAGACGTTGGCGAAATTGTGCTCACCAAACATTTATCTCACACAAATATATATCACAACCAAATAGAAGCCAGAAATTAATCTAAGATGAAGAATCAGATGACATAAATAAAAACCAGAAATTAATAGAAGATGAGGAAGAAGAAGACTTTAATCAGCTGACTATTATTTAATTTTTTTTTTATTTATAAATTACTAACAAATTGTATTGCCAGACATATTGCATGCCTCTCGCAGAGGCCAGTTTGTATGGGGCAACTTTTAAAATGTTTTGTATCATCTTATCTTACCTACAAACCGCAATAAAGATTTTTGTATTTTGTATTTGTATTTTGTATCTAATTGGGAAATCTACGTAGATGGTATAAATATAATTTACCTAGTAGAAATCTACGTCTAGCTGCAATACTAACATAGCGCTGGTTGAGTTATGCTATCTACGCTCGGACAAAGACGACAGAGCAAGCTCCTAGACTCCTCGACTATATATTTATAAACGCTACTTATATAATAACACTTGTTTACTGCAGATGTAGGTTGTGTGTAACTTATTGTACCCACAATGGCGGTGGTAGTGAATGCCGTCTGGGGTGGGTAACTATTCTGTTTTGCCCACCCTAAAATAAAATTAATGTGTAGGTTTGAATTTTTGAGAGAGGAAAATCTCTTTTGCCTATTAATACATAGAATAGATTTTTCTTTTTTCTCAAAAAAGAAGAGCAAGTAAGCAAACATTACTGTGTTCCGGTTTGAAGGGCATCATGTTTCCAGAGAAATTACAGGGATTAGATATATAACATCTTAGATCTCTGAGTGACGAGCGCAGTGCAGTGCTGGGTAATGATTTGGACTCTTCATGTTCCAATAGCTGCATGTCACTATGCTGTTATGTGGCAGGCATGTTGCTTACCATCAGGCACATGTTCTGCTCGTCTCGTAACTATTTATCAAAAAAAAAAAAATTACGCGCCATCGCGCATCATAGACCCATCGCCGAGGCGGGAGTCTTCCTGCCTCGGCGATGCGGTCAAGTATAAACATATAGATATAAAAGAAAGTTGCTCTATGACCATAGTGGAAAAGAATTATAATGGTGCCGTAATACTTTATGACCGATTTTTAAGAGAATGTGCTATTCAGAAGTAAAATAAAATGTCGTACAGAATAGAAAGAACACAAGTACATACTACAATGTAGATGAACCGGTGATCACTTGACATTAGCGAAATTGGAAAATGTATTTTTTTTATCCATCTGATCACATCAACTGAAGTTAAACGATCGATGCAATGCTACGATAGCAATGCTTCTATAGAAGAAACCGATTCACTCTCGATTTGAAGACACTAAGACAGTAACATTTACACAGCCTTCTAGATTTTTTAACACACAAGTTTTACGGATAGTAAATTAAATTCAACTAATACCATTATGGCCTTTTTGTATTTGAACTTCAAAAATAATCACAATTCCATCTTTTTGCCTTCACAAGACAATGTATCTTTTTACTTTGTAATGTCTTCGGAAAAATTGCTCTTCAAACTGGAAAATGCTCACGTTTGCACATCACTAGCGGTAGGATAATTATAACAAAAATACAATGTATCTCTTTGGTTTGTAATTTCTTCGGAAACATTGCTCTTCAAACTGGAAAATGCTCACGTTTGCACATCACTAGCGGTAGGATAATTTTAACAAAATTGCGGTACTTCCTAAGGCGGGCTCTAGAAAGAGTCTTACCAGAAATAAATATATAAAAGAAATATTTCAATCGCTAATGTTTTGTTCAGTGAACCATTTGTTAAGCATTTTCCCGCTTTCCTTTTCTCTATACCCTTACACACGTCTAAATTAACAATATTCTAAGCGCAAACAAAGCCGCCGGACAACAATAGTGCATTGTTGTATTGTGCCTCGTTCACTACCGCATACTGGACCCTGAGTTCTTAGTATTTCACTCTATTCCAGTTACTTGCGTTATACTCGTATGTAGTTATCGTAAGATTTTATTGAAGTATTTTAATATAATAGATACCTTTTACTGGCCTTTAGTTCATTGAGTAGTGAGTCTACTCACTGAGCTTTTGGTCGTAGCTTCGATTTCCACTCAGAGTATTTTATTGTTTAATGTTTGTCACATTGTAAACTCGAAACGAATACAAAATAAGACTCCACTCGAACGAAGGAAGAGTTTTGACTATACTTTTGTGATAAGAACGTCTAGGCTTTGGAATCTTGAAATATACGAGTATACGAGAGTAAATTGATTTTTTCTTGGTAATCATACTCGTAGTTACTTAACCTCAACAATATGGCGGTCCAGTGTAAGCTTACTAAAGTCAAAACTTAACATCGCGAGGAAACCAGAGTCTTCATACTATGACAATTTTCGAGGACATCTGACATTCCCCAACTCACACAGATCCAACATGAATCTTTCAGTCGTATTACAAGAGAAACCCCGAGTCCCAGAAGTGGGAATACAAAATGGGCTGCTAATGTTGAGGACGATACTTTTCCGGGTAGCTGTTGTTATGCAAATTTCAGAATTCATTTCGCGATATGATTTAAATATAATTTAAAAATAGAAGCGACCTGTTTTGCTGCCATAAATAAAGAAGCAAGCGACGCGACGTCCAGTCCTAAAATATAAAAACCGCTACCGGTAGCCGGTGTCACGGTAAATAAATCCTATTTTCTAAGCAACAAAGGTCATATTTCACTGTAATCCCCGGCGGCTCCAGCGGTAAGCCTACGGGTTATAAACTATAGTCCGATGACATACAGTTTTGTATTAAATTTCATGTGAAATATGATAAGGATGAGGGTTCTACGTGCCTCGTAAATTATGACAACGCGATACGTTCCTGAGGCCTAATCGATACACGTGGCAGAATCCCGACCTAGATCTTAAAACGAAAATTCACCTCGTTCTATTTTTAAACACCAACGAAATAAAAAATAGGTTTTAAAATTGTGACCGCTCTGTGAGTAAAACCCTCTACACACGAGACCTAAAATCAGAGGAAATTACGTAAAAGTAGTGGGGAGGACTCTACATCGCACCACAAACTCAATCATATGGCGTGTAGGGTCCTCCCCACTTCTTTTACGTAATTTCTCTGATTTTAGGGCTCGTGTGTAGAGGGTTTTATTCTGCGACACCATGGAGCAAGCGATTTAAACTTCGTTTTTATTGTGATTGGAAGGTAAATTAGTCAAAAGTATTGTTATTTGCTGTTTCATCAAAATCAGTTAAGCCGCTTCAGAATTCTTATAACCACAATGGGTATTTGTTTTATTTTCAAACGTTTGTGTGGTCTGAAATTTTAAACAATTAATAAACGTGTTTACATCAATACATTGCTTTCTTTACATCCTATTTTTTTAAGAAATTGTATAAGTTTCCAAGACAAAAACCAAGACTACGTATCTACATAACTCACCACAGGATCGTCACAGAAATAAATTTGTATTAATTGTTTAATTTCGATTTACACTATATTTGAAAATTACATTTCACTAAACGCATTATTTTGCAAGGAAAAATCACTTACAAACGAGAAAACACAAAATAAAACCATAAAGATACCTTATCCAAGGAATAAAAGAAAAAATACATTATTTTCTGAAATAAATGGAAACCACAAAGCAGGCAGATAACAATCGCTCCGGGGAAAATATTATCTTGAAACTTGGATTTTTCCTGAAAACAGTTTTAATTCTGTTAAACTTGTTTTTTTACATTATTAGAGAAAGAACCAGCAAATCGCCTGATAGCCGTTGCGTTGCGGCTTAGTGCGTGAAGTTGTAGGTTTGAATACTGCCTGCACCTCTTAGTATGTATTACCTTTTGTAGCGGTAGAAGTCCTCGCAGAGTCCGCCTGCGGTACTACCACACCTTTGCCAGGTATTCTACCGCCAAGCAGTAATCTCTAAGGAATCTTCTCAACATTAATTACCTTTGCATTTTGAAAGGTCATAATAACCACTTGCTTTGTTTTGACGTTTCATGACATATAATTGGACATTGTCGAGTAGGAGATATGAAAATATATTTAATATACTACGTATTTATTCTTTGATTTTTTGCTGTTTATAAAGAAAAAAAACACTGACGAACTTACAATTCATAAACGAGAATTTATCGAAAAAATAGAATTGTGGCGAATTTACACACACTTGTTTTTGTGGCGAATTAACTTTGTGGCAAATCGACAATAACCCTAACAAACATTACTGTGCTCCGGTTGCCCTGAAGGGCAATGTTCCAGAGAGAAGTTAGGTACAGGGCATTGAAATAAAACACTGTTTTTTTTATTTTAAAATACTAGAAGGACCTTGCGGTTTAGCTTGTGCGAAAAAGACTGCAAAGTCTAGAATATCGCCGGAAAATTGCTAGCTTATCGGTTTTTTATCGGATACACTTCGGAGAGTGTGCGACTGATTTGTACGATCTAATACCATCTTGCCCTTTTTTCTATCGGAATGCTCGTAGCTCGAAAAAGCGACATCGTTTCATGGTTGATGTTCCAAAGACACGAACGAAGAGATTTGACTCAACTTTTGTGATAAGAACGTCTAGGCTGTGGAATACGTTGCCTGAGAGGGTTTTTCCCTGTAGTTACAATCTTTGTGTCTTCAAATCGAGAGTGAATCGGTTTCTTCTAGGTAAACACGCTTCATCGTAGGCCGCATCATCGTTTAACATCAGGCGAGATGGCGGTCAAGTGTAAACCTATAAAAAAAGCTTGCGTAGATCCCGTTATTTTCAAGAAATAAAGAGGAGCTATTTATTTATTATTTCAAATTATTATCCATTTATGTCCTAAATTTCATCTAGGTCTTCACTAGTTTTTACTCGAAAAAGTAAAAAACACCCTAACACATTTTTTTTAATAAAGAGTGACGAGACGATCAGGACATGTGCCTGATGGTAAGCAACATGCCTGACACATGACACGGGCAATAAACGCATTGTTAAAACTCTTCACACATACTCACAAGCCAGGCTTATTTCCGAATCTATTATGGAAGATAACATTCGTCCGGCGAGCCAACAAAACGAATTATTAATTAGGTCCGTATTACAATGCACAAACTATTAATTTTAGAGTGAAACTCTGCATCTATAACAGAGACACATATTTGTATTAAACTAGTGTATAAAGCTCACGAATGGTTACACTAAACAAACGTACTGCGCTCCTATGACATCTTCCCTATGGAAGGTGTCATAATTAAACCATTAATATTTTTTAAGAATTTAGTGTTATTAAAGAACTTTCTGTGCCTTATGAACGTTGCTACCTGTACCTGTTGAAAATTGGTCGCAACAACTTAGAAATCTTCTTTTTTCATGCACAATATCTATGATAAACCACATCACCACATGATCAAATGCATAATTTACTATTCTATAAATAACGTACAGACAAACTTTCATTTTTATAAATATAGATGAGCCTGAGAATCGTTTGAATGAGAACTGTGGCAAGTCAAGAGTAATTCGTCTTCTATTATTGAAACGCGCTCTATTGTAGACAGAGGTGTGAGAGCGTAGACATGATGGCGGTCAAGCGTAAGTATAAACATCCCACAAAATGTTCCCACTGCTGGGACTGAGGGTCTTCTCTAGCAAGGAAAGAGACAAAGCTATAGTCCAATACGCTGGTCCTGTACAGGTTGGCGGATACCAAGGGTAAACTCATCTACTATTTACAAAATAAAGCCTCTTTAGCTTGTAACGATTATTCTGCTCTATCTTGGGTACTGCTAACATCAAACATTGAACAATATACAATGAAGCCATATCTAGAAATTATGCAGCTCAGTTAAATATAACCATTAAATCAATAGTGCCTGGAAAGTTTGTGGTACATATTCGGACTCTGCATTTAATTTACTCCAGAAATTGAGAACTATACATTGTAAAGTTCATTAGCTTGTTATTGATATCCTGTATTTATTAGATTTTTAAAAATAATTATGTTTTTATATAACTGTGATGAACTTACTATGTAGCTTACTAAATAGTTCCTCAGTTTCGCAAATTGCCTAGGAGTATATAACACAATTAGCCACTGAATTACCATACCCCCGAAGACACGCCGCGCGCCGCCCGCACTCTCGGCCCCGCCGTTAAGGCGCACTATTCAAAACACCTGATACATATTTCATGCGCGCTCATCCGCCGAATCTTTGGCCGGGGCCGCCTACAGACAGGGATCCTATTCTCGAGTCGTGCGATACTAAACTGTACTTTATTGACATTTAGGTTTAGAATAGAATATTATATTATTTGATGGCATGGAAGTAACATTCGTATCATAACATTAGTATAATATAATTTCAAAAACTAAGTTATTTGAACGCCAATACACAGACTCGTCACATTACAATTTGATGAACAATATTTGTTTGTACTTACTTAGATTTGATAAAATAGGTATTCCGGTTATAAAATTCTCAATAAAAATTGATGGAAGGTAGATACCGCTTTCGCAGTACCAATATTCCGCCTACTACGAGTACATACAAATGTTTACATCAATATAAGTACCTGGTTGACCGAGCTTTGCACGGTAAATGCGTTTATAAAGGGCTTTAAGTAAAAGATTTTCTCAGAAAAAAAGAACAAAAAGTAAAAACCCGAATGAATTCATCAGGATTCGAACCGGGGCCTGTTGTTTCCGAGGGCGAGCATATTTCGTCTGAGCCATTTAGAATTAAAGAACAGTGGCGAAATAAGTTATCGTATTCTAATCAAATCAAATCAAATCAATTTATTGTGCTTGTGGTCCTGGGTTACAAGGGTGGTACATAAAATAAATATAACAGTTCTCCAGGTCCCGCTTCTAGCATGCAAGCAGGTACATATTCATTTAATGAAACTAGATTTACTTACAAACAGAAGATAAAAAATTGTTCTTTAGTTGAATAAAAAGAAATTTCCGTTAACACTAAACTTTCAAATGACTGCAACAGAACAGATGTCCATTACATGAAAAAAAAAAAAATTTTTAAGAATATTTAAAATAAAAAATGTACATATTGGTTAATTTTAAAAGTATAAGAATACAATGAAATAATGTCAGTTAAATAAACCTTACAGCGTCAAAAAATAAAAGTATACATTTAAAATATTCACAAGTCAATAACACTTGTAGCAACAATGTCATGCATGGGCATCTAGACATATGCACACTTTTGGCAAGTGATGATAGACAGTAGAAATTAAATGAATGGTGCGTCTCAAATACGGCAACAAGTCAGTTGAACTAATTGCTGTTATTCTTCTCTGTCAAAAAATCATTCAGGGAATAGTTTGCTTTAAGACAACAAATATTCATTGAGCTTATGTTTGAAACTAGCGACGTTATCCTATTCTCGAATTTTCTGTGGAATTTTATTATATATTAACGGTGCCATGCAGAAAATACTTTTTAACATAAATGTCGTTTTAATTCTTTCGGGGAATCGTAACTTATTTTCGCGTCTGCTGCCATGATCATATTTTGGAAATAAATTTTGATTCTTTTTTATAAACATAGCGACCTCGCTTATATACATACATGGAAAAGTTAATAATTTAAGCTCTACAAAATATTTTTGCAAGATTGACGTCGCTTTAGACCACATATTGCCCTTACGCACTTTTTTTTGGGCTCTAAAATCTTAATGTTTTCCGTAGCATTGCCCCAAAATATTATGCCATACCTCAGTATAGAAGCAACGTGGCCATGGTATGCTATTAGAAGTGTGTCTCTGTTGGTGATTTTTCTTAATTTATATAGTGCAAATGAGAATTGAATCACTCGTTTTGATACTATAGAGATATGCTCACACCATGACAACGTATTGTCTATGTGTAGCCCGAGAAATTTTATGGTTTTTGCTTCTTCAATTATTTGGCCAAGGTAGTTTATATTTAATATTTGCTTATTCGTGTTATTTTGTTTTAATTTAAATCTCAATATCTTTGTTTTTTTCAAAATTGGCTTTTAATGTATTATTTTCTAACCAATTTACTGTTGACACCAATGATTCATTAATAGCTTTGTCTAGTTCTCTTATGTTTTCCTTATCACCAACGTAAAGAAAAGTACTATCATCTGCGAAAAGCGTGACTGAATGTTGTGTTGTACTTGGGAGATCGTTAATATACACTAGAAACAGAGGTGGACCAAAAATACTACCTTGTGGTACACCAGAGTCAATCCTTCAGACCAGATTTAAATTCTCTTTCAATTTTGGTTTTTTGAACATATCCTTTTAATTTGAGTTACTTGAAATCTGTCAGAGAGATATGACCTAATTAGGGCGTTTGCCGTGCCTCTTATCCCATATGCATCCAATTTCTTAAGCAATATTTCGTGATTTACGTGGTCAAACGCTTTGGTCATATCCATAAAAAGGGCTACAACCAGTTTTCCTTTGTCCAGGTTTTTGCAAACTTTGTGTAGAAAGTCATAGATGGCCATATTTACGTCTTTATTTTTGCGGAAGCCATACTGACTAGGTGAAAAAACGTTGTGCATTTCTAAGTATTCGTATGTTTTATTATTAATTGCTTTTTCGAAAATTTTTGAAAATATAGGAATTAGTGCTATAGGTCTATAATTGCCCAAGTTACATCTATCACCTTTTTTGAGTAGAGGTTTTATGACCGATATTTTTAATTTATCTGGAAATACGCCTTTTTCCATACAGAGATTTATAATATGTGCTATCACCGGAGCCACGACAACCTTAACATACTTCACAACTTTTGTTGTGATATCGTCGTAGCCAACACTATGAGTAGATGTTAAAGAATCAATTATTTCTGAAATGTCTGAGGGGATTACGGGGTTAGGAAAATAGAATTTGGCATGTCATATTTAATTTCAGTGAACACACTTTGTCGTTGCTGAGATTTTACTATGTCAATAAAATAGTCATTAAATAATTGTGCTATGCCATAGGGGTTGGTTACAAGATGGCCATCAACATTAATTTTTCAACTTGTTGTTTTGGGAAGTTGCATCTAGGTTTGTTTATTATGGTCCAAGCAGCTTTCGATTTTATCTTTGAAGTCTTTATAAAATGATCATTTTGTGCTTTTTGGGTGAAATTAACAATTTTCTTATATCTCTCTGAGTATTGTTTAAATTTTGTCTTGTTTGCTTTAGTTGGACATAATCTAAACTTCCATAGCATCTCTCTCCTTTTCTTTGAACAAAGTAATATTCCCTTACTTAACCATTTTGGACGGTTTTTAATGAACATTTTAACTTTTTTTAATGGGAAGCATAGATTATATAAAAATAAAAAGACTTCATGAAAATAGTTGAAAAAGATGTTAGGATTTTCGCTATCATATACGTCTTTAAAACCAAGTTGACACAGGTGCTTTTAAAATAATGCAAGATTTTTGATACAATAATTTCTCTTTTTGATATGCCAGAACTTTAGAACACATGATTTTTTTTACTGGAATTTGAATGTGTAGGCCTGAATGGTCAGATAATGCTGTTTCAATTATTTCTCCTTTGCAATTATTAAAGTTATGAACAACATTATCGATGCAAGTTTTGTTTATAGCACGTGTTACTTGTTTAAAAGATAATTTCATATTTCAGTATTGTACAAGAGTTTCGAAGTCTTTTTTTATCTTACTGTTTTTTTTTTAAATATCGATGTTGTAGTCACCACATATTAGTATTTTATAATTAGTTCGTTGAGATAATACATTTATATTTTTTTTAAGAATAGATAGGAATCCGTCATAATTTTTTCTGTTATATATAGAAGGTCTATAGATGCATACAATATAACTTTTGTGTTCAGTTAGTTCAATTGCAGCACATTCTGCCATGTCAGGAACTGACATTTTTTCAATACTAACTATCCTTTCTACGTCATGGCCATTTGCAACCAATATACATGAACCCCCCATGTCTATTATGCCTACAATAATAAGATGAAAGTTTAAAATTTACTATGTTTAAATCTATCAATATCTTCTAATGTCATGTTGTGTTCTGACAGAATGTCAATGGGTTTATTTTTGTTATTTAATTCCTCCAAGCATACCATTAACCTGTCCGACTTATTAACAAGTCCATCAATGTTTTGATGTAGGAAGGATATGTAATTATACACGAAATAAATTATTATTTTGGGTCGTCGATTGATTGGCCTGAACACAGTCCTCAATCGCACTTGTGCTTATAGAGATGAATTTATCATTTATTTGTACATTAGCATTGTGATTTTCACTACTTAAATTAAGATTATTTTGTTCATATGTCTGAGTACCAATATCTACACTTTTCTTAGGTATTTGAACATTACTGTTATATGAAAGCTGGTTTTTAATGTAGTTTTTCATTTTAATTTCATAATCCGAGTGTAAAATTTGTCTCAGTAGGGAACGGCACAAGTGTAGTGTGAAGTAAGTATGATATTTAATATCTCTGCTATAATTCATGTCAACAAAATTTACATGAGTATACTCGTACCTTTCGGATATATATCTTAATTCATAATTAAGTTTGTGTTCTCTTAAGTATTTATTATAAGGGACTTCTGATAATATAACATTTGTATGACATTGTAGGAGTTTTTGATTGTCTAAAAACGTGCATAAAATGGTGTTTTAGAAAATAAAACTTGGCTAGATCCATTTATCGTCCCCGAAACCCCCTGTATATATAATTTCATGAAAATCGTTCAAGCCGTTTCCGAGATTCAGATTCTTTATATATATGCCTATATATACCTACAAGAATTGGTCGTTTAAAGGTATAAGATTAATTTTACTAATAGTAAGAGACAACTTGTGTTGTATAGCTTTGTCTAAAAACTAACTGTGATATAAAACTAGTCAATTTAAATCTGGTTGAATTTGTAATTTATGTTAAATTGGTAAATGTTATTTTTATCCGTTTAAATTACTTTGAAACTAAGATTTTAATTTGAAATCTAAACATGTGAATTTCGACTACTAAAAACAAATGTAAATTTGTAGACATTTCAAAATGGATACTTGGTGTAACGCAATCTGTAATATAGGGCAAATAGAGAATTTTAAGTAGCGAAGTGGCGCGCGGGACGTGTGCGAGCGGAGCGAGGCGTCTTTGATGGGAGAAATCTTGTGACTTATCGACACCGACACGCGCAAAAATATTATACCCCAGTGTCTAAATCACTGCCTAGCGGTGTACTGGGGTCATTGGAACGCAGTAATATTTGCAAAATACTGCTTGATGATAAAACAACTAGCAAACAAGTAGTAAATATTTTCCTGATGTGTGCAAATATTTGCTCTGTGTTTTTAGGTATACAACTATACAAATATTATATCAGTTATGTTTGCTTTGTTTAGTTTGGGCTTAGAATAGTGTTGGGTGTGCAATGTCCACCAAGATATTTATTTACAGGAGTAGTACTTGTACATATCCAGCCAGACTTAGCTTTGAATTCTACCAATATACCTACAAATAAAATGATTAATTATTTCATCATCATCATCATCAGCCCGTGTTCGTCCACTGCTGGACATAGGCCTCTCCTATAACACGCCACTCAGCCCGATCCTGGGTCTTACGCTTCCAACCGCCACTAGCCGTCTTTCGTATATCGTCACTCCATCTAGTCTCAGGGCGTCCTACACTACGTTTACCGATTCGCGGTCTCCACTCCATAACCCGCTTACCCCAACGGTTATCGCGTCTGCGACAGATGTGACCGGCCCATTGCCACTTCAGTCTGCTAATACGTTGAGCTATGTCGGTGACTTTAGTTCTCTGACGAATTACTTCATTGCGGATGCAACCCCTTAGAGAAACCTCAAGCACAGCCCTTTCCATAGCTCGCTGAGCGACTTTGAGCTTTCGGGCCTATTTAATGAACTAATTATTTATCTACTTTGGTTTCATGGTTGAGGTAGAATGATTTTTTAGCAACGGCAACAAATTTAAATTAGCAAATATAAAAAAATTAAACGATTAGCATATACAAAAACATGTGTAAAATTGTAAACAAACAGATTCGACAAATTTGATTTTTTAACCCCCGACCAAAAAACGGGTGTTATAAGTTTGACGTCGATGTCTGTCTGTCTGTCTATTTGTCTGTCTGTCTGTCTGCCTGTCTGTCTATCTGTCTGTCTGTCTGTCTATCTGTCTGTCTGTCTGTCTATCTGTCTGTCTGTATGTCTGTCTATGTGTGTGTCTGTCTGTGGCACCGTAGAGCTCAAACGGATAGGCCGATTTCGATGCGTTTGTTGAAAGAAAACACACACAAAAATATTTGTATTCATCACACAAATATTAGCACTGGGTGAGAACCGAAGCCACGACCTGTGGCTTTGCAGGCAGACTTACAAAGTTATAACTTCAAAAAAAAAAAATGGGTTATTCAAGTGTGATATGGGTCTCGCGGGAGTAAAGTTGTCCAGTTGGAAGGGCTGCTAAAAGCTCGAACTGGACTGTACTGAACCGACCGTATTGTACCTGAGCTACCTGTTCATGAACTATAAAATAAATAATATTTTATTTAAAATTGTTTCAATTACCAAATTGTGATTCTAGAATTAAATCACAAACTCGGAAATAGCCCCCCGAGTACGTTTGAACGTTTGAATGCGAGGGTTTCGAGCGTGTTTATTCTGATTAGGACGAGGATTTGATTACGGGGACATGACAGACGGACGGACGGGCCCGCAGGCTCATTCCCACTATTTCGTACTGATGATGTGGTTTTTCGGCTCCCTATTTTTATTTGACTTAAAGCCATTTGAGATCGCACATCGAACCA